>JAKOGH010000697.1:0-12963 GCA_024811115.1 Terana coerulea | reverse complement strand
AGTTTCCTGACTCCCAGACAGATACGCAGACTACCATGCGCGATTCACAAGCATATTTTCTATGGACGAGAATATGCCAGTATACCATATTCCTGGGAACCATGATGTTGGGTAAGTACCTTTCAGCGTGTCAAGGGTGCTCTGAGAACATGAATTAGATTAGGGAACCCTGAGGCAGGCTTCTCGAGTAAAGCCCAAGAACGATACATTGCTCACTTCGGCCCACTGAGTCAGCGGGCCGTCATCGGTGGCCACATGTTTGTCATGGTCGACGCGCCCAGTCTGGTCGATGAAGACCTACGGCGCGCCATGATGGGCATGTCATACCAGCGCTGGGCGAGCCGGAGGCCTGAAGGTGCGATAGCATTCATCCAGGAGTCGGCAGCTGCGACAGGTGCGTCTCTTGTGCTACTGACATGATGGTTTATACTGATTAGCATGCTCTGTACAGCACAGTCTGACATGCCGACCATTTTATTGACGCATATACCCCTCGCTCGCCCGGAGACTGCGTCTTGTGGACCTCTTCGAGAGAAGGGGACCATTCGTCAAGGCACAGGATATGGTTACGAGAACACTCTGGGCGTGCATGCTTCCCAGCTGCTGCTCGAAAGCCTGCGTCCTGTAGCAGTCTTCAGGTAAGTCCGACGGCTTCCATTACTGTTTGTGCCTTATGCTTTCCCCCATAGCGGCGACGATCATGACTACTGTGAATATCTGCACCCTCTTGCCGCGACAGATGACATCCCATTGTCTGAAACGGGCACAGTCAAGGAAGTGACCGTCAAGTCTTTCTCGATGGCCATGGGCGTCCGCAAACCAGGCTTTCAGCTACTATCCCTTGTGCCTCCGTCATCCGTGCCTGCAGGCTCCCAGACATGGAACGGCGCTCCATGCCTTCTACCCGACCAACTTAGCATCTACGTCTCTGTATACCTCCCACTCATCGCCTTCAGTCTTCTGGTGCTCTTGTTGTCCAATGTGTATCGTGTGCAACATTCAAAACCTCCACGCCTGCCGCGGCAAACGCGATCACCCACAGACGAAGAACAACTCAATCTTTGGGGGTCAGAGCGACCGCCACTGCCGCCTGCGCTTAGTATCACAGTCGTGGACGAGGAGGAGGACGCGAACGAGAGCGATCGTGGGTTTCTTCTCCCGCCACCCACGCCCGGGATCAAAGTCAGCAGGAAAAGCAAGCGCGGACAACACTGGCTGTCCAGCCTCTGCGGGAGCATGCAAGCCCACTCAATGCGACGTCTCTTCTCTTATCTGCGGGGACGCAGAGACAGACAAGACGCGCTTCTGAAACGGAGCCGAGCGGGACTACTCCGTAGCTTCGTGAACGATGTGCTCGCGGTGGCATGGGTGCCCGTTGGCTTATTTGTGGCCATCGCGTGGTGGATGTTCCTGTAGAGAAGGTGCGCTCGCGTTCTGGCCCAGGGCGCCGTGATCGTAGCTGACTTTGCGTTTGATGACAGGTGTCCTTGTGCTGGTATTAATGGTGCCGTAAGGTTCGCTTTGACTTCAGAGTGTAGATGTGCGTGAATGAATGGCTATGATCAGACGGCTCTCGGACATCTCGCTGACTTGACGTGGGTGTGTGCCTCCGGAGCCCAGTCCCGTCGATCGGCCAGCATCTCACGCTGGAGGTCCCGCACCGTCGTTTCGCGTTGTTCTCCTGACTGTTGGCTTTGCGTGCATCGGTGCAGGAAGGCGTGTTGAAGCCGGCGTGCTGACACCGTGAGATCTGGTGACTGGGACGTCTGTACGTGTGCATGCGGTTGTACCAAAAATCCTGTTGCTGCGTCTGTTAGTTTGAGGGAGTTCTCGCCGGGTGCTGGCGGCCAATGGCCTCTGATGCTCGCGCACAAAACCAAGCATCGTCGACGGGTAAACAGGGCGCCTTGACTACTGTTCCGGCGCGGAGGCCTGGCCCGCCGCCCAAGTGGGCAGAGCCAGGGAAGCGGTGCCTGCGCTCGCCCGATTTGTTCTGGCTCTGATCAGAGACGTGGTGATTGCGAAGGGAGAAGTTATAAAGGCACGTTGGGCGACGACGCGGGAGCATAGTCGGTCTTTCCTCATTGCAGCCCGTGGGCCAGGTTTGGGCTGCGTATGCACCAGGCATGCACACACGTTTGTCGTGGCAGCCGCGAAGTAGAACGGCGGCGGGGACCGTCACCCAGTCGACCTCTGCATTCGCCCGTCTCTCTCTCTTTGTCGGATCAGCAGGGCCTGGGGAGGAACTGGATAATCATCTACCGTCCAAGCAGCGCAAATCGATCTGTGAACCCATTTTCGAGGAGCCATCTTCGGACTTGCCCGCGCGTCCAGAAAGTCCAGAGATATATAAACGTCATCATCGCCCAAGGGCCCCACTCACCAGGACCCAGTCCGCCCCTCAACTCATCTCCACCACCACCACCAGGCCCGTCTACATCAACCAGTACGTCCCCCTCGACGTCCGACGCGTCGTGCTCATCCCCGTCTGCAGCCCCGTTATGGACTCGCTCATGCCGAAGAGCGACTCGGCCCGCCTGCGCGGCCAGTCGCAGATGGACTTCAAGACCGCCACGACCGGCGTCGCCGCCAAGGCCATGCGCAACGAGATCAGCAACCTCGTCAAGACCGTCGGCGACCCCGCGACGAAGAAGGTACGTCGCGTCTCGTTCTCGTAGCGACGCCGCTCACCGATCCCCCATCGATCCCAGGCATTCGACACCGAGATGCAGTCCTTCTTCTACCTCTTCACGCGCTACCTCGCCAAGCGGGCCCACGCCCAGGAGCTGTGCGCACCCCATCTTGCTCACTTTGGCTTTGTCTGACGCGACGCGACGTAGTGACTGGGACCGCATCAAGTCGCCGGGCGAGGAGCAGATCGTGCCCTACAGCAACCTGCCCAAGGGCAATGTCCAGAACCTCAACAAGCTCGCCGTGCTCAAGGTCAACGGTGGTCTCGGTACTTCCATGGGTACGCTTTGCATCCTGCCTCCCCTGCCACGGCGCCTAACTATCCCCAGGTATGACCGGTGCGAAGAGTGCCCTCGAGGTCAAGGACGACATGACTTTCCTTGACTTGACCGTGCGCCAGATCGAGCACTTGAACACGACCAACCGCGTCGATGTCCCCCTCATCCTCATGACCTCCTTCAACACCCACGAGGACACCCTCCGCATCATCAAGAAGTACGCGAACCAGCAACTTCGCATCACCACTTTCAACCAATCGCGCTACCCCCGTATGTTCAAGGAATCCCTCCTCCCGTGCCCCAAGAGCGCAGACGACGACAAGAAGAACTGGTACCCGCCGGGTCACGGTGACTTGTACAACGCGCTCTACCAGTCGGGCGTTCTCGATCAGCTCATCTCCGAGGGCAAGGAGCACCTGTTCGTCTCCAACTCGGATAACTTGGGCGCTGTGTAAGTATTCGACATTCTTACAATTCTTCTGTCAAGTGACTGATTGTGAAAAATTTCCAGTGTCGATGAGAGCATCTTGGCACACATGATCGAGACCCAGGCCGAATTCATCATGGAGGTCACCGACAAGACCAAGGCCGACGTCAAGGGTGGTACACTCATTGACTACGATGGTTCCATCCGTCTGCTTGAGGTCGCTCAGGTCCCCAACGAGCACATTGAGGACTTCAAGTCTGTCCGCAAGTTCAAGATCTTCAACACCAACAACTTGTGGATCAACCTCAAAGGTCCGCAGTTCAATTCACTCATGTGCGGGCGTTTCTGACCGTCGTTCTAGCCCTCAAGCGGGTCATGGAGGCCGGCGAGATGGAACTCGACATCATCGTCAACCCCAAGACGACCGACGACGGCCAGGCCGTGCTCCAGCTCGAGACCGCTGCCGGTGACGCCATCCAGTTCTTCCGCAACGGCCACGGTGTCAACGTCCCGCGTAGCCGCTTCTTGCCCGTCAAGAGTTGCTCCGACCTGCTGCTCATCAAGTCGGACATCTACTCGCTCCAGCACGGCCAGCTCACGATCAACCCGCAGCGGATGTTTGAGACGACGCCCGTGATCAAGCTCGGCGACCACTTCAAGAAGATCCAGCAGTTCCAGAAGCGGTTCAAGAAGATCCCCAAGATCATCGAGCTCGACCACTTGACGATTACGGGCGACGTGTACTTTGGTCGCAACGTCACCTTGCGCGGCACCGTGATCGTCGTCGCGAACGAGGGCCAGCGCATTGACATCCCCGACGGCTGTGTGCTCGAGAACCGGCTGGTTTCCGGTAACCTCAACTTGATTGTACGTCCAGTTTCTCCTGAGCCTCTGAAATGTACTGACACGTGGATCCACAGGAACTGTAATCGGAGTTGGATACACCTGTTCTTGTTTTCTTTTGTGGACAATTCGGAGGGGTCTGGATGTTTAGACGACGCTCACGCACGCACGGCCCAAAAAACGGACCTCGCTTTTGAATCGAAATGTACCTGATATCCGTAGTTTTGCGCTACCCGCCTCATCTGTCGTGCACTAGATAGTAGAGTAATGAAATAAGCCTTAATACCCCCGCATCGCTGAAGTAAGCAAGGATGATGTCGTTCGCCATGCACGCGGAGTTGGCAAAATTTGGCGAGCGCGTGTGCGAGTTGACTCAAACTTGACTCACCACCACCACCACCACCAGCCCTCGCCAGCTCAGCTGCTCACCCTTTTCTCAGAGCGACCCCCGCTCGTACATGACTTTCACGCAAAGTACTCGCGACGAGTGCGTCTTGCCTTTACACGAAAGCGTCGTGGTCACTGACCGTGTCTGTCAATTTGCCTGCAGTTATCTCAGTGACCTCGTTTTCTCGCTCCTCAGCCACTAAAGCAGCTCAACCAACATGATTGCTCGTAATTTTATCCGTCTTGCCCGTCTCTCACGAGGGCTCGCCACCCATGCCCAAACAACGCCCGGCGCGTCCTCGCTGCCAGCGGTACTTCACCTCAAAACTGGGCAGTCCTTTGTCGGCCGTTCTTTTGGTGCACAGAAGAGTATTTATGGAGAGACGGTCTTCTCCACATCCATCACATCCTGTAAGTGCCATTTTCAATTTAGTTTCGTCACTGGTGCTGAGTGCTTGCACAGACACCGAGTCAATGACCGATCCCTCGTACCGCGGCCAAATCCTCGTCTTCACAACACCGCTCATCGGCAACTACGGTGTACCAAATAACAAAGCGCCCGTCGATGCTCGCGACGTCGGTGTATATCTTGAGTCCGAAGGCGTCCAGTGCAGCGCTGTCGTCGTCGCCGACCTTGCCGAGAAATTCTCCCACCACGCTGCCGTCGAGTCCCTGTCGCAATGGTGTCAACGCTACGGCGTACCCGGCATCACCGGTGTCGACACTCGCGCCATCACCACACTTCTCCGTGACCAGGGGACTACCCTTGGTCGCCTCGCCATTGGTTCTGACGCGTCCGCGCCTGCGCCTGCCGCCGAAGAATACTGGGATCCCACGACTGAGAACCTGGTTGCCCAGGCGTCCACCTCTGAGCCATATACTCTCAACCCTACCGGCGATGTCAAAATTGCCGTCCTCGACTTCGGTGCGAAAGCCAATATCCTCCGCTCACTCGTCCGCCGTGGCGCCGCCGTCACCGTTCTGCCCTGGAACTTCGACTTCAACCAAGTCCGTGACCAATTCGACGGGCTATTCCTCTCCAACGGGCCTGGCGACCCGAACCACTGCATGGAGGCCGCGCTGCATCTGCGCAAGACGCTGCAGGAGTGGGACCGGCCCGTGTTCGGCATCTGCATGGGGCACCAGGTCATCGGGATCGCCGCGGGCCTCGACGCGTACCGCATGACGTTCGGCAACCGGGGCACAACCAGCCCGTCCTCGCGCTGGCGTCGTCGGGGTCGATCAAGGCAGGGCGGGTGTACGTCACGAGCCAGAACCACCAGTACGCGCTCAAGCTGCAGGACCCGTTCCCGCGCGGCTGGGAGCCGTTCTTCATCAACTGCAACGACTCGTCCGTCGAGGGCATCAAGTCGACGCCGGAGTCGGGGAAGAAGGTCTGGGGTGTGCAGTTCCACCCTGAGAGCGCCGGTGGTCCTCTTGATACTATCGAGGTATGTTTTTTCAGTCCTTCGTTGTCTTGAACATTGACTCAGATTCACCACAGATGTTCACCGACTTCTTGGCCGAGTGCCGTGCGCACAAGCTGCAAGTCAAGACGCCTGGAGCCGACGTCATGGGTGCTTCACAGGTCGAACCTGCGTTGGCTAACGCCCAACCTCAGCCCATCGCGGCTGCTGCTTGAATCTATCTCGGACTCCAATATCTCTTTCTTTGGCTGTACTTGTACGGAACAAAATTTTACCTCGAATGGCCATGTCTTGCTCTCTTTGTTCTTGACGAAACTTGCCTTGAACGATGCCGTGTCTGCTCAGATGTTAAGAAGTGAAATGCATGTTCCGCCATTTGTACGTTCTGAGTCGGGAGTGCCACGGAAATATGAGCAAGGCTTTCTGCACGCCTACATCGATCTCTACATAACCTCGTTGTGAAATACAGGACCCGTCAACTAGTACTATGATGTCGTTGCCGAGTTCAATGGACCACTGTTGCATTCAGTGAGGCATGTCTAGCTACACATTCCACCTTACATTCTGAGACTTGTGAAACTGTTCAGAGGTAAACATCTTGCGCCAATTGAGAGATGAGGAGCACAACCATGCTCAGTGCAGTCAAGATAGTGACATAGTACGCGATGGGAAAGAGCTGAACCTGTTGACCAGAGAAAGCAACGTCTACATCGCTCATCTGTAAATCATGCTCAACCAAACTGATAGGTAAGATGAAATCCGAAACTAGACTTACATGTCACAGTGCCCGCAGTTGCCGCAGCGTGCCTATTTATCCCTCTGTTCACATGAGCGGATCAAGAGATTTTCACAGCTCGATATTCTCATGCCATGACAATTGGACAACTTGTCTTGCCATCGTCGAGTTTTCTTCCACCTCCCGGATCTGAAAATATCCCTCTCGAGATCTGGCCTGAAGGCTGACAAATCGAAGAGTCGGGATGCAATTCATACCTTGCTCCGCCAAAGCGGACAAGTTGATATCGTCTACGGGATTGTCGAATACGAAGCGAGGTAACGCGTGGCGCGACCACTCGATCCTAAGGTCAAGCGTAATCAATGGAAACGGCGACAGGGATATAAAGAGGTCGTTCTAAAAGTAGATGTTAGCCGGGTTAAAATCAAATTCAGGTCACGTACGAGTGGAGAACTGGGGTCCTCATAGCCCGTCTTGCGGAATTCCAATTTGGCTTCGAAGCGGGTCAAAGTGTGCCTCGCAGGGGCAAGGGTCTCTCCCAGCCGAGACAGGTCGCATTCGGGCAACTAAAGGCAGACGCCGAGGGACGACGGCCGAGTGTCTGAAAGAATCCTGGTCAACCTGGGACCCTCGGACGTCTTCTGATAAACGCTTCCTATGCGAAGATGACCAACTTTGCATTGTACGCCGAGCATGTACAAGCAGTCAACTGCGCCCGAAAGATGTGGCAAGGAGCCCCAGGACACTTGGAGTTGAGATTCCTGGTTCTCAGTCCGTAGGTCTTGAATCAAATCCTCTTCGAATTGCGCTCCTGCCCAGTCCAGATGTGCAGGTCCTTAACGTTGGGAAAGCAGGTGATGATGGCCCGCAGAATCGGCCACGAGCAAAGGTCCAGGAAGAGACATGTGACGCGCGAGAACACGACATCGGTGCTTTCGAAACAGCTATAGCCCACGGTCAGGGACTCGAGCGTATCCTTGAAATTGCTGAGGTATGGCAAAGGATCGGGGGTCGTCCAAGGGGCTGTTAAACCTAGCATCCATAGTTGTCACAGGAGCGTGGATGCGCTGGACAGTGTGAAGAAATTCCTCCGTGAGGTCCCAGAGCTCGAAGCTTCGAAGCTTCGGCATAGCCGAAATATAGTCAGGGATGTGCTCGTGCGCCTCGAGGAGTTCGGGATGGCTAATGTGGAGCGAGTGCAGCTTGGACGCATGCTTGAATATGCGAGCGAGGAATTTCCCCAGCTGCTTTTTTGGTAGATTCTCGTAAAAATAAAAAGTGATCTGTAGGTCGCGTAGATAGTGGAAGCGTTTGCGGCCTCGGGCCATGAACCGGTAGAACGAGATGAATTGGTGGGCGTCCGAGAGGTGGACTCTGCCTTCCAGCATGATTGGAGCAACTTGGCTCAGTAACATATAGCATGTTCGCGACATGCGGCTTGCGTCTTCTCTGTCGAGAAAAGACATAACCTCCGTGAGGACGTCCCAATTTAGGCGCATCTGGGAGGAAAGGGATAGTCAGCTTGTAAATAATTCACTATAAGACCACTCACGGCGTTCTGAGCCCCAGCGTGCTCGAAATGTATTAGTGCAGCAGACATGCTACCCTCGAACGAGACGTTGAAAGTTGAGTTAGTCCACAGCGGTGCCAGTGGTCACTCCCATTCGAAACGGATTATGTAAGCTGATAAATCCATATGCGGGCAATGCTGAGCCTTAAGAGAGTAGGCGCTAGGTGCGAGGCATAGTGAGCCACATTATGTAGAGCTCTGGGCTCTACGCATAGTCTGGAGTACGTTTACATGTTTTCATGCCCTTGAAATCTTGGCTTTCGCTGAGCCGTAAGTTACGGTGGACGAAGTGTATACGTATACAGCATATTCCAACGTTGACTGATCGCAGCCGAGTGAGATAGTTCACACCTCCTTTCGACAAATGCCGACCAGTCGACTGCGCACGTAAATATAGGCATTCATGCTCTCGCTCATAGAGTCCGAGGATTAGGCTTCAAGTGCGTAGCACAGTGGACGATTCAACGTTGAGACACGGCAGCCCCCTGTCTGCGAAAAAAAAAATTATCAGCGTTTGGTCTGTTTCCTGAGAAGGACAATACTAATGTCAACAACAACTAGTACAACTGTACCAGGTGCGACGCTCTCAACTGGGGACGGAAATAGTGGTGCAGTCTCCATCTGAAAAAACCCCCCTTACTATTCCTGCCTAATGCATGCTGATAAGCACTAATTCATTGCACATAAGCTTCAAAGTAACACAACTAGATAAATAGATGCATTAGGCCAATAAGGCAGTTTAGTGAGGTCCTTTGCTAATTGTCTTAATTATTCTATATATTAGGGCAATTAGTCCTATTTCTCAGCTATTTGTTTCCTTACTGTCCTATTTTGTTCCTTACATGCAGCTATAATACCACTACTGCTTGACTAATCATCTGAGAAATCCCCTTCTTAATTTAACCTGATGCTCTGTATTGCATATTTAGTTATCTACATACAAGACTAAGCTACCTAACACAACAAACTACTTGTACTGTGCAGGTAAGCCCATGCACCATGCACCATACTCACCTGCACTGCGCCATGCCCACCTGTGTGTTGTATCTGTCAGTAACATACTTACGTACACCACTACCCTGGCCCTCATGTCGTGCACCAGCCCCTTCTGACGGGGCGCACTTGTCAGCGTCGGTCTGCACGCGTCGTGCTTCGCCACGTCCTGCGCGCCAGCGCCGGCGCGGTGCGCGTGCTGCGCTCGTTGGCGTCGTGCTGGGGTAGCTTGCTACCCTGGTCCCTCGCGTCGTGCGTCGGCCCTTTGTAACGGCGGCACGCTCGCCTGCGTCGGCCTGCGCGCGTCGTGCTTCGCCACGTCCTGCGCGCCGGCGTTGGCGTGGTGCGCATCCGTCGGCACCGTACGTGCGTGCGCCGCTGTCCCGCCCTGCGTATCTTGCGCGTCGTGCTGTACGCGCCGGTTTCTTGTGCGTCGGCGTCGCGCTCACCTGCGTCGGTCTGCGCGCGTCGTGCTTCGCCACGTCCCGCGCGCCGGTGTTGGTGTTATGCGCGTGCTGCGTTCTCGGCGTCGCGCCTGTGTAGCTTGTTGCGCTGGTCCCTCGCGTCGTACGTCGGCCCTTTGTAACGGCGGCGCGCTCGCCTACGTCGGCCTGCGTGTGCTGTGCTTCACCACGTCCCGCGCGCCGGCGTCGGCGTTGTGCGCCGCCGTTCGTGTCGTACGCGTCGTGTCGTGCGCGCCGGCTTCTTGTGCGTCGGTGTCGCGGCCGCCGGCGTTGAGCTTGTTGCGTCGTGCTTGACTACGCGGGCGTTCGCGCGCGGTGTTCGTTGCTGGTGGGGGATGCGTGGTGCCTATTCATGAAAGCACCGTCCATAAGCCGTGCATGCACGGCCATGGACGGCTCTGGGTAGCAGCGGTGGATGCGGCGAGAGGGCCACGTACCTCGTTTGCAGGGGAGCCCCTCCCCCTTCAACAGTCTTGCTCGATAATTCACGCGTCCCCCACTCTTGTGTGGTGTCGCTTGGGTCCTGGTGTCGCGGTAGGTGGTCGCGACGCAGCTAACGCGTCGGTTAGGAATGAGGGACCGAGGGAATGAAAGATGACGCCAACCAAACGCGAAGGGTTAAGGCGCTTCAATATACCCAGTAAGTTATGACCATTCTGTACGATAATACACTCAAGCCGCTATGGCGCAGTTGTTAATCTACTGGGCGCGTTTACCCAGGTGGTCCTCGGTTCAAGTCCTTCCGGGTGCATTGTGGTTATTTCTGATCATCTTTTTTGAGCCTCGGCCCATTAACAAAAGCATACAGTGTGAATTGCTTTGGTCGTCTGTGAAGCAGTCACTCTTTTAGAGCTATTGTGATATTTAAAATTGATTGCAACTTGTTGTTCAACTGTGGCAAATGGCAATTATATAAGAATATAGACATTCTAGGCAAAAGCAGCTCTTTTTAGCAATTGTACAGAGCTTATATATTAGGTTATAAAGGTAATATTAAAGAGCTTCAGACTTGTCATTAACAATATCCTTAAAGCTTTGTGCACTTTGAAAACCAGTCTAATAAGGAATCCATTATGCATTTATGTGCCAACTAGGCTGAAATAGAGAATAGTAGCTACATTAACTCTAAAAGTGTAATAGTATAAGTATATAGATTAGCTGATTGGCAGAAAAAGGAGGACATAGAACTAAATTAGCTTTAAGCAATACAATAATAAGAGTCTAAGTAATAAATAAAAGCAATAGCAAAATAAGTGTCATAAGCTCTAGATAATGTCATAAATATGATACAAATAACAAGCAAATAAGTAAAAAGCTAATAATAAGCTACTGATAAAATATGCAATAGTGAGAAATTAGATAAAAAGAAATATAGTAAATGAGCTAATGAAAGAATGCAATAAGGCATTGGTAAGGGATAAAAAGTCAATTAGGTAGTAAAAAGCCATTAATAATCAGCAGATTAGAATGTTAAAAGGCAATGGGCTGTTTAGCAAGCTAATAGATGTAGATTAGCTAAATAAACTATATTTTAAGAATACATTTTCACAAAAAGCGAAAAAGAGCATAATAAACAATTTAGTGTTAAATAAGAAGCATAAAGCATAGATTAGAAAGAGGGGTTTTCCAGATGAACACTCTTCCTATCCAACGAGGACTCGTCAGGTTCGAAGCATGCTGGAATATCTCTTCTGGATATCAGCGACACGAAGACAACGGTGTGCAGCAGCTTGCTCTGCCGGCATAGGAGCGTTATAGTGTCTCGGGAGTGGGGACATGGCAGTCGCAGAGCCAGGGAAAACCTAATACAGAATGCAGGCGTGAGAAGTCGCCGGCATGCAGAGTGAGTTCAGCGCACCGATTATAGATTCGTCCTGGCAGACGCTACAGTGCGCTTGAGCCCCGCTGTTAATCTATCAGCACTACGAAACACAATAACATCCTGTGGCATTGATATTTTCCTGTGCGCCGTTGAGAGCGATTATATTCTGTATGGCTCTTCCGCACTTGCAGCGTAAGCCAAGGGACATCCATGCAGAGAACGGTATTCGTCAGCTCAAAGCTTCGGTATGGATTTGGATATGAGTAGCAAAGAGGTGCGGTGATAGCAAGCGGTAGGATAAAAAAACATGGTGTAAGTCACGGAGAGTCGACTGAGAGTCGAGCCTCACCAGAAAGACTGTGAAATGGTGATTCTCCTTTTCTCCCGGAGAATGGGAGAATGCGGCAATGCCCGGGCGTGACCATCACATCACAGCCACTTTGTCTCTCCCGATCACCCAAATACGGCTCCTGGCGGGATGGCGCTAGCCCCGTATCATTGCCTTTTTAGATAGGTCTCCAGAAGCGCCTCACACCTCAGCTTCAAAGCGGGCCCTCCGACGAGAAAGAAGCATGTGTTTGAGGGTTTGAAATAAATAAAATAATTTATCAGTATATTTGTGTTATTATACAGCAGTCAAGCGATACTGGAGGTAGGCATTCCAGTCACAGCGCAAGTTATACACAGCGCCGACTGTATTCAGACTGCAAGGGTGCTCAACTAGCACTATGTTAGAGCTTGACTTGGCTTGATGGAGCGCAAATTTAATTGGGCATAATATGGTAGTGAAATAGGAACGATTTAATCACTACGAGGTGGTATACTAACCCTGCACCGACGTCCAACGCCGAGCAGCGGTTCGGCGGCAAACAATAGTACCTAACACAGCGTGTTGAGGTCATATATTTCAGCGGAGGTATGGTCTGGTTGAAATAGTGTCTGGGCCCTGTATTGCAGCTATCTGGCAGACGTGTGGATTACCCCTGGCTGCAGTATTGCTGCGGGGCTGGTGAATTATTGAGTCCAGATTTCAGCTAGTCCGATGAGTCTCTGCCAGATTGTCTGCGACGTGGTTGATTGCTCCATCCAAGTGAACCCTATCCTCTCCGCTAAGCGCTTCTACCCCAAGGCTCGTCACCTGCCTTATTGGGAACACCGGCCGCGGAGTTTGAAAAGCACTCAAGCTGCCACAGCGCGTGCGCCCAGGACTCTGCTCTTTCTCTCTTTCCTCTACGTCGACGGTCGTTGTGTCGACCATGCCCTCCATTCGTCCTTTCGACGTGCTCAAGCAAACGAAGCAAATGGAGTAGTGTATGAAATAGGTA
>JAKOGH010000696.1:0-378726 GCA_024811115.1 Terana coerulea | reverse complement strand
CGCCACGTCCCGCGCGCCGGTGTTGGTATTATGCGCGTGCTGCGTTCCTCAGCGTCGCGCCTGTACAGCTTATTTGCGCGGTCGCGTCACGTCGGCCCTTTGTAACGGTGGCGCGCTCGCCTACGTCGGCCTGCGCGTGCTGTGCTTCACCACGTCGCGCGCCGGCGTTGGCGTTGTGCGCCGCCGTTCGTGTCGTACGCGTCGTGTCGTGCGCGCCGGCTTCTTGTGCGTCGGCGTCGCGGCGGCCGGCGTTGAGCTTGTTGCGTCGTGCTTGACTACGCGGGCGTTCGCGCGCGGTGTTCGTTGCTGGTGGGGATGCGTGGTGCCTATTCATGAAAGCACCGTCCATAAGCCGTGCATGCACGGCCATGGACGGCTCTGGGCAGCGGTGGATGCGGCGAAGAGGGCCACGTACCTCGTTTGCAGGGAGCCCCTCCCTTCAACAGCCTTGCTCGATAACTCACGCGTCCCCCACTTGTGTGGTGTCGCTTGGGTCCTGGTGTCGCGGTAGGTGGTCGCGACGCAGCTAACGCGTCGGTTAGGAATGAGGGACCGAGGGAATGAAAGATGACGCCAACCAAACGCGAAGGCTTCAAAGACGTTAAGGCGCTTCAATATACCCGGTAAGTTATGACCATTCTGTACGATAACACACGCAAGCCGCTATGGCGTAGTTGTTAATCTACTGGGCCCATTTACCCAGGTGGTCCTGGGTTCAAGTCCTTCTGGGTGCATTGTGGTTATTTCTGGTCATCTTTTGTTGAGCCTCGGCCCATTAACAAAAGCATACAGTGTGAATTACTTTGGTCGTCTATGAAGCAGTCACTCTTTTAGAGCTATTGTGATATTTAAAATTGATTGTAACTTGTTGTTCAACTGTGGCAAATGGCAATTATATAAGAATATAGACATTCTAGGCAAAAGCAGCTCTTTTTAGCAATTGTACAGAGCTTATATATTAGGTTATAAAGGTAATATTAAAGAGCTTCAGACTTGTCATTAACAATATCCTTAAAGCTTTGTGCACTTTGAAAACCAGTTTAATAAGGAATCTATTATGCATTTATATGCCAACTAGGCTGAAATAGAGAATAGTAGCTACATTAACTCTAAAAGTGTAATAGTATAAGTATATAGATTAGCTGATTGGCAGAAAAAGGAGGACATAGAACTAAATTAGCTTTAAGCAATACAACAATAAGAGTCCAAGTAATAAATAAAAGCAATAGCAAAATAAGTGTCATAAGCTCTAGATAATGTCATAAATATGATACAAATAACAAGCAAATAATTAAAAGGCTAATGATAAGCTACTGATAAAATATGCAATAGTGAGAAATTAGATAAAAAGAAATATAGTAAATGAGCTAATGAAAGAATGCAATAAGGCATTGGTAAGGGATAAAAAGTCAATTAGGCAGTAAAAAGCCATTAATAATCAGCAGATTAGAATGTTAAAAAGGCAATGGGCTGTTTAGCAAGCTAATAAATGTAGATTAGCTAAATAAACTATATTTTAAGAATACATTTTCACAAAAGCGAAAAAGAGCATAATAAACAACTTAGTGTTAAATAAGAAGCATAAAGCATAGATTAGAAAGAGGGGTTTTTCCAGATGAACACTCTTCCTATCCAACGAGGACTCGTCCGGTTCGAAGACATGCTGGAATATCTCTTCTTGGATATCAGCGACACGAAGACAACGGTGTGCAGCAGCTTGCTCTGCCGGCATAGGAGCGTTATAGTGTCTCTCGGGAGTGGGGGACATGAAGGCAGTCGCAGAGCCAGGGAAAACCTAATACAGAGTCGTCTGGCGTGAGAAGTCGCCGGCATGCAGAGTGAGTTCAGCGCACCGATTCTAGATTCGTCCTGGCAGACGCTACAGTGCGCTTGAGCCCCGCTGTTAATCTCTATCAGCACTACGAAACACAATAACATCCCTGTGGCATTGATATTTTCCTGTGCGCCGTTCAAAGAGCGATTCCTGTTCGTGCAAGTATGGCTCTTCCGCACTTGCCAGCGTAAGCCAAGGGACATCCCATGCAGAGAACGGTATTCGTCCAAGCTCAAAGCTTCAAGGTATGGATTTGGATATGAGTAGCAAAGAGGTGCGGTGATAGCAAGCGGTAGGATAAAAAACATGGTGTAAGTCACGGAGAGTCGACTGAGAGTCGAGCCTCACCAGAAAGACTGTGAAATGGTGATTCTCCTTTTCTCCCGGAGAATGGGAGAATGCGGCAATGCCCGGGCGTGACCATCACATCACAGCCACTTTGTCTCTCCCGATCACCCAAATACGGCTCCTGGCGGGATGGCGCTAGCCCCGTATCATTGCCTTTTTAGATAGGTCTCCAGAAGCGCCTCACACCTCAGCTTCAAAGCGGGCCCTCCGACGAGAAAGAAGCATGTGTTTGAGGGTTTGAAATAAATAAAATAATTTATCAGTATATTTGTGTTATTATACAGCAGTCAAGCGATACTGGAGGTAGGCATTCCAGTCACAGCGCAAGTTATACACAGCGCCGACTGTATTCAGACTGCAAGGGTGCTCAACTAGCACTATGTTAGAGCTTGACTTGGCTTGATGGAGCGCAAATTTAATTGGGCATAATATGGTAGTGAAATAGGAACGATTTAATCACTACGAGGTGGTATACTAACCCTGCACCGACGTCCAACGCCGAGCAGCGGTTCGGCGGCAAACAATAGTACCTAACACAGCGTGTTGAGGTCATATTTCAGCGGAGGTATGGTCTGGTTGAAATAGTGTCTGGGCCTGTATTGCAGCTATCTGGCAGACGTGTGGATTACCCCTGGCTGCAGTATTGCTGCGGGGCTGGTGAATTATTGAGTCCAGATTTCAGCTAGTCCGATGAGTCTCTGCCAGATTGTCTGCGACGTGGTTGATTGCTCCATCCAAGTGAACCCTATCCTCTCCGCTAAGCGCTTCTACCCCAAGGCTCGTCACCTGCCTTATTGGGAACACCGGCCGCGGAGTTTGAAAAGCACTCAAGCTGCCACAGCGCGTGCGCCCAGGACTCTCTGCTCTTTCCCTCTCTTTCCTCTACGTCGACGGTCGTTGTGTCGACCATGCCCCTCCATTCGTCCTTTCGACGTGCTCAAGCAAACGAAGCAAATGGAGTAGTGTATGAAATAGGTATGTATCTTATTCTCGCTCGAATATCTCGCTGACGATGAGAGATGCTCGGCATTTCTCAAGCTTGGCGTCAGATATGAGGCAGTACGCTCGAAAACCCCAAGCAAATGCAATCGTACATCCCCATGATGCCCAGTGAGTACAGGAAACACCTTTTCACATAGATACTAACTCACTCGCCACGCATATAGTGACCTCTAGACTCGAACGCGCATGAAACGGCAATGGCGGTATGTATGCACTGAACCTTTACCATGACCGCCTAACTGATTGCCTTACCTCTTCAATAGCTCAAGTTTTCATCCTGTCTGGGTTAGAGTGCTTGAAGACTGGTAGATGTGGGCTATATGCACGATGTGCGTAGACTTGTGACAACTTCATGGGCAGCTAAACTAATCTATTCTCGTAGGTGCTTCTTCTTCACTCCCTTGCCAGCATTTATATCTCTGTCTTCAGATGGTATCGAGTCGGTCAAGGCAACCCCTGACAGAAGCTGAAGCATGCCCTGATTGCGGTCAGGCAGGTGACTGGATGAGCAAGCATTGAATAGGTCATACTGGGCGAAGTAGGACTACATGTGTCCTTGCAGTGTTTCTCTGTTGTCCATGACTCTCTTGTAGTGCACACACTCTGTTGTATAGTAGCGCAGTCGCAGGATTAATATAAAATGATTTATTGAGATTTTATATGATTTATTGGGAATTTCGAAGCAAAGCAAATGCAAGGGCGCTAAGGCCATCTGGCAGCCATCCGGCAACCCTATACCGCAACGTGCACACCAGATGGTTGAAATCTGGCCGCTGCGGACTGGTTGGAATACTGTCTGAAATCCGGCCAAACACCTGTTCCGTCACCACATTGTACCCACCGCTGCGGCATGGTTAAAAGACGGCCGCGCAACCACTCCGCAGCTGCGTTGAAATATGACCTCAACACGCTGTGTAAACGGGGCAAGGCGGATCAAGCGCAAGTCCCAATTCAGCCGTTTGAACGCGATCGCCGTGACAGAGGCTAACAAGCGCCCCTCCCCAATTCTCTCAATTCTCCCGATTCTCCCAATTCTCCTGGGAGAATCACCATTTCCCAGACGTCCTCAGCCTCACGGTTACACAGGCGCTGGCCTAGAGCGAAGGCGTCTACCTTATTTGTACATGTTAGAATCTAAGGCTTTTGCCTTTCCAGGCCTGTTCAGATTCGCGTGTGATGTCGCTGAGATATTATTCGAACTTCAGTCAGTACTCTGCTCGGTTGATGCTTACGGAGTAAGTAAGAGGCAAGATGGAGGACATGGTGTGTATATAAGCAGAGTTCGGCAAGAAAACAACAGCACTCTCATCAGCTTCATGTCCTGCAGCGCCGGTCACTTCCGACTTGTCGCAACTGGCTTCCTCGCAATCGGCGCACTTGGTGCTGGCCACAGCTTAAAGGCCTCCTTGAGAATGGAATCAAGTATCGTAGAGGAATTTGGAAGATCCCTTCGCGCAATTCTCTTAAACATCGCCGACAGCTCTTTCTGAACAGACCACCTGTGTGCTTGTTGACGAAAGATCTGCGTCTCCATATGCAAGATTTCCGGATATCTGTAATATGCGTGAGTCAAAGCAAATCGACTGTACGCAACATGTCAACCCACCGCCAAGTAAAATCCGAGAAGCGTTCCTCGACAACATTTTTATATGTGACGCCGGCTTGAACAGCGTCGAAGGACTTCCTCTGCAGTTCATCCATCCTAAGCTAAGCAAAACCGAGTTAGCCTAGAAATCCGACACGCGCAGGGAACTGTCATACCTTGAGCGCCAGTCGGTACATCGACTTGGGACAGCAGGTCGGGTCGCCGGCGATCTGGGAGGCAGCCGTCCTTGCTGACCGCAAGGCCGCGAACTCCAAGTGGTCGGTGTACACGTAGAGAAGTAAAGCCTCCCAGCTGATGAACGAAGTTAGACATTGTATAATCATTTTTACGGTGGATACTGACGTCTTGTAGGCTGTGTTGAAGGCGAAAAATACACGGGGTTTGGTTGGCGCAATTACAGCCTTCAGGGGCGCAGGCTCAACCGTTGAGTCACCGTCCGGGTTTGACAGCTCACAAGCTGCTGCGTTCGAAGCTGCCTCTTGCGGTACAGTCTGCAACGTTTCCCCGTCAGAGTCGGAGGCGAAGTCATCGACAGAGATCACGTCTACATCAATAGCCTCCAACTCTTCAGTCTTGGGAGACGTCGACTCTACCGGCAACGTGAGTCTTATTCGTATTCTGGCAACATCTGGTAGCTTACCTGATCGGTTCGCAGACGCCTTGCGCGGATTCTCAGGCTCTGGGGTGTTGAGATCCCACTCGCGATAATCTTCGTCTTCTTCCTCATCCTCCAAGTCGCTGTCGCCTTCGTAATCGTATTCTGCAGTGGTGGACCTCTTCCAGACCTCCGTTTTGACAAGCTCCGGGAGATATAATTCTGGCGTTGGATGATTTAGTGGTGGAATATCAAGATATGGGGTCACAAACCGTCAGAAAACGCCCCAGACGCGGCCTCCAGGATGTCACTTCTGAAGTGAAGCGCCTTCATCTTGTGCACGACTCCGGCCCTGCTCCGCGAGGTACAGGCGTTAACCTCAATGTCATCAAAATTGACGCCTCTGAAGGAAGCAAGGATCGCGCGCTGCAACAACTGCGCACGGACCGTCTGGAAGGTAGGCTTCGGAGGGGAGACTTCCGTGGGTGTGCTGGCGCATGCGCATTCGCCACTGGATGGCAGAGCCTTTGCCGTATCTCCAGAAAGAGCGCTGATGGAGCGTGTGCCAGCTGCAGGTTTGGCCAAGAGATAGCTCGGAATCATCCAAGGGGGCAGCTAGGAATGGGATTCAAACAGGTTTGGCAGCTTCAGTGTGAGATGAACTCACAAGCTTCGGCTTTGGTGTCCTTCGACAAAACATTGTTGTGAATCCCTCGCAAAGCTGTGGTGGCATTTTGCTGGGACTTTTCCGCGCACCTAACACTGGGTGGTTCAGAAGGTTTCGTATATGGGTTGGAAGGGGGCGGGGCCGTAGACCGGATCTCCGAGCCGTTATTGAACATATGGTTTAAAGTAAGCGATATAGATGGCTGCTTTGAAGCCTCAGTACTGGGATGAAGTGTAAGTTTCAAAGCGCCAACTCCAGAGGGATCTCACCTGGACCGTGTTCATATATACTAACAGATTGATAGCTCTTGAGAATACCCGGTATCGTGCATGCCACATCGATAAGGGCATGAGGTTTTGCTTCGCAGTCGGGATTGCTTCACACCAGCAGCCCTGCTGACGTACAAACACAGCCTATTCACGGCGTATAGTACTACTTACCGTCCACACGTTTTAAGTGGCCAGATCTGCCTGTGAAATGCTGCCTTTCTGAGCAATCATCGATTGTACTCCACTAACACGGCAGGCGTCAACGGTGCTTGTATGTGGGCCGTTGATCTGCTAGACGCGAGGCTGGAAGCCGATGAACGATAGCAAAACAGTATGGATGAGGTCACACACTGACCGTTCAATAAGACTCCATGACAGCGAAGGGACAGCAAGCTCATGTAGATAGCGAGGTATCCCTAGTCCGAGTGGTAGTCAGCGGGTTCCAAGTCGCACTTGGTACTATCTCTCGAAGCAACAACATCGGCGACGCGTGCACGCATGAGGACGCTGCAGACGTGTTCCCATGCTATATGACTACTTGTGCGCAGAGGCTACATATCATCTTCCACTTGATAAAACATGGGTGTTATCGTGGGAGATAGAGACGCAACAGGTTGTATTCGGTTTCTATGTTGTACATTGTCCTGTACCTTGCAGGTTGATCTCGCATGTATTAAGAGAGTACTGCTTGAATATAAGTGAGCAAAAGCATAGTTGTCAGACATGTGTTGGTAGTTGCTAACCTCATGACGGCAGGAAAGTGCGACAGCCACACCGTCTACGCGAACAGATAGTCGTAGAATGACCTTCTACCAACTTGCGCGGTAAGCGGTTCGATCCTCGGTGCTCTCCGTGTTGGATTTCGCCTCGCGGGAGAACCCGATGGAGATGACGGTGCCCTCCGCTGACGGTCCCAAGGCCTTGACCGCCTCCGCAAGTTAAGACGACGGTCTACCGCCCGCGGCGTGATCTCCAGGCTGGCCACACTGCTAGCCAGCTCGTCGTCTCCAAGCTCAGACCCAATGTCGGAATGCTCTACATCCGCGTCGTGGTTCAGATCCGAGTCTGCGGCTAGGACCACAGGTGCTGGGCGACGCGACGCAGCTGCAGATTCGACGATGGCCGAGAGAGGGTGGGCCCGAGAAAGCGGAGGCGGAACACCCTCGAGCTCTGCGTCGGAGTCTACGCCAGCATCCGAGAATGCGAAGTCCGACTCGACATCGAATGTGCTCGCCATTTCGAAGTCTGTGCCGGTCACATCTGTACCCCCACGGAGTCGACATCCGTGCTGAGGTCAGTGACGGGCGGGGTGTCGATGCCTTGCGGGGCTTCGAAGATAGGGTTCTGGTGTGCGCGCGCGATATGCGGGCGCAAGAGATGTGTAAGACGCTTGGGAGGAGAAGAGCCATTGGGAGTGTCTTTGCCTGGTTGCATTGGGCTTAATATGGGGTGATAAGTGCGTTCACAGCGGCGCAAAGTACTCACTGAAACTGACGATGTTATGGTACCTTGCGCAGCAGTGCACGACGTACCGCGCAAACGCGTCGTCCGTGATCTCCCATACGAGCTGCATGTGCGTACGCTCGACCTCCCGGATACCGCCCACTGTCGTGACGAGCCTGTCTTCGCCACCCGTGCCGCCATCTTGTGCTTGGGAATAACGTACGTCTGGATCTACCCAGACTCCGACGCCTAACCACTCCAGGATTGCATCTTCAACCTCTCCTACCAGGAGCTCCGTCATGGCACCTCGTCCTCTCAGCTCCCTTCTCATCCCCTTAACGCTCATTGAGAAGCGTCCCGCTGCGGCCGAGTTGGGATCACGGGCAGGAGGGATGGCGGCAGGGGCGGAGGCATTGCGCGGAAGATAAGGAGGAAGCGGGGTAGGGAACGTCGAACGTGCATAGGGAATAGGTACAGAGAGGTCCTTAGCTGTCGGCCGTGTAATGTGCGGGTTGCCTACGAAGCGAGCTATGGTAACGATTGGGTATGCTTAGGATTACTCATGAGGAAGCGGGGATGCGACCGACCGTTCTCCTTCCTCCGCACCCATCTCTTTCCCTCCTTCTCGTCTCTCCTATTCTTCTTCGGTACAGCAGAAGATACACCTCCTTCTTCTCTGCTCCCTGGTGCTCGCAAATGTGCAAAACGGTCGGGCACACCGTTCGGACCGCGCAGAATGGCAGGAAATGACATGGGTACGGGGTCCGATAGCGCAGTCTTGTTGCTTACAGCCAGTACGGTGGCCTCCATAGCTGTCGAGATAGCTTCTGGCAAGGTTGCTGAAGCGGCCATACTTCTCGTAGTAGATGCAATGGAGTAGATTGCCCGCAAATGAGCAGCAGAGGACTTGGAGGCTAAGAGGCAGAGTCAGAGAGCGGCGCTCGGGACGCCGAGCCGAGAGGATGATCCGTCGATGAAATTACAACAGGTGGCCATATAAGGCAGGAGCTGTGGTTCGCACCGAGCACTGTTCGTTCGCTGACAATGTAAAGCTTTACTCGCGTACAACTCGCGTAGTAAGATGGGTGTGACATAGCGCCATTATATATCGATAGCGCATATCCGTCTTTTTAAACCTCCTATCGTCGTAGTCAAGCTCTCAATCCAAGCCCGTAAACCACATCTAATCTCATCGTAAACTCCCTGCAAAAATATGCGGGGTGTTGACGCGTGGATCTTTGTACGTGGCTTCGAAGTGTGAGGTGATACGGGGTTCGAGGAGCGGCTTGACCTGCAAGGCAGGTTGGCGAGCGTTGTGGATTATGTGTCGAGCGGCGACAATGAGGCCGATGACTCTTTCCGTATTTATTCGGTATTTGAATGGTGCGGTTCAACTCGTTGTTCCTTCCATATTGCAAATGTCTAGGGCTCTTCGAAGGCTAGGAGCCGGTGTCAGAGCTATTCCATGGGGCTCACGAGCCATGTCTTCTCCCGGGTGACCTTGTAACCGTGAGGGCGTGGAGATATGGCTGGGAGCTACCGCAGACATATGATCTTCGTGCGAAGGGTCTTCTTCAGAAGAGACGGGGTCATGCGTACCAGTTGGCGGAAATATGGCGAAATCGGTAACCACACGGCGCGCATGCGCCAGCTGTTCCTTCACTTCGTCCGTCAGGAGCCCTTGAGTCTCCGAGCGATCAAGGATGTCGAGGAGTTCCTCGAGCTGACTGGGCGCTATCAGCCAGAAATTACGAAGGGTGAATGTTGAGAGCCAGGGAAGTTTGTTGTGACTGCCGCAGTTCGGATATCCGCGCATCATCGACATTTCCGCTACCGAAATCATGGTGTCGACGACAGCAGACACTGTCTCCGAGTTGAAGGATCGCCATTCAGCCTCCGGCATGATGTTCAGCCAAGTCATGCCACTGAGAAATATGTTGGTGAGCGCAACAAGGCATGAACAGTCTTCCCGGCTATACTGTCGACCACCGGGTATCGATCCTCGGTAGTTTTGAATGACGCTTGCAAGCATGGTGGGAGTGGATGTTGCTGTCTTCCATGAAGGTACTGACGCTGCGGGAGATCGTTCATTTGGCATTGGATATACAATTGTGAACAATAAAGTACGCACTCAGTTCCAATCGTCCGTCATCCTCCAATGAGACATTCGCGAAAGTGCAGATTGTTGCGAGAAGTGAGGTGCGAAGTCCAGGGCACCAGTCCGCGTCGATCAGGTCGGAGTTTCTGGCAACCATATTGTAGGCTTCAAGCAACGGATATAACGTCCGCCTATCGCGATATCTGAAGGACTGCAGGCGTGGCAGGTTTAACTCTGTCGCTCGGATGATGCGATGCAAAGCACAGAGAAGGCCCATGACGTGACACCCAATCGATACCGGCTGAAAGAACGGAGGGCGTTTTGTGGTGAGAGATACGAGGTCAAAAATGGTGCTCCTGATATCTCCAGCAAGAAGACGAACAAGGATATCGACGTGAATGTTGTCGCAGAACCAGTTGCCTTTACTATACCACATCCTGTCCACGAATGCAAACCCACTATTGCCCACTATGTTATCCTCGCCGATATGCTGCGCGGCGATACCGTTCGCCTGGGGCATACGATAGCACAGCTTGAGGACTCGAGAGAAGCTCTTCAACGTTCCGTCAAGTTTAGGGAGGCCATACTCTGGTAGCATCGAAGACCACTCCGATGTTTCTAGAGACTGTTTGGGAAGATTGGCTTTACGGCCGATGTTGCAAGCGAGTAGGTGTAGTGTGGACGTGTAGCGAACATCGCTCGGCACGCCCTGTCCGTGGATGGACTCCGCGCTGGACACAACGTTATCTAACACGCGCGCATCCTGAGATGCCTGGGATACCCAGGAGAGGGCTCGCAAGAGGGTAGCGGCGTTGCCCATCTCGATATATGCGGTTTGTCTGTCCGAGTTTCCAAAGGGCGCATGCAGATCGTTCGAAAGAACTGCTGTAGCATCCGTGGCGTCCTGAATCTCTCGTTGCTTCCAATCAGGAACACGGTCCATAGGAGAGGGCATGCCCGACACTGGCTCGGTTGAGTACAAGGCAGGGCTCGGCCGCGCTTTGCCAACAAGGCCTGCGAGCGTCCGAGCTATAATCTCCCAAAGAACGACAAATGCGCGGGCTGTGGGTGACTTGTAAGGACAGCGCTTGAAGAATGCGGGAAGAATGGTGACTGCAGATGCAACTACCAAGAACGCTGCGACAGCGAAGGTGACCACAATCGCAACAATGGGCTCCACCGTCCAAAGGAGAATAACCAAGCCAGAGAAGAAGAGGACCACGGCAAGCTCTAGCGAGGCTGGTATAAGGGATATGGTGGAGTCGACGTTCCAATCGGCCCATGCCTCGAAGCGGATTTGCCGAACCAAGACATTCTCCTTTGGGTCCCCGAGTGCAGCGTTCCACTTCATATACTCCCGTAGCCACTGTTTAACGAGGATGCCGAAAAATGCCGCTGCAAGGCTGAGAATAAGGCTAAGAAACCATAGACAGTTGACCCATATGACTGCAGCCGACGCGCGGAAGGCAGCCGCGGTGGCCGGTAAAGCGGGTATGTTGGGGTTGACAGAACCATTAACTCTGTGGTAGCTGTCAATCTGCACCGAAATTCGAGCAAGCAAGATGGTAGCGTTCTCCGAGTTGTCGACTTGCAGAAGTCCGTAAGATTCCACGGCGAACGCCGTGAGTACAGCAGAGAATAGGCCCGCCTGTGGCGCACGAAGGATGGCTGTTACGACTATGTATCATACTAGCGGAGGAGATGATTACTCACAAAAACAAGTAGTGTGTCAACATCGTCCGCGTAATCCTTGACTTCTTCTTCGTCATGCTTCTTCATGTAGTCCTCGACGGCGGGCCATCCTGACAACCCACCCACAGGCTATCAAAGCCCGGAGTGAGATGGTGTGACATATCAGCTGCATAAACCTTTTACAGCTTACCTGTGCAGGCAACCTTGAGTCTGACATGGAGGTTGAGAGAAACCTACGTTAGCACTGCCATTCTTGATGGGAACAAATTCCCACGTGGCCGCCACGATGGCACCGGGCTGTGCAAGTGAGCGGCCCTCCCGCACGGCTGCTCCGTCTTTCTCTCGCCCTTGACGACTGGGGCTTCAAGAAAACCCGTGGTGATACCCAAATATGTATACAAGAAATAATACAGAGTCCAAGGAAAATAAAAATATTGTCCATGGTGTGCAAGTCTAACCAGTAAATACTCGGATGATGAGATAAAGCGTCGCTCCAGTGAACCTCTGGGGATTAGAGTGAGTCAACGCATACATCAGACGGGTGATTGAGTACTCACCACAATGCTTGTGATCGCAACAAAAGCAAGAATGAAGGTCATATACGCCTTTGTTCGTGTGAGCGAGTCGTTAGTGCTGAATGTGCTAGTTGGGTCGCCGCCGCCTAGTATAGCAGCTATGAGGAGTCCCTGAAATGGAATATATCAATGTCAAGAGTTTAGCAGACACACAACTAGTAAAAGTACGCACGTTTGACAGCACCCACGACAGCAACACCTGAACCGCAACGAGATTCTCAGCATCTTTACTTGGTCCGGCAGGCTGGCACTCACATTCGTCCTCACACTCGCATAGTAGTCTTTAGCCGCTTGCTCCCTCTCGACCTGCCAGCTCCCGCTTTGCTCGTCCGGGATTGGCTTGCGGTCGCGCACATTCGCGAGACTCTCCTCGTACATCTCGTCCGCGTCCGCAACATCCGCAAGCACTTCGACGTCGACCTGCGACGCGCTGTTCTGGATGACGGCGCCGAGGTCCGTCGGCTGGTCGGTGTGCTGCTTCGTGCCCCACGATATCTGTCAAAGCACACGTGAGCGAGAGGTAATGCGACGAGGGTAGTTTAGCGTACGTCGTCGAGGTTGCAGAACGCATACACGTTGAGAATGTTGATGTATGTCGGTGAGAGGAGCATGTACGGTATGAAACTCGTCAACATGTGCCAGGGATCGAATGATAATATGCTTGAGACGAAGTACACTATTATAGCCTCCACATGAGTTGTTGTAACACGTTCCTAATAGCTCTGGGACTCACCGCCGTATGTGCAGATGATGCTAAAGAGCATGACGCTGTACGCTTGGTCGCCCTGTTTCGAGGGCGGCGATAGCGCACATGATGGCGCAAAACAACAGGTAGCACATGAGCACCGCGAAGCACATCACTAGCGTCATGTATTTCCACTTTGCACTGTTAAGTCGGCGATGAGTGGATGCATGCCTGGGATATAAGAAAAGTACGTACGCTTTAGGCTTGTTTCCCATGGAGAGCAAGAACGCAGCAATAATGAGACCTGCCATAAAGTACTGCACAATCGGGGCCGACAGTAAGCAAACAAGACTAGGATGACAATGTGTGCGACGTACCTGAATGCCTGCATTTAAATACTTGATGAAGCTGGTGTGGAATTGGGTCTCCAGAGACGAGGTCAGAATGACCTATCCAACGTAACTCCAATTAGCATCGACACATGCGCTGCGACAACGACACCTACAAAAAACAAGTAAAAGTTCCCCTACAAGAACTTGATGTCAGCTCTACCGCAGATATTGATAATATACAACGTACGATTCCAAACCAACTCGCGATCAAATTCACTACGTTGTAAATCGTCTCCACCAGAAGCGCGAACTTGCGACCCGTCGCATGACCGGAGCGCATGATTTGCCCAACGTGCGCGACGGCGTACGTCGCCGCGAAGAACGAGCCATTCAGCCACCGCCGCCGCTGACCGATGAACTCGGGTAGAGCATCCGGGACGTCGGTTTCGCCGATCGCGGACTTCACGTATTTGAGTACCCTGCATGGGAAGTCAGCAATAGTAATGTGGATGGTGAGAGGTACTGACCAGTTGGAATTGGCCTTTGCGACAAGTTCGAAGCACAAGATTCTCTGTTAGCAAAGACGCTTTAGTCAACTAGATGCATTGACAAGAAGCGCATACACCCACGTCTTCGGCAAGATCTAAGTCGATGCAATGTTAGTAATAGCATGTGTCATTAAGAAGGCGTTAGCTTACACATGTTGGACGTGAAAATGTCCGTATCTCGTCCATGCAAGATCTCTCCCTTGAAGTACGAAGCCAGAGGACCCACGCCGAGCTGATCATTTTGCAGAGCTATGTACCGATATGCCGAGAACGCTCCAGGCTACGCATAGAAGAATGAACTCGATGAATCGGCGGATAGTGAAGCACGTATGCGTACCAGGACGCTGATGTACCCGAATAGAGACTCTGTGGGCTTGTCGAGAATGTTCGTGATCTTGTACTCGAAGTTCTGCGCGGCAACTGTCGGCGCTGTCAGCAATAACTTGGGGAGACTTTGAGGTAACGCATACCGAGAGGGTTGACGAGCGATGACCAACGCTTGCCTTTGTAAGCCGCGATCTCACCGCAAGCACCACCGACATTCGAATTGAGATCGAACGTCTTCCATAGGTGATATATACTCTTCGGGCTGGGCATGGTACCCACGTCCAAAAGAACACAAACATTTGGCTGGAGAAGCGAGCCGAATGCGTTGAAGAACCACCGGTGCGAGTTGATTTTCTTCTTGTTCTTCTCCTTGATACAAAGGAGGATTTGGGTAGGGACGACGCCTTTGTCGGGGTACCGAAAATGCATGTTAGGATCGAGTCCAAAAGACGTGGTGTACTCAAACAAATGCGCAGTGACTGGCTTGTTGTTGACCATGTTCTTCATGTGGTCACCAGGTTGATAGACTCCGAGCAGCGTCAGGACGTCCAGCACCCGCGGATGGACCTTCCTGCGCCCATCGGCGACGATGCAAACCACAACCTACAGAATACTCAGCATGCAATGCGTCAAAACAGGGAGTGAGCGTACCTTTTCCAGGAGTCTTGTCCCCAGGTGCGGGAGTTCTTCCTTGTACAGAGATGCGAAATGTTGCGCATGACACCATACAGTGTTCTACAGAATAAAACTTCGTCCTCCTGCAAAACAATTGGATAAATCTGCTAGCATATATACAGGTGAATGACACACATTATACATCGTAATCACAATGAACAGCTCCGTCGTCCGTCCGAGCTCGTTCTGCCTGAGGAAGAACCCGCTCTTCTCAAATTCATCGGGGTCGCATGTTACCGCCGTGTACCGCGTCTTCGTCATCTCGCTCTTCTCCTCATAACGTACACCACCGACCACGGGTAAGATCTTGACTAGTTTTGGAGGGACGTTGAGGTCGATAACGAGGTTGCCGTTCGTGAGTCGGACGGGTTTCTTCAGCTTTTGTGACGCCTTTGCACGCGTCCGACGGGCGCCGAACCGAAATGCCGTGTTGGAAGGGGCGACGCGGGATAGCCTTCACCGAGGGTGGAAGAGTTGGAGGATGACAGCGAGTACTTCTCTGAGTTAGCTGCGGAGAGGTAGCTGCTCGACCTCGCCCACGAGTAAGGCCGGAGCATGTCAACAACATCATCCTCATCATCCTCATCCTCATCCTCCTGATCAGCATGGTAGTGCTCTTGCCCTCGATCCGGCGGCTGTTCTATATCATGCACGCGTCTGTACAGTGGTGTTTCGCGTGCGGGTGTCGGTGAACGCGACGCCCCGCTCGCGTACGCACTGGTATCCTTGACAGAATGGCTCACAGGCAGAGGCAGGCTTGTGGGAGAAGTCTTGTTGTGGTTCAGTGCCGACGCAAAGCGGTATGCAATGGAACGCGGGTCTTTGCTGGGAGTGGTGTCGGCGAAAGGGTCCTCTGTCTCCTGGATAGGTGTGATGCGCCGGACATCGTTGAGCGAGTGCTCCGTGAATCTCGATGGTGGATGGAGTGCAGTATCTGCCGTGCCCGTTGAGTGTGTCAGCACGGACTGTCTGTCTGAGCCTTCCTCGGACGCTTCGGGTACGGTGTCGAGGTTGGTCTGCATGGTTCGGCTGGGCGAGATGCGCTGCAACAGAGTATTCTGCACGTGGGAGAATGCGTTTGTAATGGCCCCATAGGTCGAGGTGGTGGCGTTGAGAGGTGCGTAGTTTGTCGTAGAGTTCGTCGGAGGCTGTATGCCGCTGTTCCAGCCATCGTAGTCGTAGTCGTAGTCGTAGCCGTCGGATTCAGAGTCGTACTGGCCTTGCCCGCGAGCTGCCATCGTAGTCGATGAGGTGGAACGCTGTCACAAGCCGCAGCGGGCCAGATAAAGCGGGGAGGGTATCCAAGTCGCGAATGGACGGAAGCAAACGTGAGGAACTGAACCGCAAGCCGTATCGCGTACTGTCACGTGAGCGCGCTGTGCTCGGCTCGTCTGCCGAAGCCCACGCTGCACCGCATCTCTTGGTGTCGTGTTGATCATGACAAAGATTGGGGGACCCCGTTGGCGTTTTCTCTATGATTGGCGGGTCAGAAACGGTTCAGATTGATGGGTCAGAACATTGAGAGACGCCCACAAAACATTTGAGGAAGCGATCAAAAAGTGATGGGGAAGTGATGGAGGAAGCAAAGCGCCGAGACTCGGCACAAAACCCAAATGATGGGGGAGTCGGATAACGCCGAGAGTCACAAAGACGTGGGAAACCCTAAGTGAGAAAATTAAAAAAGAAAAAACAGCGGGTAGGGTTCGAACGCGCGACCTCCTGAACGTCAGAGCGAGTAAGTTGGATCATAACCAGCTGCACCACAGAGCCTTTTGAAGTGGAGGAATGGGTATGGAATATATACCCATTTTAGGCACTTGAGAGAAAACAAAAGCAAGAAAATTATTTGAAGCTCTGTTTATGCCTTCTATACCCTCCTACATGGTTTAAAATATACACATCTAACAATATAGCAGCTACATGTTATATTTAGCGCATAGGAGCAGATGCGCCCTGTATTACCATAGCGGGAAGTCGGGCGGGGCGGGAGGCGGGAGGCGGAATTCCCGAAGCGGAAGTAAAGGCGGGAGGCGGAATCCTGCCCAAAATAGGCACAAGCGCTGACTGACGTGTCACGCGCTGGGCGCTCCTCGGGGCGAGGCGGGGACGAGGAGATCCTAGGAGCGTGGGAAGATCCCCATCAATCTGAACCGTTTCTGACTCGCCAGTAGTAGAGAATCCGCTGGCGGCTGTCCCAGAATGTGCTCAATTCTGAGACTCCAAGACATGGTGAATTCAGTCCTGGCAGGTTAAGTGATCAAGTATATTCTCGACCACGTCGTAGGTCTCCGGGGTCTGTTGAGTTCGCGTCGTCATGCGTCGAGTCTGGGGTCCTGCGCCTGGTTACAGGCGCTTACCCTTCTCTTGCTCGTTCCTTCTGATAGACTAAAGTCTGGAGCTTCAAATACAGCACAACCCTTTGCGCTGGCTATATGCATCTGTATATGCCCTCTTCACTCGTACCGCCGGTCAGCAAGATGTACGCTCATTCGAACCCCGAAAGGTCCTCGTTACTGCTCTGCTCAGGCTTGAGCTGGTCCCGCTATTGACGTTTCTAGCCTCTTCCGCGTCAGTTTGTCACCATAGTTCACCGCAAAAACTTAGAAGATGATTAGTGGTAGTGATTTAGGTGAGTACCTTGTCGCTTTTCTCCGACACGCGTGTGGCGGACGCCGGACGGCTTTGCCATGTCGGAGGATTGATGAACTTGGGCGGGTACAGTCCCAGTCGACTGGTCCGCGTCCAACGCTACCCCGCCCGGTAATGTGTCTACCGGCTTCCCAGACACCTTCTCACGCTGACTCGTTTTTCTTTAGATCCAGCCCTTGATGTCACGATGCGAAGTGTGGTTTTGAAAGAGTCCGACAGTGGTTGCGGGAGCATCACAGTCGCACATGACGCCTCCGTGCCTTTCAGACCTCCGCATATTGACCTTTATTGCGACTATGCCACTCACGGCAGTCCCGACCTCGCGGATGTGAGACTATCACGAAGACCAGACGGGACGACCAGTCACAACCTCTCTGACATTGACGGGTAGAAGGTACCAGCATGGAACTTGGCGAAGCTGCGGACTCGGAGGCTATGTCATCTGGCCTCAAAAATTGCTGCAGGTGAGAATGTTGGAGTAACAGCTCAGTTAAACTCATTGTAACGAATCATCGACGCTTAAGCCATCATTGGTGGGCTCATTTACTCCAACAAAACCCGAGACAGCCTGTCATTTTACCAAGTCACAAAGGTATATAAGCCCAAGGTCTCCTTGCACCGCCTAGTAATTTTATACTAACAACTACTTTGACATGACTGGCACGATTCTCTTTTTCGCAACACTCATCCTTGCTTTCTCGCAGAGCTGTAATGGCGGCAATTTGTCTACACGAGCTACCGGAGGTTACATTCAGAACCCATCTGGGTCGGCGTCCTTCACGATGTTTTCAGGCTGCGGTGCCCCAGGTTTGTCTCCAGGTTCCTCACTTTACTTTCTAGCTACTCCAACGTATCGCTAAACAGCATGTGGGATCACTGCCACCGGCTTTACCGCCGCCATGAACCAGCTTTCTTTTGGGTCGGCACCCGGCCTAGGCGCAGGCGACGCCTGCGGCCGCTGCTTCTCCCTCACCGGGACCAAAGACCCCTTTTCTCCAAGCTTCGCTGGACCGTTCCATACCATCGTCGTAAAGGTGACGGATCTCTGCCCTGTTCAGGGCAACCAAGAGTGGTGCGGGCAGACAGAGAGTCACTCGACGAATCAGCACGGCGAGCCCTTCCAGTGAGCACCTGTTTTATTTGTAGGCAGTATACATACAAGTAATGGCTGTGGTGCCGGATAGCTTCGACATCTGCGAAGACACGGGCGGAGCGGCTGCTTTCTTTCCCTCAGGTGAGTCCACTAGTCCTGACAGCCTCCGGGGTCACATTTTGACTACGCTGCGTTTATAAGGCCACGGTGCGCTTACAGGGACATTCACCGAAGTCTCGTGTAGCTCCTGGAAAGGTTCGGATGGCTCCCCACAATTTAACGGGGCTTGTCTAGCTGGTGAGCATGTTGGATTCTTCCCCGCAGTTGGGTGTGGAAACAAAGGTCTGTCTATTCCTCGTGGTGCCTGGCACTCAAATTCAATTTCTAAACCCATGTTCATAGGCACTGCTCCGTCGTAGCTGGTGGCTCCTACGCATCATCAGGCCGTGGATTACCTCGGACTTCAGAATGGAATTTTGTTTTGGATCGCTCGCTACCTATGTGCACAATTGACAGTGAGAGAGCGATCAGTAAAAACGAGTTGACATCGTCCCTCAGGCCTCAGGATTTATAGTAAGTAGTTTATATCGATGGGAGCCTGCTGGTTTGAGCTGCTTGGGATTGTGCCCCAAAATGCCACAGGTTCTATAAGAGCTGGAGAAATTTTCTGGATACCCTATTCTGGCTGCCATGTTTTGCACACACGCCAGGCTAATATTCCCAGGAGCAACTGCAGATCTAGAGGGAGCAGGTCTGGATGGTCGGGCTTGGATCGGGCGACCGCCGAAGGTGTGATATAAACGCTTGTGACGTACCGTTACTCAACGCGCCCAGCGAACTAATTGGCGCTTCGCACCTTCCCCTGTCCCGCCACCTGGTCACGTACCGCAACAAATGTGACCCTCCGCTAGTTCAATCCCCACACTCTGAAAGCATTGCTATGGACGATTTTCCGGTACTTGAGGAGCCTGTGCTGGAGGCAGATGCTCCCAGGCCTCAAGCGTCTCAGGAGGCCAGCTTCCTGAGAAGGTTAGCTGGGCCAAGCATCATGAAAGCTGGGTAGGCCCTTACATAGTTCATCTTGTTTTTAGTCCAACCGGCGAAATGTATGAAACAGACTTGCGAAGGACCAGACAGATATCAACCGTATAATCGCGGAGGCGTCCAAGGGCTCGAAATTCTACGAGGTTGGTGCGAGCTTGTCCGGGAGCTTGTCTTCACGCAAGGGACGTTAAAGACCTTTGGCTGGTAGAACGAGAAGAAGAAAGACAAGGAGCTGACGGAGAAGATTGCGAAGATCACAAAGCATAGGGAAGATGTGCTTCGTGAAGCTGACATTGGTGTGTGCCTATACAACCGTCGGCGTCATTCTCCCTTTTCTAATAACTGAACTGCAGCGAAGACAGAGCATGTCGTTGACCAAATTGTACGTCTCTTGACTCTCTGAGTCGAATAACTATTCATATTCATGCCACCGCTCTCAAATGACAGATAGCGAACATGGAGTCACAACGCGACCTCACGCAAATCATAGTGCATGTTGATATGGACGCGTTCTATGCCTCAGTTGAGCTGCTGCATGACCCCTCGCTGGAAGGCAAACCTTTTGCCGTGAGCTCACTGTCAATAACCACGTTCAATCCCCACCTAACAGTCTTTGAAATGGAGGTCGGTCAAGGTGTCATATCGACTGCGTCTTATGAAGCTCGCAAGTATGGTGTTAGGTCTGGCATGGCAGGTAAGTGATTGCTGTAGCTCAAGGCTTCTTGACATCTCCTCACAGGCCCGCACAGGATTTATCGCAAAGAAACTCTGCCCATCGCTCATCACCATTTCAAACCACTTCTCGCGCTACATGGAGTTCTCGAAGAAGGTCATGAACATATTTCGGCGATACGACCCTACGATGTGCGCTGCAGGTTGCGATGAAGGGTATCTTAAGTACGTCTCCATGCCCGCTTACTTTGGCAGATAATCGTGATCTGTTCGGCAGCATCACGCCGTATTGCGAGGAGCACCTTGTCAGTGCCGAAGACTGCGTCCAAAAGATGAGAGAGACGGTTCACAAGGAGACAGGACTAACCGTTAGTGCGGGTATCGCTCCAAACAAGGCGAGTCACTGGATCTTTGGAACGACTCTCCACATCGGGCTGACGTCGCTCGGTCTGATAGATGCTCGCGAAGGTGCGCCCTTCGAGCGTATTCATTTGCACAGCAAGTTAAACGGCCAATGTGACCAGATCTGTTCAGACAAGGTTTACTTACTCCGTATTCATAAGACGGTGGTATTGACGCATGGCCATGTCGCAGAACAAGCCCAACGGGCAATATATGCTGAATTTCAGTTCGGATCCGGTGAAAGCCTTTATGCACGACCTTAGTATCAGGAAGATTCCTGGCGTGGGCAGAGTGCATGAAAGACTCCTGGAGTCTATCGGCGTCAAGGTACGCAACAGCTTCTGCGTTGTTAGGTCCCGGCCCTGCGCGCTCATGCTTGGGAATGTGTGGTAGACATGTGGCGACATTTTCGCTCATCGTGCAGTGCTCTACCTCCTGGAGCCGCTGAAGATATTTGGCCTCCACTTCCTCCTGCAGACTTACCTGGGCATTGCAAGTAACGTCGTGTCACCAGGGCTTCGCGAAGAAAGGAAGAGTATTGGGGCTGAGAGGTGCGTTCTCGCCACTCATGCTCTTACAAGCACGTTGACTGTTGGAACCAAGAACATTCAACGCGATCGGTGATAAAGCTCGTGTACTCGAGAAGCTGGACGAAGTTGCGCAAGAACTTGCCGACGATATGCAGTCAAGTGAATGGACAGGTAAAACGGTCACTCTGAAATACAAACTGAGTACCTACCAAGGTGAATTCTATCGTCTTGAGCTGAGGGCGATGCTCACTATAACGTCCATGATGATAAGTCTTCACAAGAGCCAAGTCCTTCGATCGTTGGATATCGACGCGGAAAGAAGATCTATTCGCTACGGGAAAGGAGCTCCTCCTTCCCGAACTTCCGCTGAAAATCAGGCTGATCGGGCTCAGAGTGACCAAGCTGAAGGATCTCAGGGAGATTGAAGAGAAGAATGGGAGCATCAAACGAGTTCGTCCCTACCTGTTTCCTTCGTAGCCTGTCACTTGTATCGCTCACAACAATAAAGTTCTTCGACCAGGCCCGTGGGCCTTCGTCACCGCGGAAGAAGCGTAAGCTTGACGCTACGGCCGGCGATGAAGCAGAAGAACACCCCCGTTTGTCTCAGGATGGGTACGAGGAGGCCATGCCGGGGTTCGAGGACGAAGAGGAGGTGCTTCGTGACCTAGAGATACACAACGACATCCATGGCACCGACGACGAGCACGAGCGGGACGAGGACGAAGACATGCCAAGAAAGACGGACAGCGCACGGAAGCGGCCACCGCTCTCTACTCCAGGGAATGCCCATGCGTCGTCCTCATCGGGAAGCTCGTCGTCGACAACCGCTAGCAGAGCCGCTTCACACCCGCCTCCGCGAACAATTGAACCACGGAGCAATCCTTCGTCCAAACCTTCGTCAGCTAAATCTAGGCAGATTCGCGACTCGCAGGATGATACCGGAAGCGCGCCAGAGATGCAGACGCACGTCTGCCCGATCTGCGGCAAGACGCTCGAAACAGACAACCGTGGGTTGAACGAGCATATCGACTTCTGCTTGAGTAAGGGGGCAATTCGAGAGGCGCAGAAGGAAGGGGCGTCTATGAAGCAGCCGATGAGCTTGCCTCGGGAGCACAGTATACGGACGTCGGGCAAGAGGAAAAGAAAAGGATAATTCTTCTGTACTAGACTCTCCATTGAATTGTGTAAGTTATTTGGGACTGTGTTGATGCAATGTATATATACGAAGGATTCCGATTAGTGCCAAGTTGTGAGATAGTAAAGGTCGCAGGAAGTTGCGTAAGGAATTTCGTGTGCTTTTGCTGTTTCAAGTTATTGTGGACCTAACCTCGTCGCATGAGGTGTTCTGGCGGTGGCTACTAACATTGCCGAACTGCGTTGTGACTCCATGCATGTCATGGCATGGAGGGCACAGTAATAGCCTCAGGCTGGGATACGACAAATGTTTGTCAGCAGATGTAACGCACTCAGATTGCATAAGTGCAGCTCATACCTCAGTGTTGCAGAGACGAGCTCGGCAGCGTAACCAGAGCAGACGGATCAGGAGCGGATGTGGAATAGATAATAGAATACGTACAAGGAGGGCGACAAGGGCCAACTCCAGGTAGACCTCACAGAACGAGTAGGCTGGTGCCAATACTTGTCCTCAATGACCAAGTTAGCATTGCTACGATATACAATACATAGAATCCATACCTTGTCCCCAATGACCAAGAGGTCGAGATGAGGAGCAAGGCAAGAGAGTCTGAGTGCTAAGAGTCCGAGAGTGTGAGAAGAATTGAGCCGCATTTGGGCGCTAAGCGCCGGGATCATCGGAATGAAGTCCAAAGCTCTGGGGCTGCTACCAGGCTATGTATTTGTGCTAAATAAATGCAAGGAAAATGAAAAATAATACTACGTGTGCATGTCCGTCTGCGACACTCAGCAGTTTTAGTTCTAACCGCCTATGATACCCAACACTAGCTGGTGCCTTTGACCGACGCTGCAACCCCAAAAGACGGATGTGGTGCAGATCAATTAGGCCCGGCCCGTCACCAAAGGAGTGTTGAGGCAAGTTGAGTAGATGCTGTGGCTTTTGGTCTCTTGAAAGAAAAAAATGTCATTATCATGTCCTCAAGGTGAGCACAACTCCTAATCTGCAAATGGGTGTACTGACAGCCTGACTGATAAAAGCTTGCACAACTTTTGCAATAATCGTCACTAGTTCTGAGTGAGATATAAGTGTTGAAGATCCCCTCTGCGCCTACGGGCTAACATTTGAAGCCCATATGAATAATAATTTTTGAACTGTGTGATACAGTTGTGCCAACGGAGCAAAGGGATACAGCAATGGTTGATGTACTTCCAACCAAATTGAGACCTTCGTGCCAATGTCATCAGAAAGTGAGATCGTTGTTCAACAGCAAAATGCGCGTGGCACATTGATGTGCTATTACTGCATTCGGAATGTCAGTATTTATGATGCACCCTGGCATGTGTAATATTCGTAAGAGAGCTAGGGCATGAACATAAGGAAGTTACCACGGTAGAGAGTGCCGTACATACATACAGCACAAGTAAGAAAGCACAAATGCATGGATTGCATTGCAGCAGAGACCTTGTAGACAAAGCAAGACAGCAGAGACTGCGCTAGCATACTAAAGTGTGAGCATACGAGCAGTTACAGTAAGACAATTCAATGAAATGTACATTGGTCTTTGCTATTAGTATGAGTACTTGAGCATTGGTGTGGTCATAGTGCAGTGACAAAGGAAGTTGGCACAAAGCCAAAGACCCAAAGTTCGCTAATGGCCAATGTTGAAAACCACGCCACTCAGGTCATATTGTTCTTTACCCTAACCATCGCACCTCTTTGCTCCGTCCTCTCACCCACAGCCAACGAAGCCCTCCAGCCCTTTGCTTCGAAAGGCAATACCCCTCATTGATTGCAGTAATGGCCGAACTAAAGTCTCAGCATCTGTCTGTAGCAATACCTCTACCTTCCGTCAGATGCAGAGAAGTTCTTATGTATCTCAGTATCAATGTATCGCATGAAGATGACACTGAGTCTGCGTCGACTGCTGACAATGGCTTTACCACCTCCGAGGATAGCGAGGACCTTGCTTCCGATTACAACAAAGCCAGGTATGAATTTGTGAATGAGGTTGACATCAAGCCTGCCGTGGATGACCAGAATTACGCATTGTGCATCAGCCGTGAAGTCTATTATGGGTGCGAAGAAGACCAAGTCAATGCCACAAGTGACAGCAGCAATGAAGCCAAAGAACGAGGCTCTAACCAATAATAAGGATACAGACAACTCCGCGGGCGAAGATGAGGCCACATCTGAGGATGTGAAAGTGCCAGAGGAGGAGGAGGATACCCTCTTTGTGCGACGAAAGGTTTGCCAGCCTAGAGCCAAGCGCATGTATCTATCCTGGGTAGATGTAAGCATCTCTTGTGTTAACTCTATCTTGTAAGGGCTGACACCTACCAGCCGCGGCACTTGGATGAATGGATGATCTACAACAGCAATGAAGATCAGATCGTAGCCATAAGCAATGACGCCGATGACATTGATGACGAAGCCACATTCGACAAAGAGGATAAAGGCAAATCTGAGGATAGAGACGAACCCACAGCCGAGATGGAGGCTACATCTGTGAATGAAGACAGCAGTATCCCTACACGGGAAAACAGTCTGCAACGTGGGATTGCACGTAGTTATCTGCCAGAGGCAGAGGTAAGCATCTCAGCATTGCTCATTGAATATACATGACAATGCCTACTGATTGCAGCCTGCGAACACGAGCGCACATCGTCCATCCTTACACCAGGACATTGTGGGGATGTTAGATATGCGAAGGGTTATTATATGTACCGGGTTTTATTGACAATCCGTAAAGGTGGCATAGGAGGAGCGACAATCACAGCGAGGGACCAAAGTCTGAGGAAGCCAGCAATCGCCTGAGTTTTGCAGAGCGCAGGATGTCTCATTTTGAAAGGGAAGTGAATAACGGTATGCCATAGATTGCAATGTGGTTGCATAGGGCTGTAACTCGCGATAAGTACAGAAACAACACATAGAAGGCGGATCGCACTAAAGCCCAATATATCTTCATCTAGGCCAACTCAGCCAACGGAGAATATCCAAAGGCCCTCTGGGCAACATGGAGACTCAGTGATATTGCCATGTGATGCACTTAACAACAAAATCAAATGTCAATACTAACAAAGTATCAGTAGTGCCATGCCTCACAGTGCCTCTGCCGCGTGAGCCAGTGGTATTGTATTCATTGGCAGAATGGGTGGTCTTCAGCGATGGGACGAGAATGCCCCTCCATTAAGCGTCAGCTGCTGAATGCGACGCCAGGATTCAGAGGAGCGTAGAGAGCTAGCGGCGGAAGAGGGTGAGTGGTAGGTCCATCGCTGTGAAGTCTAACAGCAAAGAAGAAAGTGATAGCAGTAGGGGCGCTGAGAGGAAGCCATCTCCGATGAAGCGAAGCAGAGACGGGGGTGAAAACGAGCCAGTTACCTGTAAAAGGCCTGCCAGTATTGATAGCTTTATATATGCAGGAGAGAACAAAGCACTGTCTGTAATTATATTTTAGTGTTCCTAGTGAGAAAGCTCAAAGAATGAATCTCTCACTTAGTCACGTGGGCACTAGAATAGAAATGGCTAATGGTACCAACGAGCTCTCAGCAAGTCAATGGCAAGGCGAAGTGGCGTGCTCAATTTGCCATTGACCCTGACCATCGTGTTCAAGGTATCCTCTGTCTCCCTCCTCCGATAGCATGCCGGCTTTCTGAACTTCATAATGGATATTGCAGCGGTCTCCTTCAGAGGAGGAGAACCTGGTGCTGCGACGGCGTATGGTAGTAGGTCTGCAAGATGAAGCAAGATACTTACCAGCAGGATAAGGCAGTTCTCTACCGCCATAAGTCATGCCAGAGAATTCCAAGTAAAATAGCCCACTACTCTTTACTAGCCTGCAGCACGATTTACTGCGACCGCTGGTGCCATGCATACTGACTGGATTTCATTGCTGTTGACCGGTTGAGTCTCGCAGAGGTAATCAAAGTTGGCGCCAGCTTGGGAGGGATAATTCTAATTGGAAACCCTGGGTTCGGAGAAACTCTCCTAAATCGGAGAAAGAGCGGGACGCTCAGCTATAGGCGCTGGTAAGCCGGAGCAATGAAAAGCAATCTATGCAGCACTAGTACTCACTACATGTAGGCTAAATATGCAATATATTTTTGAGGCTTTATTTACCATTCTGTTAGCACTGGTGCAATAGTAGAATATTTGAGAAAGTCATCAGTACTCACATTTTGACAAGCAAATTTATTACTTTTGGATATGATGCCAATGCTTACTCTGTGACCATGCAGCCAGTCTAAATAATGTATGGAGAACTTCAGGGACTAATACAGGCTACATTAGGCATACACCCAGCATTTATTGATTCATAAGTTGAACCTTAGATCAAAAATCAGCTAAAAGCTGCATATAAGCGACAGTAACCAATAGCTAGTGATAAAAAGTATATTCAAGTACACATAATGTTAGAGCTGGCTGATGCTTATTTTATTAACCTTAAGTAGAGCTTTTTGTGCATTAAAATAGTGATAGATGAGTTATCCTCCTTTGAAATTAGCTGACGCTAGTGGGCGCCTGTTATCCAGGCTGCCCGACACCTTCCTGATTTGGGTGGGTTTCTTGAGCGCTTGTTGAAACCAGGGTTTCCAATTAGAATCATTCACTTAGGAGATCTCAAAGGATCTGGCCCTAAATCCACATTTATGCACTTTTGTTCTTGGTGGATGTCGCAGATGGACACACATACGTAGTACCATTTTTCATTTTCTTGCATCTGTTAGCACAGATATATGGCCTGGTAGCAGCCCCAAAGCCTCTGGACTTCATTCCAATGATCCCGGCGCTTAGCGCCCAAATGCGGTTCGATTCTTCTCATGTTCTCGGACATTTAGCACTTTGGACTCTAGCCTTGTCCCTCGTTTGACCTCTTGGTCATTTGGGGACAAGGTATGTATTGATACACTGTACATCGTAGCAATACTAACTTGGTCATTAGGGATAAGTATTGGCATCAGCCTACTCATTCTGTGAGGTCTACTTGGAGTTGGCCTTCGTCGCCCTCCTCATACTTATTCTACTATCTATTCCACATCCGCTCCGATCCATTCGCTCTGGTTACGCATCGAGCTCATCTCTGCGACAGTGGATATTGACCTAACAAACAGGCTTGCACATACTGTCGTACCCAACCTCAGTTTCAACCTGCTCTAGCCTGGTTTTCTGTTCTTAGTTGGCTTCTTGCCAGGCTCTCAGATCTCAAATAACTATGTTGACTCAGTGATCTTTCCTCCTACATCAGCATCTCAGCATTGGTGAAGAGTGAAGAATCCTGGTTTTCTGACAGTACCATCATTCTACTCTACTTGTTTTATGCTCGGCCTAGCTCTCCGGCCATTCTCAAGCTCGGAAAGGGCCGTGAAGAATTTCTGCAAGTCTAGCTTGACGGCGTCTCTGTGACTGAACTTCATAAGTTCCTACGCTGAATGACATATTCAATGTGTGTAATATTTTGTAGATGGCTCGGTCTTTCTCTGACTTAAAATTGCCTCATAAACTTCATCTTGCTCGCGAATGGCAGGTTGGCTTCAGTGATGCCCTCTAATGGCAAACCCACCCGTCACCACAACAGCGTCCACATATCCTCCTACAAAGCCTTCAATGAGTCCATCCTCACCTGCAACACATGTCGGAGAGCCGTGCAACCGGTCTTACTGTCAGAATGCCAAAGCAAAAGAGATGTAGGTTTAAGCGGCAAATTGGCATCTTCAAAGTAGGCCTTCCTGTTATTGTCAGGCAAGCCTGCGGTCGAGTTTCGCGCCACTATCAGCCTGCAAAGGTGAACGTCACGTTGCTGCACATAACGCCATGCTGGCTGCAGCCTAAGTATGTCTGCCTGCCTTCTCTCGCGGTATTCGTGCACTGACATGCCTGCAGCACGGCTGTCTCGGTTAACTGCTACGCCAACGCGAAGCTTCAACTAGAGGTGCAGCACTTAGCACGCGAACAGCTTTTTCCTACGGGTCGCTCTTCAGATTCGCCGATGGCAGCTTCTGCGTCATGGCATGCACGAAGGATGAAAACATCTGTATCTAGTTCTGGCATGGCGACAAACTGAGCATGCCACATGAAGTGCATGACGATGAGTATTTGACCAGGTCTTTGAGCCGAACAGACCTGGGGTTGTTATATATCAGCCTTGGCCTGATCTAGGGCCTGCCAACGGCATTCTTCTCTGACGACAAGGACTTTGGCAAGCCACTTCAACGTGTTTGACTTAACATTCTGAGTAAGTGCTCACGGATCTTTGCAAGTACGGATATTGATTTGTTTACTAGGGCAACTGGGCTAATAACGACTCATTGATTTAGTCCAATTCCCACCCTCTGACTTGGATATGTTGTATACCCTTCTGCCAGTATAATCTTCATATGCCCGTCATCTGCATTCTTCTTAGCCATGCCATTCAGCATCACACATAGACCACAGCTGCATATATGTAATTCTCCAAGTGTCGAGCTGCAATTCCCTCGCTGCACCACTGCCATATACAGATGTTAGAGTCCAAGCATCCATGTGTGCTTGAGTGATGACTTTCAATGCTATGTGTATGGCAATAGTGTTCTAAGGCAACAGAGCATAGGGAGCATCATTCATGCACGTGCACAAGAATACCATGCAGGTCAGCAGAAGATGAATATCGTTAAGACATGTTAGTTATGAAACAGACTACAGAATATTCAAGACAAATTCTAATATGTACTACTTATGTATGCGAGAGAAATTCAGATGTGACTTGGTTTCCGCCCAAGCTCTGCAATCCAGTGGTATTTATCTCAAGAACTACAAAAAGTGCACACCAGGACAAGCATCCACAGGCGATGCTCGCCCTCCTCTCAAAACTCACCTTAAGCTTGTCGGACACTAACATATAGAGCTGTGTGGCACGGCAGAGTGAACAGATGGAAACTCACAGTACAGCACTTAGACCTCGGTGCCGACTGCTTTGGCCAATGTCAATGCACGGTGAGGCCGGGAGAAAGGGGAAAAGGGAGAGAGTTGAGTTTAGCGACACGACAAGACGAGGAGAGCAGCACAGCATGGGGGCCTAGTATTCCCAGGCATGAGGCTGGGACTCTAGCAGAAAAAACAGGCTGGGCTGTGGAGGTTGACGGATACTACTGGTCTATTGGCGCATCCTCCCTACAGCTTGGACGTGGGCCAGCCCAAATGCAGCACTGTAGAGTGCGAGGGACCTCCAGCAAGGAGTCCATGCTGTGTGCTATGAGCCTGTGTTATCCACCATTGCTCGTCGTGTGTCTGGGGAAGAGGAAGAGAAGGAGAAAGAGTTGAGTGGTGAGGAGAGAGGGAGGAGAAGGTGGGGGTATTTATACGCTGGCGGCACCCTGAGTCCATTTATTCAGAACCAACGGGCGGCGTCATGAGCACGTGGTGTGTCTAGACGCAATCGGCAGGAACACCTTCCTAATGCAGCAGTGGCACTGATATACGAAGGACTGATGCCAAATTGCAAGTAGAGGTCATAGGAAGTTACAGTAATCATTAAGGAACTCTATATGGCATAATTCTGCTCTTTATCGTGAATTTAACCTTGTTGCATGTGCCATCCTGGCGATGGCTACTGGCATTACTGTACATTAATGACCTGACAGGGTGTCACATGTCACAGGGGGTCCCGCCTGTCTGCTATCCGGGTTTTTGTCACTGGTCACAGAGGGGTCTGCCAGTTTGTGACAGATAAGTCCTTACTCCCAAATTTTCGAGCCTGCAGCGCAATGAGCCTTCTTTCCCACTCAACGCTCTGGAGCGGCGTATTCATGGTAGATACTGCACAATAACAGCCAAATAATGGTGAGCAAACACCAAACTTGGCTCCAGATAGCCCGCTCACCACCAGTCTCTGGAAGCATGTCACAGGCCCTCAACCCTGCCGCCGCTCATCAGGATCATTGCAAAAATGTCACAGTCACAACCGGCCCCTGTCAGGTCATTAATGTACAGTACTGAACTGCGTCTTGGCTCCATGCATGTCTTGGTATGGAGGATACAGGCGCAGCCTGGCGTCAGACAAGTGTCAGCAGCGTGACGCACCCAGATTGTATAAGTGCAGCTCATACCTCGGCAGCCTTATTTCCATTCGCGTATGATGCCCAGCACTGGTTGGAAATTTCCTCTTGTCACGCGTCGCAACTCCAGAAGACGGACGTGGCGCAGATTAATTTGACCCGGCCCGTAGCCAAAGGAGGGTTGAGGCGGGTTGAGTTGATGTCGAGCTACCTAAAAATTTATTGATGGTTATCATTATCATGCCCTCATGACGAGCACAACTCCTGCGCCGCAAATGTGTATACTAACACCTTCGATAAATTTTTGCAGGCTCCTTGCAATATCCCACGCTAGCTTGAAGCGGAACTTAGGCATGGCCTCTATTCCACGGTGACGGGCATTTATTTGGTTATTGTATGAAGGATAGTTTTCGAGCTGCGTGATAGAGATGTACCAACAGAGCGATGGGATAGGGTGACAGTTGACATACCTCAAGCCGCAATGTGATCTTTTGACCAACGTCATCGGGTAGTGAGGTTGTTTCAGGATTATCCCACATTTCATCATGGTATAATCGATTGTCTGGGAACTTATTGGCAAGCGGGTACCCAGGGACCAAGCATCCGGTAAGGTTGAAGGTAATAGCTCGTTTTTTCGAAATTGGTAGGAGACCGGCCCCGGGACCAGAATATTCCCTCTGGGTGAGTATCTGTACTGCCGATTCAACACGACCTGTGTTTGCGACTTTGGTCCTCAGGAGATCCCAGTCTACATGAGGATATGACCTAGACGACTGGTAATCGGTAAGCACAAGCCGTTGCAAAGTCCAATGGGGCTCGTTATGCTGATCCGCCGCGCCGTTAGTGTCAATGGGGGCGTTGTCCACCACAAAGAATGCGCCGATAGAGGAATGAGGTGCTTTGATAGCGAAGCCCACAGCATCTATGCGTCTCTGTCAACCGTATGTGCCGCTTGACAGAGTTGTTCTATACTTACCTTTATGGATATTTACTTGAGATCTTTCTCCGCTAGCTTGAAGTGTCTCGAACTGCAGGCTGCTGACATCTTGAGGTTTGCTGACCAAATGCTGGACGACTTGGACACTGCTGACTATATAAGTAGGAACATGGATCTCCGCAGTTCGGTGTGGTCGGGTGTATCGGTAGCCGATGCTAGTCGCAGCAAATAGCCAAGTAAAGGCCAGAGCGCTGTGCAGCGCGAGACATGGAGTGTTTTGAGGTGGTTGAGCGCCGTGGTGCAGCTTGGCGACACAAAGTCAAGAGCTCGAGTGTGAGGATCTCCGAGCCATGTAACTTCGGTCAGAAATAGCCGTTCCAAGCTAAGAAACAGGCCTAGAACTCGGCAGAGGGACGAGAAGGAATGGAAGTGAAGTTGATGAAAGTGAAGCTGCGAAAGTTGTGAAGTAGCAGCTCGATTGCATGGCCGGAGCTTGTCCCATCTTGGACGGATCGATGGTATAATCTCCCCCTCTACAGTCTCTACGGACTCCAGAGCCGGGTCGTGCAGCTTCAACTCCCGTAACGCATCTAGCCGGCTGAATAGGAGCTTCAATACGTGTATCGCATTGTAGTCATCGGCGCCGTGATAGTCGAGGCTGTTGACATAGCGCCGCAAAAAGCATGATAACGGCGTGCAAAGGGTTTCGTAAAGAAACTGGACGTCATCGAGGTCCTTGAGGCGAAGGGACCTGAATAACCACGGGCGAAGGGTTGAAGACCAATACTTGCAAACACGTGAAGCATTCGACAGGCCTTGTTTCCAAGTTTCTACCTCCCATTCGGATGGCCGCTTGGCGTCTGAAATAATGCATTCCAGAACCAGGCGTAGCATTTCGGGCGGAAGTGGGGTTGCTTGTGGCAGAAACTTGGCAACGGAACCATGATCATTACGCGAAACTTCGGTTTATGTTAAAGTCAACAGCGTACGTTATCATCAAGGCAAATCATCTCACCCGTTTCAGCTTGGTAGTGTGCCTCACTATCTTCGGCCCCCGGAGCAATGGAAGGGACAGTGAGACAATCGTGTGGGGCTTGTATGGGGTAGACAACTGTTGCTTGAGGAGGCGAACGTGACTGGTCCCAGCTGGTGCTCGGGTGACAAGGGAAGATGGCCTGGTGGAGGTCGGGGTTGCTGCTGCCGTTGAACATGGTGGTGTTATTGAAACGACGAAAAATGGGAGTCGAGCTCTTGGGGAAGGTGTATGTGGGTGGTCACCGCTTGCGTAGGGCACGTGTACCCTTTGTACCTGTTATAGTGTGCTCTGATACAGTGCATGTAATGCACAGGCGGGGCGAACCTTTTTTCGGCGGGGAAGCCATGATGTAATCAAGAAATGCGTGGTAAGTGTTGAGCCAACACGCTTCTTGCATAGGATATACGGACCGCTTTTGCTTCGCAGCCAGCGCCTTGCGAATGCTATGCCACAGCCCAGTAGTTAAGATTTAAATACTGGATAGTTCGCTTTTACGACTGTCGAAGTGGCCGTGGACGGCGTCGAGCGCTCGCAGTGGACGGCACGTTCAAGACGTTAACATTCGGTAGACGTAGACTAGGACGTGTTCATACAACGACCCAGTGTGATAATTTACATCCCCATAGTCTATGAGCGCGAAAAGATAAATTGAGTGTGTATACCCCAAAGAAGCATAGTACTCACTCAGATAGACTCAACGGCCCGTCTCGACGCTCATTGTACTTCGCGTATAATCCCCAAGACTGGCCGGAAATCCAGCCGCGATAGCTAATGCAGCTCCAGAAGGCGGATGTGGCGATGCTCGATGTGACCCGGACCAAAACGGTGTGCAGTAGGACTTGAATCGTCTGCGAAATATTCACCGAGGGAATCAAGTTCGTAGCAGGACAGGCCGCGCTGTCAGCCTTGAAAATGATGCTCGATAGGTAGGCTGAGGGAGTAAACAGACATATTCAGCGGAAGCTACTCCAGGAATCTGACCGCCTCGGACGTCGAAGCGTTCTTCATCTCTCCAGTGCGAGGTATGGCAGTATGGTGTAAGTAGTGAATATGTATGTAAGTGGGATACAATATATCTCGTCTGTCAGCCCAGCAAAGGCACTCTAGGTATCGAGCAGTGTCAGTGACAATATGCTCATGGCTTGGATTTTGTCTCGACCGAATGGGCCTCCTGGGCTAGTGCAGACAGCTCGTCTTTGAGAACGCCAATTTCGTCTCGACGTACTTCCACGAGTCGGTTCAATCCTTCACATGCTGTGATAGGTATCACGGCCACCCGGTCCTTCACGGTTTTGTGAAGTGTAGCCTGTATGAACCATGAGATGCTTAGCCTTCATCGTTTAATAGGTGTACTCACCCTGACGTCGCGTTCGAGCCCCTCGCCAATCCTATCCCAATCCCTCCACCACCTTTTCTTCGCCTTCTCCCACCGGCCAACCATCCACCACACACCGAACGCACTGATCATCGCGCCTGTGCCCACAGCCGTCTCCAGCTCCATGCCCGTTGTCAGCGCACCGCCAAGCACCCCAAGTTTTTCAGCCCAACCGGCCCACGCAGTGCCAAGTCCGGCGAGCACGCTGGTACCCATGCCGATGGTGACGCGCTGGGCGGCGGTGTGCAGCAGATTCGTAGGGTATAAGAGCTGCGCTTTTCGTGTGTGGACGGGAGTGGTGAGAGCAGTTGGTGTCACATGGTGCGAGGGGGTGGCTTGGATTTGTGAGATGGTGTTCTGGAGGATGGGCGAGTAGAAGGGTGATGGCGATGTATACGAAGACAGCAGGGTCCAGGTAGCTTTCGACAGCATAGTTTGTGAGACTGCGAGACGGCCGGCGTGGAAGATGAGCTATACGAGCAGGACAATTAGTAGAAAAATATAGCAAATTGTCACTGAACGCACTCTGTCCTCCAACTCCCGACACCATGCCCTATCAACCGCCGTCCTCACAGTGTCGCCCACATCGTCTACGCGCCACACACATCTCCACCACGTCAATCGGTCCATCACAATTTTCACCTCCGCCTTCGCCCGCGCCAACGCTGTCTTGACCACGCTCCCAGAATCGGCACCAAGCACCTCGGATTCGACCCGTGCTTCGAGTTCAGCGACGCTGTCTCGGAGAACTATGCTTGAAATTGTCGCGGCATCGACATCACGCTCTGCGTCATGCAAGGTGGCTTTACAGGCATCCAGGGCCGCTCTGATTTGCTCGCGTGCAGTTATAGCGTACAAAGTGCCTGAGCCACCAGAGGTGGCAGACAACTTTTCAGCGAGGATTGCTGTGAGCGATGATATCCTGGAAGCGGTGTAGTCGTCCTGGTATCGTTGTACCGCGACCGAAGACCCAGGCTCAGCCGCCAAAGTCCTGAGAGCGCTCAGTGCACGAGAGATGTCGACATAGATGACGGAGAGCCATGGAGGGAACTGTTTCGATATTTGGTCATACAAGTCCGTGGTCTCGGTAGAGGAGACTACGACAAGGATAGCGTTCGCGTGATGCAGGGGCTGCCATAGCTCTGAAGCCAGCGTCGCTAGCGGAGTGGTGAGTGGATTGCAGACGATTATCGGTATATCGGCATTGACCAAATCTTTATATGTTGGCGAAGAAGTGGCCTTTTCGACAGCGACCGAAGGTAGCTCGTGAACCTCGACGGGAACGTGGAATTGTTGCAACCAAGCAGAAGGCACTCGAAGCATCGCGGGGTCCTCGGAAGGTGCCCATCCATAGCTGCGCGAGACATAAGCTTCACGTAGTAGAGGATACAAGGTAGCATACACACCTAGTCACTCTTCCAACCCCCTCTGCACCTTCTTTCCAGCGTTGCCGAATAGCAGTCTTGCGTGCCTCCGGAGCGAACGGCTCTTCGAGCAATGCGGTGACAAGCTCTTGTGCTCCAGAGTGCGCGCCGACCCCAAAGACTGTTCAATGATAAGCATTATGCACGTTTCCACTCGACAGACAGAACACTCACCGACAACGCGTGCCGGAGAATCTGGAGCAGCGTGGTTCAAGCGAGTGTAAGCACCGTCTAGCACCTCCTGCCAAAATCCCGCTGAGCTCGGTCCTGGAGTCTCTGCCCTTGAAGGAAGCACTCTGGGCACAAGAGAGTCGGCTTTATGCAGAAGGGTGCGGACGGGGCTTTGATATGTTGTTTCTGGCTGAGGTCTGAGCGCGAGGGCAGCCGCTGTCGATGCATGTCTGCGACTTCGCTGTTTGGGCGTGCGTGAGGGATGTCTGGTGGCAGCACTGCGACGTGAAGTATCACGACAACTGCCGATAGGAATGAGAGAGGGCCTGAGTTGCGAAGGCCGACATGCTGGCATGGAGGAACAAACTGAAGTACATGTCGAAATGCGGCCGGGAGGAAGCGCCAAGCGGGCGAGTCCGATGCCCTCTGTGTTGCCTCTGGCACCCTCTGCGTACACAGCCGAGATATGGCGCAACGTTAACAGTCTACAGTAATGTATACAAATCAAGTCCAATAAATCAAGCCTAGCGTACACAGCAAAAAGTCCTGAATTGTCTACGCAGTTATGTGGAATATTAATGTGTCGGGACGGGACTGGCAAGGTGTGTAATAGGTATGTGCCCCGGAATGTGAGATGGCTCGCCTTCATCATCGCTTTCACCAATGTCAAACAGCTCCTCTCCCTCGTCCCACACGTCGGTTAGCCGAGACGGTTGAGCGGCACTTTTGGGAGCATCCTGGGGTGCGTTCGTGGGCAGTAGTTGTGTCCCTGCTTCGAGATCTTCCTCGTCCGAGAGCTCATCTTCAGCATCAGGATTTAGTGGCCGATAGAGTCGCGATATCTCATGGAACATGGTAAGCATCCACACATGCATCAATTATACGTGGTGTATTTCACCTCGCGTCTATGGCGATAATGTTTTTCCAAGTGGTACGCGATGTATAAACCCACAGAGGAGCCAAGTAGGTTTGCCTAAGACCGTGAGTTAATTGCCAGGCATTTGAAACATGGGCGCACACTCACGAAAGACGTCACCAATTTGAAACTCTTTGTACTGAAAACCAGCATTAGACCCATGAGTATTATAGATAGCGGAAAACATACTGGTAGCATAGACTGTACAATTTCACTCAAAATACCACCAAATAGGAAGCACACGGTGCCAGTGAAGATCAGGGGCGAATGGTGCCAGAACCATATTCGCCGTGCATCTCTGTGGTATTTATTTGTCAGGCCAAGCTTGAAGCAAGCCAGACGCCACAAGTCATTCACACTTGGATGTCACGAACTCACTCTTCAACGTCGAAGATGAAGTAGAACACTCCAGTGGCGAGCGCAAGGCATATGAAATGGAGCATCTTGTCATTCAGAGGTAGTCCGTGCGAAAAATTGGTAAAGCCTAGAAAAGCCAGTGCTACCATCACGAAAGACGTGAATGCGAGAAACCACTAGTAACACTTGGGTCAGTCGCGAGTAAACATGGGCAAGAACGTGAAGAGCGTACGGGGCGTATCCTGACTGGCATGTCATATTTCGGTATCCGGAAGTGATATGAACGCATGATGGCTTTTGTAGCTTTCCGCGGTGCCTTGCGTACGCTCCTCGCAGTCCGTACCCACAGCGTATTGTGAGAGTCAGTCTCCGGAAGCCCAAGCATTGTGACGTCAACTTAGGGCTTCAAGAGTTGCGAACAGCAAGATTAATACGACGCCTTCGAGTCAACGACAGTCTGGAGAGATGAGAGATGAGTAAAGCGTGCGCAGTGTGAGTGGTAAAGTTCCAAGCTGCCTGAGCGGTACGCGACGGTCGTTCGGCTTTTCGGCGCGAGTTATTTCGGTAGGAGGGGACTTATCTGTCCTTTTTGGGACTTATCCTACTTAAGAATCGTGTGAGAAACTGCTTGGAAACTGCTCTGCATTTCCTGAGTCCTCTTGCTTCCGCACCACATTATTGTATGAAGCAAGCTCTGACCAGACTGCAGCCTCTGCTGCGCGTCATGTCTACCTCCTCCACCTCCTCCCTCGTCGACTTCTCTACCTGCGAAATCTCGGATGCTCTCATAAAGCTGGGCGTCCCTCACGGCGGACTTCTACCTGACATACACATGTTCTCGCCTTCGACCGGCGTAAGCGACACGCGCATCTGTGGGCCTGCCTACACCGTGCAGATGGTTCTCGGTTCGGACAAGACTGCACCGAAACTGTCCTCGCACTTTGTCGACACCGCGCCGGCAGGGTTTGTAATCGTCATCGCAGCTCCCCTTCGTTCAGTGTGCTTTCCCTCTCGTCCGCGTTAACTCCGCTGAGGCTTGCTCTGTTCTATGCTTTTTCACTGCGCGCACATCGGTCACCCATTTCGCTCTCAGAAGTGAAGAACGCTGTCTGGGGCGGGCTCATGACGGCTGGTGCAAAGAGTCGCGGCGCGCACGGAGTCGTCATTTCCGGATGGTGTAGAGACCTTGCGGAGCACCGCGGGCAGAACTTTCCTGTCTTTGCAAGGGGTCACTCTACTCTCGGGCAGTCGCCCTTTACGCGTCCATCCGCGGTGAACGTCCCCGTCACGATAGAGCCGGAGGGCGTTGCTCCCGGAACAGAAAGCGCGTTCGCACCCGCCCAAATTCATCCGGGAGATTTTATCGTGGCAGATGAAGACGGCGTGGTGTTCGTCAAGCCAGACCTGGTTGAGAAGGTTCTACAGCTTGCCGAGAAGGGAAGAGAGGTTGATGCCCGTTGCATGGCAGACATTCAAGCTGGTGTAGGCGTGCAGGAAGCTTTCAAGCGTCATAGAGGAAAGTAGGTCGCTGGTACATCGTCATGCAAGCTCTCGTGCATATTATAATATAATGTGACTTTCTATTGCTAAACGAGACGTGCTAAAGTTACAAGTTACGTAGATCTAGTGTTACAATGCAGAACAGCAATAAGCAAATATACATGAAATACATGAGGAAATCGGTCGGCACCGCCGTATTAGAAAACATAATACTGCATATCATAGAAGAAGCCCTGCAACATGACTCAGTGTTCATACAAACGCTAAAGAGCACCCCGGCGGACGACATTGACACACGCAACGACGGTGTCCCACAGCTCCTTATCGGACTTCTCTCCGCTGCCCTTGTGCCCGGCATGCGATGGCACTGTGGGGATTGTCTGGCCCTGCTCAATGAACGTCATCGGCGTGAACACCGACGAGACGAACAGCTTCAGGAATCCGGCACCAGTGTTCACGCCGCTCGCGAGCGAAAACGAGAGCGCCTCTGAGTCAAGAGTCCCCGACCCGATGACTAGGTGCGAATGCTTCTTGAGAGGTGGCGACGTGTCGGCGGGGTCGGGGTGGTAGACCATGCTGATGCCGTACCCCGCCGCGTCCATGCTGACGAGGTACGGCCAGAGGTCGTGGTCCGAGTAGTTGTGCAGCACAACAGAATAGACCGACTGCTTCTCGTCGTCGACGATCTGCGCGCGGCCGTCGACCAGCAGGTTCCCCGAGACGCGCGTCCACTCGGTGGGGTCGAGGCGGTACAACTCCATCGTGACGAGGCCGAGCATGGGGCGCTGCGGATTCTTGCGGTGCAGATGCAAGTGGAAGCGGGCGGCGGCATCGAGGTGCTTGAGGTCGGCGTTGGAGTCGTCCGAGGGCAGGTGGATGATTCGGCGGCAGTTGGCGGCGAGCATCGCGTCGTGGCGCTCGACGACCATGTTGCGCCTGCGGAAAGAGACAGAGACGTCGGCGTGCGCGGCGTTCCTGACCCGGACGATGTTGACTCCCGATCCGGACGTGTTGACCGACGACGTGGAGCGAGACATGGCGGATTGTGACGGCGAGGAGAGGGAAGGGGATTGGAGGGAGCGCACGCCGCAGGCGGCAACGACGGAAGATAGAGAAGAGGGAGCGTCGCAGGTGCACGCGGAAAGGCGGACGGTTACTCCATCGTGTTACGCGCGCCCAGCCCTTGAACACCTTCTGCTTTGACTGGGACTTGGACCGCGCGAGGCACCATGTGGGGTGCACTTCGGTCGCAAGGTAGGAGGCCAAAGACGGGTTGCGCGAACCCATGTAGTTGTGCGAGTGGAGCGTGAACTCGGTGCCTTCCACGATGCCGTGTATCGCGCCAGCGTCGATGCGGAGGTGGTCATAGTCGTGCATGTCGATAGAGACAAACCGAGGATCCATCTCAAACGGAATTCCGTTGAAGAGAAGACGGTCCTTGCCACGGCCTACGACGACCGGTTGGTGGCCCTCCATAGCCTCGGCGATGACCTGGAGGAACTCGCTACAAGTCAATGTGTGCAAGGGCTCGCGATCCTTGGCCGAGAGTAAGGCGCGCGTGAACAGCCCGCCATCCTTGCTCGCAAAGCGCTCTCCCCGGACGCCCGGCCGCGAAGAGGACGTGGGTATCGCTATCTGCCCGAGCAAACCCACGAGGCACGTCGACGGGGCTAGGGGTTGCGAGGGCGCTCCGCCAGAGACCTACGAAGAGGTCCTCGGATGTCGCTTTCGCAGTAGGCGTCCAGCGGGTGTTGCGTCTTTCCCGGACGTTGGCGGAGGAAAAGCCACAGTCTAGGATGACGGTAATGTTGTCGCCCTTAGCGTCTGCGAGGTCTCTGACCATGGCATGGAACGATTTGTCCGAGATACCGGCCACGCGCCCTTCAGGACTTTTGCAGTCTTGGTCGTACGGGCAGAGGGCCTCGACGTTCTTCATGCTGCCGTCGGCGTACCAGCCCCTAGGCGAAGGAAGAGAAGTGCCGTGACCGGCGAAATAGATCACCATGGCGTCGCCCTTCTCGATCTGAGGGTTGTTGACGAGGTGATCCATGAATTTGTCTTCAATAGCGCGCTTGGTTGCCTGGCTGTCTGTGAGAAGACAGACCTGTTCGCGCGGAACGTGGAGGTCGTGTATGAGCCAGCGTTTGATGGACTGTGCGTCATCGACGCAGGAATCGCTGTCCCAAATGTTGCCGGACTTGTATTTGTCAATGCCTGTGGCCCACAAAGGCATGAATGAATGAAGGCGGCAAAAGCTAAAATAGAACGACGTACCGATAATCAAGGCAAAAATCCTAGTCGCCATGCTGAATGTAGAGTTGCTGCAGCCAATGCTTTTGCGCGGAATGGAACAACGTGGTGGGCAAGGTTAGCTGGCCGGTGACCAGTAGGAGAGCTTTGAGGACGTCGGAACCGAGGATGTTGGGCCTTATACCTTCCGTCTGGCGTTTGCTCGAGCGATGACGACTGGAACGTACGCGCAGTTCGGAACATACGGCACGTCCTCAGCATGCAGAAGTGACCGTGCATGATGCTAGCAGCCCTGAAAGAAAGTCATGAGCGGATGAAGCAGACGCGTTGGACACCGCATGGGGTAACATACGATGCACACGGGTCCTCGAAACGGTACACAACCGCACGAAGATCCCACGAATATGGAGTAAGACGAAGAATAGTCCGATGATTGTCGCGTCTTCCGCTACTTGTTCGTAATCCTAACATGTTGAGGACTTTGCGTTGCTGCTTTGTGAACCAAAAACAGGAAGTGTACTGCCACTTGCTGAGCTCCGATGTCGCTGTTATGAAATCCCCTCAAGACATTTACCCGCGAGCAAGCCCCGTGGCGAAATGCACCCTTGCTTTTTGCGCGCGGACATCCATGAGATGTGGCCTGCCCTACTTCACGAACGTTCATAACGTTCATAATATCTTCCGAACTTCAAGGGAAGGCATCTCGGAGGAATACTTTGTGTATATGTTTGTCTAAATAGCGGCGATAATAAGCTGCTGAAGAGACAGTGACATGAAATAGCTGACTATGATTATGGTGAAGCCATGATTTGAACGGTGCATTTATGCAATGGCATGAACGATGTTGTGGTTGAGGTAAGAGTCATATTAGCTTCGCCAAAGTTCGCAGGTGTAGAAGTGAGACGCGAGGTGATACGCGCCCAATCCACGTGCGGTGCTATCACATGTGAAACCGCCATTTAGCGCCGATTTCACTATCCCAGCTTTGCTCTCGAACTTCAAGCCAAACTTGAATAATTCTTGTTACTTCACCACCTCCATCACGTTACAGTGTACATTGAAACTAGACAGGATTGTGCACTGACGTACACAAGGTAGAAGCTCTTTGTTGACTTGCGCAGTAATCAAGACTTAATGGCTTTCATAGATCCATACACGTACTACGGAATGAACTACATTTGCCAGCAATGTAAGCAGCCGTTGCAGGTACGTTTAGGAACTTATTTCATATCGTAAGCGTGCTGCTAAGGGCTAGGTAGCTAGATGCGTCGCTGGTGGATCTATCGCCGTCAGCGTACGATATGATCACTACATCACTACCTCCAGCCTCCCCGACCACCTCACGTAACGCGTCACGATCTGAGAAGCTCGCGCAGTTGTCCTCACCGACAAGTGCAAAGGCAGCATGGCAGCGTGCCGCACAAAGTAACCCGCCCTCACCATCACCGCTTGCTTCACGGCGGGCCTCGCAACAGCCACAGCGGACGCCTGCGCTCCCTAATGAGTCGTTTGTGCTTCTGCAGGACTCGGTCATCCGCAAAATCCCTCTCCTGTGCCGTCGCCTTCTCACACTAAGAAGCCCGCCGCCTCGAAATCTCGGCAAAACACGCCGTCAGCGCAGACGTCAACTTTCCAGGACGAAGTGAACCATCCGAACCCTTCGCCCCTCTCCCATCACCTACGATCCACGCTACGGCTCTTCAACCTTCTTTCTAGCCGAACAGAGCTCGATCACCCCCTATGCTCGGAGTGCACGCAGAGCCTGCTCGAGACGCTGACTAAGCAGCTGGAGGAAACGAAGAAGGAGCGGGATGGGTATATTGCGTTCGAGAAAGAGGTGCGGAAAGAGAAGGAGCGGGAGCGGGAGGGGTCCAGTAAGGCCGAAATGGACTCGAAAATCGAGAAGCTCAAGGACGAGGAGCGTATTGCGATTGAGCAACTGAAAGCCGCGGAGAAAGAACGAATACAGCTGGACGAAGAGCTAATGGCCCTGGAGCTGGAGGAGAAGGCTTTGGAAGACGAAGAAGCAGAGTACGTCCCGGGGCACCGTATGACGTGGGCAGGTCGAGACTGACTTCATTACAGGTTCTGGCGTGTACACAATGCGCATTTACTCAAGTCGGCAGAGCAGGCGGCGCAGCTTGCATCCCTCCGGGCCGCATACGCTGCAGACTCGGCGACACTGGATAAGCTAGAACGTACAAATGTGTACAATGATGCGTTCTGCATTGGACACGATGGCGTGTTTGGGACCATCAATGGGCTGCGACTGGGCCGCGTCCCGGGCGTACCTGTATGTCCACTTCTTCCTGCTCTCAGCTGTCATCTGACCTCGGTAGGTGGAATGGGCGGAGGTCAACGCTGCGTGGGGGCAGACGCTGCTGCTGCTCTACACGATAGCGAGAAAGCTTGACTACACCTTCGAAGGGTATGTCCATGTGTCTTGGCTTTGCCACCATCATCGTTTACGCAACCTTGACCAGGTACCGTTTGATCCCCATGGGCTCGTTCTCCCGTATTGAACGGACCGCTCCGACAGACAAGGCGACGTACGAGCTATATGGCTCAGGTGACCTCCACCTCGGGCGGCTTCTACACAATCGTCGCTTCGACTTTGCTATGGTGGCGTTCTTGGATTGTCTGAAGCAGTCGATTGATTACGTGCGCTCGCAGGATCCTCATGTGGACTTCCCACACCAGTACGCGTTTGCGCTCTGCTTGTGCACGAGAAGCGTTCCGCTGACCGTCGCTTCTGACAGGATCGTCAAGGACAAGATTGGTGAAGCTTCGGTGAAGCTGCAGTTCAGCCAGGAGGAAGCGTGGACGCGTGCGTTGCGGCACGTCCTGCTCGCATTGAAGATACTCCTGAAGTGGACGACGAACGGCAGCAACGGCTAGTGCTGTGGCGGCGACACCTTCGCGAAAGCGTCCTCAACATTATCGACGATCTCCGCAACTGGAAATATATGTGCCAGGCTCGGTGCCGACTACCCTCAGGCACCTCGTCACCGTCCATGCCACTGCCGACGATCTACGCTCGCTAGGCAGCGTGTTTGCTTTCTCGCAACAGGTTGAACGAGCGAACGTTTGCCGTTGTCCCATTATTTGTAGATGTATAATTGTATGGACTTTACATAACCTGCCGAAGCCGCGGTTCGCTGTGCTGATCCGGGGGCATAAGCGAGACATCCTTTATACCAGTGTTGTCACTGACCGGGGTCATGACCGGTCAGTGACGAAAGGTCAGTCAGAAGGGTCAGAGGGGTCAGTCAGTGATTGACCGGTCAGACAATCCGTGGGAATATGATCAAATGAGTAATTGCAATGACATGAGTGACATCCTAGGTACTGTGTAGCTACGGAATCAGGCGGCGTCGGACTGTACAAGGTCGTACAAAGCGAATTCACTCTCCAGATTTTTGATACCACCCTTCCAAAAGAAATCCAGCTCACTTGGGGCATCAGTATTGGCAGGATACACGAAGAGCGTCTTGAGCGGTATGTCTGTCTTGCGCACGGGAGCTCGCCTGGTTGCATTCCCAGTGGTTGATGTCGACTGAGTAAGGCGCAGGCGATGCGAGTTGGATTCGGATGTGGATGCGCCCGGTGTGACTGATGCTTGTCCTTCAGTAGCGTGGGAAGAGAGCCCAGCGACGCTGCTCTCTTCTGCCGCCTCAGGCGCCGATGCCTCCTCAGCATCTCTGACAAGCTCCCTGCCAATTTCGCTGAACTCGACAACATCACTGTCTTCATCAGCCAGAATGGAAGGGGCTGCGATAGCAGCCGGAGTATTGGAAGGACCGGAGGTAGGTGGCTGACCCTCTTCAGCGCGGCTGCCAAAGTGACGCTTGAGCCGTCCAGATGTCCGACCGGCTGCAGCATGCTCGCGGTTCATGTCCATTCGGACAACCGCGGTATTATGCACCGTACCCGACAAGAGGCGATTCCGAAGCTTCGTGTGGATGATGCCAAACAGACTGAATGTCCGCTCGCACGCGCCGGAGTTTGCAATAACGCTGAGGATGCGGATCGCGAGTTTCACTACTCCGTTCCGTCCAAGGCAGATCTCGTCGTCGGAACGGTTGATTCCACGCCATATCTGAACTAGGTCAATGTCCTGTCAAGGTCCGGTTAGTAAATCTGTCCATTCTTTAATAGATCTACATACTGTTGCATGATGTCCAGGTTCAGCGGCGGCTCGCTGCTTGTGATAATCAAGGAGCATCTTCTCGTTCGAGAACTCAGCAGCACCCTCGGAATAGTCAAAAGGGCGTCCGTGAAGTCTCGCCACAAGTCTTGCTCAAGAACGCCGAAGAGACGGCAGAAGGTGCGCTTTGCCATAGCTACCAGGTCGTTTGGTGTTAACGCCTCTCGATGGAAGCAGTGCCCACGCAAGTATGGGTTGAAAAAAGTCGCCAGGATGTATATGTCCTGGTCAGCCTTCTTCCAGCGCTTCTCAAGGCTCTCGTGGACGACGTTGCGAATGGACTCCTTAACGTTTGGGGCAGCATAGATCCGATAGAGGTTTCCAAGGGTGAGAAGGACATGGTCAAATCGGGTGTTTGCAGCCTGCGTGACATTGGCGGCAATCGCAAGAGGTTCCAAATCCAATTTCACTCTGACAGATGTACGCCGTGAGAGAGTGTCGTTATTCAATAAACCGCTGTACTCACTGTAATGCATTCTTCCAGAACTCTTCATCTCTCACCGTCTCCAGGATCTCCTCCGCCTTTGCCTTATGCTCCTGCGTCCTCCCAGCACAGACAAGAAGAGTCTCACGGTGCCGAATGCACGCTGTGGACATGGCCGCCCGAAGTCGCATAAGCCGGGCTAAGGAGGCATAGTGGGCAGTCCAGCGTGTGATGACAGGGAGAATGAGTGCAAGAGGGTGGAGGAGTTCAGGGTACGTCAGCCTTTGTTCTTTGCGGAAGAGATCGAGGGCAGTTCCGTGGTTGTTAAACCACTTAACAACCTCGAGAGCACGGTTGATAATGTCCATATACCCGCTGCCTTTTAGATAATCCCCAACAATGAGATTTATCTGGTGCGCCCAGCAAACACTCGTGATCAGGCTCGGAATCATCGCCAGAAGCAAGCGGCGTGCTTTCTTCCCATCTGGCCCGTCGTCTGTGACCCATGCAATGAGTTTCACTCCGAATTTCTCCTCGATGAGCTTGATATCCGCTACAATCAGTTCGGCCAACCGTTCACCCGACTTTGGCTCTCCCGTCATATCATGGGTCTCAACAAGATATGCCTGGCAATGCTGTGCATCAGGTGCGATGTAATCAAAGTATTCAGTATAGCACTTACCTGACGCTCAACAGACATCATAGAGGTCACCACGGACGTCTTTGCAACACTTTTCCACCCATCGCACTGCCCTGTCGCCAGTTTCCCCTTCACCTTCTCCGCTACTCGAGTTTCCGCTTCACCAGCGATGGACTTCAAGAGCGTTCCCGATAGCTGGCGCCGATCTGGTACAACTGCACCAGGAATCCATCTGGAGACGAAATCCTCAAAGGCGGCGTTGTCGGCAACATTCCATGCAAATCCGCAGCCGACGAATAACCTACAGAGATCCCGGGCGAAGTCTGCTTGCTGGGCTGAATTCCATGGTTCAATAACGCCGGGATCTGCACGGTTTTGACTTGGGCTATCACCAATCGTACTTGAACTGAGGTCATAGTTAGAGCGGGCGCGCTTGACAGGTCGGGACGAGGATGAAGATGGGCCGGCAACAGCTGTCGAGTGCATCACTGTTGTTGGATAGCTTGGTGCGTGACTTGTTCTGCCAACCGTGGGATCCTCATCGGCTACTCTCGCCAATACAGCAGCACGGTCGGTGGGTGTTGTGTACGAGCACTTTCGGGTATGCGCCACCATATTCTCTTTCTTTCCACTGACAGGAATGACACCTTCGTCAAGGATGTTATTGGACCCAGTCCTTGTAGTTCGCCCAGCCAACTCGGGGTCCATTGCTATCCACAATAAGGTCAATTTCGCTCAAACTATAGGCTGCAGTGTGCTTACCTAGCTCTCTCAGGGTCTCTGCGCTGCGAACTGCCGAGAGCGCACCACAAGCGACATTATAAATGTCGGCCTCCGTTTGTCTGCGCGCCCATTCATCCAAGCACGCATTGCACCATGCGCAAACGTGACTTTGGTTGTTTTTGTACTTCACGCCCTTCCGATCTGAGAAGAGCCACCAAATAGCACCTCGTCGAGCGGCAGTTGGTGTGCGCTGAGACGACGCGAGTGGACGGCGGTGCACGGGAATAAATGGCTCAGAGGGTATCATTGCTGAGGAGAACAGCAGGTGGGAGTTGTGTACAGTGTGTAGAGTAGAGAGAGGGAATTCGAGTACAACATTCTACGCTACACTCACCACGTCGACGCATGTTGCGATGGACTACCCGCTATCAGCCTCGAATTACTGTCCCGCGCAGTCTGCTCCATGCCCTCGTGGGCGCTCGTGCTAAATCTGGGCGCCTGACCCTGACCGGTCGACTGACCGGTCGGTCGACCTACCGGTCGGATCACTTTGACCCCCTTTTGACCGGGGTCAGTCTGACCTTGCCAACACTGCTTTATACATGGCTGGCCAGGGGGAGGCACGATTGCAAGCGCTGATATCGACTCCTAAGGGCGCCTGTACGGGACCCCGTAGACTACGTAGCACAGAGGACTGCAGCAGAGCTGCAAGATACAAGTCGTGGGCTCGTGGAGAAGCAATACATGATTACTTTTCAGGATATTCAGTTTTCAGAGTCCACACCTGGTTCATTTTCCCCCTGCTTTTGAGCGCAAGGCATATAACTTGAGTTCAAAGTAAGTAAATTCGAGTCAGACGTGAAGATCGCAGGTAGAAAAAAGGCCCTGGTTACTTCCATAGAAATAATTAAATGCCTCGTAGTCCAGAGCAGTGACTCCCTACAATACGAGCTCCTTTCAGACGTATTCGAGCAAGCCTGCTCGTTTCCCTCCCTGGCTCAGCGAGCGCTAAGATGGATAGGACCCCGAGAACCGGGGCAGGCCATGGGAGCAAGTCGATATCAGCGCTTGCAATCGTGCCTCCCCCTCGTGGCTGGCTGACGCTGTAATCCTTCATGATGACGACACGTTTTCGTGCTCACGCTAAAATCTCTGAGACGGCTCGTTACAGCCGCAAGTCAGTGGTAAGCTCCTGAGCAAGGCAATTTTGTCTGCGTTCCTCATATGTTCAACCGGAGAAAGCGTGGGTGGCCAGGCGTGTAATACTTATACGGGTTTGGTCAATTGCAGGGTTCCCGCTATCCCCCCATGTGCATCTCCGCGTGAGGACGCTGTAGAAGGCCTGCTGAGTAAGTTTTGTCATTGTAGTATTTGTCAGCCCTCGGCCAGGCCAGCCTTGGCAGCGAGCAGTCAAACGCAGCAGCTGATGTTATTTGGTTAGAGTCTGTAAACGGGTTGTCTCAGACTTGCAACTTTTCGTCATTCCGCACTTTGGAATGGGTCTTCTCGCTCTCGGTACTCCTCTCAAGTGGGAAGAGGCTAAGCAACACGCCGACCACGTCAGGGAGCATGGCATTACCCAGTTCTTGCATATCTGGGATCGCCTCAGGGATAGATGTGGAGATGAGCTGCTCTGGGGGGACGAGGTATGTCACATTTATCCTTGGATATCCGCAAGAAATTTGACCCTCCGAAGGTAGAATATATGGTCGTCGCATTCGACAATGTGGAGAAGAATGCGAAGCTGTCCCTACGCCAGTCAGAGATCCTCGCGAAGCTGCAGACGATAGTAGAGGACATTGCCTGCGGATGTGAGAAGTGCGTCCCGCACTATCATCTTTCAGGGCCATTAACAGGTAATTCTTTTAGGAAGTCCATACCAACCTATCATCCGGAATATGGACGCTTCATGCTGGAGTCGACTCCAGGATCACCGTACACCGGAAGCTTGACCGACCTGCTATGTGTGGAGAGCAACATGCGTGTACGGTATGTCTGCAATATCCCTACTAAACGAGCGATGTGCACTGATGCTCGCGACAGGCGACACATTGCCCGTCGTTATCTGAAGAAAAACGAGCTGCCGTTCACGCTGACCTCGTTCCCCCGCCTCGGCGTCCCACAAGTTTTCACGGAGCCTCACTTCGACCCTGTGAATGCCGTCTCCAGCCACAGCTTGTTCCTGCCGGAGGAAATCACAAACCCTCATGCACGTTTCCCGTCGGTGATCTTCCCGCTACGCTCAACCCCGGATCTGACGCACGCTTCCTCAGAACCTTGACGGCGAATATCCGGAGAAGGCGAGGTTCCAAGGTCGCCATTAATCTCCCAATATTCATCGACGAAAATACGCCCCGGCCGTTTGTCGACCCGACAATACCATGGCAGCGCAACATCTATCCTGAGGATCCAGGTGCGCGACCTCATGATCCAGGAAGACGAATGCTTACTCTGTGTTCCAGAGGCAAAGCAGGGCGCTGCAAAGACGGACCATATTTACATGGACGCCATGGGCTTCGGCATGGGCTGTAGCTGTCTACAGCTGACCTTCCAAGCTTGTAATGTGATAGAAGCCCGCCGGCTATACGACGCGCTTGTCCCGCTAGCACCGATCTTGGTACGCAAACTCTCGTTCTACCAGCTCCCTCCATTCATCACTTACCCTGCCTAGCTTGCGCTCACTGCAGCAAGTCCGCTCTGGCGTGGGTACCTGGCAGATGTCGACTGCCGTTGGGACGTCGTGTCAGCTAGTGTGGATGATCGCACCGAGGAGGAACGCGGGCTCAAGGTACGCAGTCAGCTGTCGATGCCAAGATTTGTGTACGGCTAACGCGCCGCACAGCCTCTGCACGAGAACAGGTTCCAAATACCCAAGTCCCGGTACGCGAGCGTCAGCCTGTACATCTCCGACGTCTGGTACAATCGCCCCGAATATAACGACATTTATGCGCCATATGACCGCGCCATATTCGAACGCTTGCGGACCCATGGTACGTGCGACGTGTGTTTGCCTTGTCACGATGGGGTTTTCACCACAGACTTTAGGCATCGATACGCACCTCTCTAGACATATGTCGCATCTATTTATCCGTGATCCTCTTGTGGTATTCTCTGAGAGCGTTGATCAAGATGATAGCACTAGTAACGATCACTTTGAGGTTTGTCGGTATTGTTGGCTCGCCGTCCGATGTCTGACCTCTTCTCGCAGAACATTCAATCTACGAACTGGCAAACTGTAAGGTTCAAGCCACCTCCAGTGAACTCGCCAATTGGATGGCGTGTCGAGTTCAGGTCAATGGAAGTCCAACCAACCGACTTCGAGAATGCCGCCTTCGCGGTCTTCATCGTGTTGCTATCACGCGCCATCTTGAACTATAGCCTTAATTTATACATCCCTATTTCCAAGGTGCGTATGCCCGTGTTGGTCTACCTTGTGTTTACTAAAAGGTTCAAATTGTAGGTCGACGCGAACATGGATAGAGCACACCGGCGGGACGCACTGAACACGGAGAAATTCTTCTTCCGAAAGGACTTGCTACCACCAGGCGTTCCCTCGCCCCTCTCCACCCCTTTATCCACACCACACGCCTCCAGGGCTAACTCTCCCGTCGAGCCCAACGGTGCCGGGGGCATCCCGCACAAAGCGCGCAAGCTGCAGAACTGCTTCGCGGACGTCCCGAAGCCGGAGGGTGGCCACGCCTTCGGCCCTCTGAGCGACGAGTACGACGAGTACACGCTCAACGAAATCTTCAATGGCAAGGTACGCTGCTGTATGCGCTTGGAAAGTGACATGGACTGACAAACTGTGTCATGGTGTAGGGCGAGTCGTTCCCGGGATTGCTGGGACTCGTGCACTCGTACCTCGAAACACTCGATGTCGAGGCGTCTGAGCTCGCGAGAATCCACGAGTACTTGGATCTTGTCAAGCGGCGTTCGAACGGTTGGTTTTGAGCGTTGTGACACCTGCGGCTGGAAACTTACGAAGTCGACGAGCAGGTGAACTCATCACCCCGGCCACATGGATCCGCAACTTTGTGCGCTCCCACCCCGCGTACAAGTTTGACTCGGCGGTGTCGCAAGAGATCAACTACGATCTGTTTGTCGCGATAGACGAGATGTAAGTCCAGCTAGTCGCGCTTCCGAACGCGTCTTGATAGTGATTATTTTGCGTTAGTGAACGTGGCGAACGGCAAGCACCCGATCTGCTCCCTCCGCTTTATACTCCTACCAGGGCAAGCTACGCGCCCACTTCACCATGAAGCCTTGAAAGGCCCCCGTCTTAAATGGCTGCAGCAGTATCACGTGAAGCAAATGAACAAGAATATCCTAGGGCTCGGACTTGTGGAAACATATGTAAGACGTCCGGCGTAGATGGGTGTATGACGCCCCTGTAGCGTTCTATCTAGTAGTCGCTTTGTAGCACTCACTTGGTTCGGGGACCCGGTCTGAGCTCTGGCTGGGCGAAAGACACTCCATGTAGAATACAAACTCGAATAAAATGTGTAGCGGTACATGAAAATTGTACTATTTGTAGCGGCCCTTGGCGTTGATCGGGGGTCAGATCGAGATGAGGCTTGAGGCAGCATATGTGTATGAACTGTGCGGGACACGCAACCGCTGAGCTCTGTGCGCAAGCTTGTCTAGCATGCCCGTGAGGAGGGAGCCTAATGGCGGACGTACGACACCGAGAGCTGTCACTCTGGCCAAGCGGGAGGGGAGTCCCAAGTCCTCTCCACACTTCGAAAGGCTGCCAAATCCAACCTGTATGAGTGTGTGACAACATGCGTAACATAAACCTATTACTGTACCTCCATCTTTCGTATCCCCTGTGAAGTTTTGAAGATCGGACCTTGCTCTGAACAGAGCCCTGAATCCAACAGTCCGATCATGACCTCCGTCCCCTCCCAGCATTTCCACCAGCAGGCACTTTACGTTTCTTGAATAAGCTACCCCCTGAAGACTGCGCCGACATGGCAGGCTCTGGTTCCTCGTGCTTCACGGCTTCGGTCTCGACCTTCACCTCTGCAACTTCGGCTTTCGTGGTGGTGGGTTCTGGGGAAGCAACCGAGGCATCTGGTTCCAAAGTCGAAAGGCCTGCGCCAGATGCCGATGGTGTATCCGACGTTACCAGAGAAGGCGATGCACCTCCGGCCTGCGGGCCTTGTGATGTTGCCTCCCCGGGTTTACTCCATCCACGACTGGACCACTTCGGTAAATTTGTTGCTTTCAATGAGGAGGTTGAGAGGGCGGAGGATGTCGCCGCAGGAACTGAGGGTTGTTCGATGTTCGGTTCGTCCTTGGGTTCCTCCTTCTTCGCCTTCAACTTGATGGGAATAAGCCCAGGGTCGTATATTTCACCAAAACCTGCACCCATTTTCTTCTTCCTCAGCTTGAATGCGCGGAGGTCGTCGTCGTCTGCGGGTGCTTCGGCCTCGCGCTTACTTCCCAACTGCGCCAACTGTTCTGTGGCCGCCGCACCTCAGCTGGCTCAGGCTCAGCATCCCTTTGCGTTGAAGCAGGCTCATCAATCGTTATCACTTCCCAAACACCTGCTACACCTTCCTGCCTCCGGCGCTCAGCCTCGGCCTGCAGCCTGGCTGCGTCGGGATCTGCGTACCCCAGCGACTCTGCGGTAGAGTAATTGGCGTAAGGATCGGAAGGTCTAGGTTTGCTAGGCCCCGCTTGCGCCGGAGGAGCAGGACGAGCAACGCCGCTGCTACTTCCTGGCTTGACTAAGCCGGCACCGACGTCTTGTGCAAACGCCGCGGCGGCAGCCTACATGAGCGACGCTGTTAGCATAATGAACAATACGCTATGGACGTGTTGCGCACCCTTTCTACCCTCGCCATCTCCCTCTTTTCCTCCTCTAGATCATTCTTACGCTTCTCGCCGGCCTTGTACAGGCCCCGCACGAACCGTTCGACGTTGCCCTTGTGCTTCAGCCCATTCTCGTGTTGCGTTCGAGACGGCTTATCATCTGCGATATAAATGTTGCAGTATTTGCAGAAGTATTTCTTGTTTGAGACCCAGTATTCGCTCATATTGACTAGGAAGAAGTATAAAGAGGATATTGCGCAAGATGGTGGTGGGCAGGTGGTGGATGAGGAAAGGATTCAGAAAGCGCTGACAAGTACTGTAGGTTCAAGCTGTCCCTGTTGGTCCGTCACTGGCTTTACCACCGACCACGACTTGCCATCGCTGCCTTGCCATCGGCTTGGATCTCGCTCCCCATCTTCAGCCTTGACTTGAGTTCTTCCTCTCTGCAGAGTTGAAACTCCGGATTCTAGCCTACTGAATACGCGGGTGTACTCCTCAACAGCTTCTTGGCCGGCAAGGCAGGAGGCACCTCGCGGCCGACTGCTTACCCCCTTCATTTTGCGCTATGGGACTGCACTCGAGCGATCGTTGCAATATGTGCGCTCTTCATTCATACTGCACGTTGAATATGATTGTGTATTGCCTGAGCCTTTGGGATCGCTCGGCCGGTCATTGTTTCCCTGCTACCGTGAAGTTACCCGATGCTCTCAACACCCATGGCCGTCGGTACATCCTTGGCTCTACCAGCAGCCCGCCATCTCTGGGCGCCGACGACACAGCGAACATGTTTCTGGTCGTCGGCTATTCTAGTCTTTGGACCGGACACCACTACAATGCGGTAGTCAGGCACGGCTCTCAGTGCTCCTTCGACTCTTCAGATGCCTTTAGATTTTGCGCGGGGCTGTATCACGAGGTATTCGAGGGTATTCGACCGACGTCACGATGCGTACCAGGGCCGCCTTCTCTGACATCACGACCGCAAACGGTTCCGAGGGTGAAACGATAATGTCCCGCCACGCAACCCTGACAACTGAGCGATCAGTCGGCAATAAACTGCTCTACCTCATCAATTCAGCGATATCTGAACCCGTGGAGAGAAGACTTCCCAGGATATATAAAGGCCGTCATACCTCTTTGGTCTGAAATCTTCCACAAACCCGACAAAATAGCCGTCATGGCCCGACTTTCAGCTTTCGTGTATTTCATTGCCATCGCAAGCCTCACCAGTGCGCTCACCGTCTCGGAGAAGCGCGCGACGGGTGGATATGTGCAGACCTCTTCCGGCCAATCGTCGTTCACGATGTACTCCGGCTGTGGTTCTCCAGGTAGGCTACTCGTGTTCGTACGTGTGTCTGTGCTAATAACGGCCATTTATGTAGCCTGCGGAAAGGCTGCAAGTGGCTTCACCGCTGCAATCAGCCAGCTCGCCTTCGGCTCTTCTCCAGGCTTGGGAGCAGGCGACGCGTGTGGCCGTTGCTTCGCCTTGACTGGAAACAAGGACCCCTACTCCCCCAGCTACTCTGGACCGTTTGGCCAGACCATCGTCGTGAAGGTCACCGATATGTGCCCGGTCCAAGGTAACTCGGAATTCTGTGGTCAGACCACGAGCCACCCAACCAATACACACGGAATGCCCGTGCATTTCGATATTTGCGAGGATACCGGCGGATCGTCGAAGTTCTTCCCTTCAGGTATGCCGTGAAATGCTGACAGCTATGGTGCCGGTGGGATTAACTATGAATATAGGACACGGCGCACTTACTGGAACCTTTTCCGAAGTGTCATGTTCCCAATGGAGCGGCTCTGACGGCGGCCAACTTTGGAACGGGGCTTGTTTATCTGGTGAGAGTGCGGGCAACTGGCCTTCTGTCGGATGTGGTAACAAGGGTGAGCGTTTTGTTTCCTGTGCTGTTACCGAATCTCTACTGACAGGGCGGTGAAACCAGGTACTGCGCCTTCTTGAGAGCTATGTCGTACATGATCATGGGCGTAGTCAATAATGCTATACTTGGCTACTACATACCAATACATTGCTTTTCTGATGTTATCCACGAGTCCAGACTTCTGTCAATGTGCAGCGGGTACACTGGTGCGTCTGCAAATTGAGATAACACGTGGCCTTGACAAGTACAGCACCGCCTGGCATAGGCGTCTGGATATGAAGGGAACCACTAACGTACAAAGAGCACACGGCCAGCGAGACCCATCGCCCCATCTTCTGCAGCACGAATCCTTACCCCTTCGATATCGCCCAATGAAACTCACGAAGCTGTTTTGGTGGACGAATGCAGGTTCCCGTCACAATCACGAGTACCAGAACGTCGCGGCCGCTCCTCGTCCGCTCAAATCCGCGATGATCAAGCGTAATTTAGCAGAGACAGGCAAGTACTCCTTAGGCAGCAGTTTGATTTAGGATTCTAAATCGTACTATGTAGATAAACTTGGTAGCGACCAATCGCTCGAGTTTGGCTCCTCGCCGTTGTGGGCCAACCTACCGCTGGACCTCCTAGAGGACGTGCGGGATCAGCTCTTGGCCATGGACGACACCTCGGTACGATTGTTGACGCAATCGTGGTTCCTCGATAGAACAGATACACTTTCGAGGAGGAAAGGTCTGAAACGACTGCTGTCCGACCTGGGGCTCGTATGTAAGCGCTGGGGAACCTTCTTCAGACCATACATCTTCGCGCAAATTCTGCCTGCGCCACTACGACGATGCAAAGCAGTTCCTGCACCTCCTGCACGCAGATCCCTCATGTTTTTTCCGTCGACATGTGACATACGTGCGGTACGACGGCAAGGCAAGCCGCCTGTCTTCGCCCGTCATGAAAGCCGTGCTCCGACAACTATCTGCAGCAACAACGTTGGAGGCTGCCACCTCCAATTTTCATCCCGAAGCCGAAGAATTTAACTCTTTCGCGCTACGTTCCTGCACCAACTCTCTATCACACTTGACCCGCCTACATCTCAGGGGATACCGGTTCAGTTCATTCTCTGTGCTATGTCGATCGCTTGGGCCGCTCTCGAAATTGGAAGAATTGTACCTCCTCGACGTCCGCTGGGGTGAAGATGGCAATCCGGATGACCCACCTCGTTGTACAGCTGCCTTCGGACAGCTCAAGCTGCTGTCAGCGGTGAATTGTACATCATTTGCCTCCTGCGCCTGGCTTTTTGCTGCGGCTAGCACCCGCTATCGCTTCAACCGCCGTCACGAGGCGATTGTTCCTCAAGAGATGGCCGTAATGGTCCGACTCATCAGGACCATGATCCTCACAGGAGGTTTCAAATCCTCTGCTCTCTTCGAAAAAATCGACGCACCTCCCCCAACATGGAAGAACGGTGAAGTATTATTCAGTCTATCATGTAACACCGGCGTTTCTAATGATACAGTATAGAAGACGAGTTTATATTCTCAGTCACGGGCATACCCTCGACGGCATTCTCCCTAGCCTTCGTCACGCAAACAGTACCTCACAGCCTGTGCGCCAACTTTCAGGATGATCCACTCCGAGAGATCCGGGTTGTGCATCGCGTCGTAGCACTCTCTAGACAGTGCACGAGGAATCTAGGTGACGTGGACTTGGCTGCAGTGGATAGGGATTTATGCCGTTTGACTGGTCACTTCAGAGCACTGGAGCTGTTTGGCTGCGAGAAACGGTTTCAAACCAGTTCACGGCGACGAAAAGTAGCCACATTATTCAAGGGGAGTTTGCCCAACGTGTCTTTGGTAGTAGGTTACGCATGCGAGGGCGTCAGGTTTGTGGAAGACCCAGCACTGTGCGCTATCATGACTTACTGGAAGAAGCAGCAGATGCTTTCATCATTTAGTAGAGTAATGCATTTCCCTGTAAATAGTAATGCCTAACTATCCAGCTATCTCGGGAGGATTGCCAGGTCTGAAGCTTCATTGCTCGTCGGGGTTGATGGCGGGATTGATGGCGGTTACTGTACATTAATGACCTGACAGGGGCCGGTTGTGACTGTGACATTTTGCAACGATCCGGATGAGCGGCGGCAGGGTCGAGGGCCTGTGACATGCTTCCAGAGACCGGTGGTGAGCAGGCTATCTGGAGCCAAGTTTGGTGTTTGCTCACCGTTATTTGGCTGTTATTGTGCAGCATCTACCATAAATACACCGTTTGAGAGCGTTGAGTGGGAAAGAAGGCTCATTGCGCCACAGGCTCGAAAATTTGGGGTAAGGACTTATCTGTCACAAGCCGGCGGACCCTCTGTGACCGGTGACAAAAACCCGGATAGCGGACAGGCGGGACCCCTGTGACGTGTGACACCCTGTCAGGTCATTAATGTACAGTACCTGACTAAGTAGGATGCGCAAGGAGCGGCGCTTGCCAGGCTTGTAGACCTTCACCGCGATCACTACTTTCCACTCAACAGTCCATGGATATCCCACTGATTCCTCGATGTACCGTGTCAGCTTGGTAGGGTAGCATGAAGCGCGCCTGCAACTGAGGTAAGTGATGCAAATCATGTTCATGGTCATGCGTTGAATGCATGAGAAGCAGGGTGTTAGGTGTTCGAACGAGAAACATCAGCTTATTTCTAGGCTACTCTCAATTACTTGGCTCGAACATACTATCATATTGCATCCACTCGCCCCTATGCCTCGATATCACTGGGCTGTAACCCTTTCCTGCAGTTTTTGTCCGATACAACCGGCGCTTCGCAAGGGCTGACTTGCGGTCAGATTCAAGTTGTAAGCCTCACGCCGGCTTTTACACCGTCAGCTCAAACGACTCCAGTAAGTACGGACTAGCAATACCTTGCACTTGTTTATCCCGACACTCTGTGATGCATGGTAGATATGAAGCCTCCTCCGAAGCCACCTCTTGCTATTCCTACGCTCTGGATAGCAGAGCCAGTACGGCGGCCACCACTGTAATCGCCTCACGAGAGGGCGCTAGAGCCAAACGCTCCTACGCGGCGACCCGAAGTCGTCGGGATACTACGAAAGAGCTCATAGGCCGATTCGAGTCATTGTCAACGACGGGCTCCTCGGTCTGCCCTACGACACCATCCAAGGAGCGCCAATCTTTACGAATACAAGGTGCACGAGCATCGGAGCAGAAGCAGAAGGGACGTTCTCCGATACGCCAGTCTTTTCGCAATCTATTTTCGGCTTTTAGCAAGAAATCCAAACCCGCGAGAGAACCAACGAGAAGTCCGTCGTTGCATGTTTCGGACCTATTGACACCTGCAGGAACGGTCCAGAGCTCGGCCTCCACATATTCGCCGCCCCGTCCAACGTTGCTACCTGCTGTCCCTGCCAAGACTCGGAGCTCACGACCGGTCCTTCGTATTCCAACGGAATCCGAGAAACTCGCACTCCCAGCAGAGCAACACGGCGACCAGATCTCATGCACAACACCAACTGCTTTATACTCCGGCACCCTTCTTCACCTTTGCCAGCCAGTTCTGGCAGATGGACTTCCCATATGGACTAGCTGCAAGGTGGTCCTTCACCCTTCGCATATTCTCATCACTTGGCTATCACCGCTTGGGAACCCTTCCACCTCGATGGTGCAGCTGTCCCAATGCAGTGACGTACGATCGCTCAGTCTCGAGGATTTGGACCCGACGCAACGAGGGCTTCTGCCACAAGAACCCGATTTTCAGAACCCGAAGGTGTTCGAGCTACTGTTCGAAGGGCGAGTACGGCAGAAGTTCGTAGCGTCGTCTGTCAAGGAACGTGCTAGCTGGGTTAGCGCTGTATGGTTTGTCTTTTTTTCTGAACTCACGTCGTCGACGACGTTATTCACTTCTGTGTAACAGGGACGTGGTCCTTCACGCAAGCGAGAAAGCAAGGACACCGTCGTTACCCGTTTCCCTTGCGGATGCAGAAGAGCTCGGGAACACTCAGCCAATGGAAGCTTCTGCTACATCCTCGCATACGTCTTTGCATTCAAATCTCGGACGCCCGCAGTCTGTTCTACGCCAGCGTGAGCTACCCGCTCCGCCTTCAGCATCTCCCTCCACAGAGCCAGCTCGATTTCAGCTATACGACGCACCGGTACCCAACGCAACACCGCCGCCCGTGCCTCGTGCCCAATCCACCCTTTCACAGCCCCCAATGCCGAAATTTCCAAGTCCGTCGATTCGCAACCTTGACCAGCGGTCCATGGTCAAGCAGCGTTTAGCAGAAATGGAGCGAAGCACGCCTGGCAACTCTCCGTCTGTGTCTCCTATGAGGTCAACACGAAGCCGGCAGGTCGTTACTTCGCCTATGGACTCTCCCAGTGGTGGTCGCGGACGGCAAGCCATACTGCTTCGTCACGGAACGATATCGTCTATTGGCCAAAACTCTGTCGTCGACTCCTACGCAGGCGACCAGAACGTCAAGTCGCCCTCGTCGACATGTTCCGGTCGATTGACCACCATCCCTTCCGCTGGCTCCATCAACCACGAAGAGCCTCGGTGGATCAGTAAACTGGCCAAACTCAGGGAACCTCAGACAGCAGAGGCTGACATGTTTTCGCCCGCTTCCCAATACTCAGTTGCTCAATCCGTTGTTCATCGTCCTACCTTACGTTTGGACATAGGCCGAAACGAATCTCCTACACGGCGTTTACTCGACTCACATAGGAAGTCTTTTCGAGACGCGCCGACCTCGTCCTGTCGAATTTCGAACCGTACTACAGGCACGACTCCAGAGCTGCTTTTTTCGAGCCCAATCGATTCGAGACCCCCACCGTCCGCTGTAGTCGCTCACCTAGAGGAGCAAGTGCGCCTATCCGGGATTCGTCGGCAGATTGTCAGCGTACAGGCCGAGCTCAAGAACCTGCCTGATGCGGTCGGAGCTGTCATAGCGGAGCACACTCCCGCGCCTGCGCCCCCTCCGAAGGACGACAACACGAGCCAAGTATTGAGCGGTATAGACGGCACGGTGAAGCGTATCGTAGACCAAGGAGAATGCAATGCGCAGAGCCTTACTGGTGTCCATACCAAAGTGGACGCTATCCTGGCTCTTCGGGACCAGCTTCGGGCCAATGAAGCCCCTGCGCCGACTACGGACATCTCGCCGATCCTGGAGAAGCTAGAAGAGCTGCACGGACAGCTGACGGCCGACCTCCCAGCTTTGGCCCAGCGACTTGAAGAGCTGGTTGCACAGACCGTTCATCAGGATATTGCTTCTCCGGCGCTGCCTGCCGACGAAGGAGCGCAGACCGTCCCAAGAGTGACGTCGGAGGAGGTAACCGCACTGCAGGAGAAACTACAGGAGATTCTTGCGGCCGTCCAAGCATCCCAGGCCCCGCTGCGACAGCTGGCGAAGCAGGAGGTGGTGAGGGTACGATGTCAAATCCTACCGTACGTCTCGTGCAGGACTTTGATTTGGTACAAGTTGACATCTATGCGAACAGCTGGAGGAGCTTGTGGCTCTGATCAAAGGGGATAACGAGAAGCGCAGCGCTCAAATGGACCAGCAAGCGGACAGCGCAAGGTATCTCAATGAGCTCAACTCGGTGCGCGTCGTTTCCTGCAACAGGTAGACACGAGCATTAACGATTTTCGTAGTGGCTGGAGACATTCGTAAATCACGGGACTTCGCAAATCGAGACCGTCGCTGCCGGAGTACAACAGCTTTGCAGAGACCTTGGTCCGGTGGAAGTCATCGGAGAGGATGGCCAGCCGATTCCCCATGAGGGTGCTAGCGGGAGCGTTCTTTCCGACGTTAGGCAACTTCTCGCCGAAACGAAAGGCCGCGGTGACAACGTTGCTGCACTCCAAGCGTCCGTGGAGGGCCTCATGGCAGCTGTTCACCATAACATTCAGATCGTCGAAGCCCGAAGCCAGTTTCGTAAGCACTCACATGCCGCGGATATTCAGCCATGCTCATACAGATGTCCAGCGGCTGATACTATGGTCGCGCTGCTCGAGCGGCAGCGCCAGGATCAGGAGAGCATGCTACGGGCATTGGCTGCCGGTGAGTTTGTTCGCACTGGGATTGATTGTACGGGTATTAATTCGGGTATATGCATGTTCAGAAGTGTCCAACGACATCCGAGGCGAGAGGCTTCGCTTTGTTGAAGCCATGAAAGAAGCCACGACAATCAACGTGCAAAGTATGTACTCTCGCTTCAACGCACTCTCCAAACTCACCTGACTCGTGTCCTGCAGTCCACGTCGAAGAGTTCAAAAAGGAACTGACGAGGGAAGTCATGGCAATGACCTCCGATGTCACACGCCTGCACCGCGAGCGGCAGGCTCTGGAACAGCAGATCGCTGACCTGTTCGCTTTCTACGCTAAACAGAAGCAGACGGTCGAGGTGAGTCCCATTTACACCGTGAACGACACAGATAATGAGCATGATATCGCAGGCTCCAAATAAGGGACGTCCAGGGCCTCCGCCTCAGGACGCGTACCTAGTCCCGTCTCAGGCAGTTAACGTTCCCCCTGGTCGTCGACCTCTTCCTAGCAGTCCTGCCCCGCCCGGCGGAATGTAGCATGCAGTTTCCGCGTATGATCGATGTTCCAGCAGAAATACTATCTGATGTTGAGCAGTGATCCAATACAGGTGTTGGTATGAATACATGAGTGCCAATGTAAGGCAGTGCGCTAGGATAAGTATCCAAGAAATTCTTGACGGAGGGAAAGTACCGCTAATCTTCCTGATGGTTGTGATGCAGTGAATAATTGAATAACGGAGCGGAGTCGCCTCTCATTCCCGCTAACGGTGTGAGATGTTCGCGCATGAGGATAACAAGCGACACCATGAGATGGTCAGAGAGACGATGCCCTTCAGGTTGCAGCGTCAGTTTCCGCGGCGGGGTTGAGATAAAGGACGCAAGCAATCGTGAATTGAGGTGAGCCTGAATCCATATATGAGATGGCATATAGTGTACAGGACGGCCATGTACTCACCTGCCATGAATTCGTGCCAAGCTTCCATTTGATAACGTCTCCATTGCCCAAAAAATACAGGCGTGTACTAGCGCAAAGGTAAGTCCTTAAGCATTGAGAAGAGGGCGTCGTAAGCACCTGCTGGTCGTGCTTTTCCGAAAATAAACTTGATTTAACGGTCGGTATGTGTCACCCACTTGTACGTTTGCGGGTTCAGATGATATCCCTAACCTGATACATATTGGTTATATGGACGCGAATTCCAAGGCAAAAGCTAAACTCACTCCAGTGTAGCTATCACTGGGTCGTCTTCTCCATTGCCCCGTCGAATAGTGGTCACAGTAGAGCTGGGCATCCACACATTCACCCCCACGCTGATGTGATACAGCCTGTGCCCTTCTACACCAGCGATTTCCGGCGACAAAACCATCGCAAAGGAGAGCAGCGCTTGAAGCTGTAGGTCACTGGCTGGCGAGGAAGTATGGCGCTTGCATATGTCGGCGGTTCATCCGCCTCAGTCCCGGTCCTTATTCCATCCAAAGATTCCGCCGTCGTGGAGAGGGTTGGACTCTGACATAACGTAGCATCGTCCGAGATAGTGGGTGAGGAAGCGGAGTCCGTGCGCTCCGCTATGCGTAGTGTCTCGATGGATGTCGAGGATGGTGTAGAACGAGCAGTTTGGTTAGTTAGCTTCGAAGAGTCGTGTACCTCGAGAACAGTGATCGTTGGCTCCGCCGCGGTTTTGTTGCGAAACAGCGAGAACCTGCGCTTCTTCTCTGATAATAATGCTCCGGCAGGTGTCGCAGAGCGCAAGGTCGACATGGTAGAGGGTTAAAGGGGTACTGGGTAGTGTTTAGCACAGGCTACAGTATTCGAGGACCACAGTCTGCGTCGATAAGGGTGCCGATCGAAATCCGTGTAGCGTCCCCCAGCAGGTCAAGTTCAAATGCGCGAGAACTTAGCATAGATACCGTCAGGTAGTGGTTGTAAAGCGAAGCATTTTGAAAGCCGTCGGTATGTAGGAACGGCGCATCGCGCAAACTGTCGGAATCTGTGTGGCCTTGATTGGACCCGTCCGAGAACGGCCAGCGCTTTCATTGTCGGTTTTGACGACGAGCACGGTCCCCCTAGAGATGTCACCCCTAAAGATGCCAAAAATGCTACAGACATTCGTCGATGCTGGAGTTGGGGTGACGAGGAGAGACACAAGAGCAAGGATCAGCACACGTCGACGGATCGAAGATGGTCGGGACATTGCAGTGCATGCTAGTGACTGAGTCAACAAGTGCTGTAGCCAGAGTAACAAGGCGAGGTAAGCGTAGACAGCGGAGTTACTTACCAAGTTTCAACTAGTTGTTACGCAGGAACTTACTCGGTGTTTGGGTGTATTTGAATGCGCGCGCTTTCTCCACCCGGCGTTTTCCGCGGGACAACTCGAGAAAGTCGGCTGGTTCGCGAGACTACACTACACCCATCGCTATGTCTGCGCTTCGTCTTGCCTCGACTCTCGGCCGGAGAACACCAAAGGCGTTTGCCACCGGACGCCGCGGCTACGCGGAGGCCGTCTCAGACAAAATCAAGCTCTCGCTGGTCCTTCCTCACCAGGTCCGTGACGCTTCACGCAACGGTGGTCTACGCATCATCTCACGCACATTTTATCCCTATCTTGTAGGCTATCTACAGTGGCGATGTGCTTCAGGTCAACCTTCCCGCTGCCACTGGTGACATGGGTGTCCTCGCCAACCACGTTCCCAGCATCGAACCCCTCCGCGCTGGTGTTGTAGAGGTCATTGCAGACGGCAACAGCTCGAAGAAATTCTTCGGTACGTGACAGTGATTCTTGCGCGTGACTTCAGCTAACACAGTTGTAGTTTCCGGCGGCTTTGCTACTGTGCATCCCAACAACAAGCTCACCGTGAACGTCATTGAGGCTGCACCGCTTGAAGCTTTCTCGGCTGAGGTGCGTAGTGTCAATTGAATCAGATGTCTAATTTATCCATTAATATACTTGCTTGTATCAAGGCTGTCCGTGCCAATCTTCAGGAGGCTCAGCGCGTTGCATCGGGAAATGGCTCAGAAGAAGACAAGCTCGAGGCTGCAGTCGAGGCAGAGGTCTACGAGGCTCTGCAGCACGCTCTTGGCTCTTAGACACTCTCGCTATGTATACCACGCATTTGACATTCCACAATACGTAGAAGATGCTAGCGGAAATTGCATCGAAAATAGTGAGCCTGAGTTCACGTCGAGGAGCTAGCGCGGGCTGCCGAATAATAAGCGCCCATAGCTGGAGGACCGTGTACCGCGGTAAATTGTCGCGTTTCTCAGGCAGCCACCACCTTCGTTTCGTTCGGAACCCGGAAACAATCTTTCCAGACTTGAGCTTGATGTACGGCAACCACGACGAGCAGTGACTCGCCTCACACGGTCCTTTCGCTCAGACTCCTTTCTCCCTGTGGTTTCACTATCGTCGAGCTGACTGCCGACCAGCTCCTAACCTCGAGTATTAATGCGAAATGGTGCTGAGTGTTCCAACGACCTTAGCCGACCGGGCCCTGTTGCACGATGAGCCATTCAAAACGGAGTTTGCGGAGGAAATGGTCGGAGGGCCGCGATCGAGCAAGCATGGCAGGCACACTCGCCCCGCGCTGCATAAGAGGATTGAGGATGCCATGCATAAGGAGCCGCACGGAGTGAGTGATCCAATAATTTGACTCTTCCGGACGCTGGAACACGTTATAGCTTGAAGCTGCACGCGCATGGCTCAGGACCGTCTTCAACGAAGAACCCAAGCTGGATGCCAGAGAGCTGGATGTTTTCATCGAGTTCTACAGGATCTTACACCAGCAGGATTCTCGGCGAGGCGAGGACAAGAACATGATTCGGCATGCCGAAGCTCTCCTCCATAAGGTGTGCAAGGCTCGAGGGAAGGTGGATTACACCCCGCTTTTGTCGATGGAAGTACAGAAAACGCCTATCCAAACGCCAGTCCACACACTTCCCGAACCGATTCAGGTGCATATCAAGTCCACTCCTGGTGGGCACACTTATCAATGCTTATTCCCAAAGGTTTCCGCAGGGAATACAGGTGGCCAAGAAGTCCACGAAGTCAGAACCGCGACTGTCAGTGACGCAAACCCATCTCGTGCCCATCCTACAGGAGCACGACGACGCTCATACTCTGGCCGCACCCGAAAGCGCCAGAAAGGTACCGTGCACGATGGATATGACGCGGGAGATGAGCACTGTACGATGGACCTCCAAGACGACCATGCAGTCCCGATCGTCGAGAGCGTATCAGCAGCCGGTTCGTCCGAAGGCCTTCCTTTAGGTGCCGTGTGCCAACCACTGGGCGATGGCCTCTACCCCGTACCCAAGAAGCCGCGAAAGAAGAATCGCAGAACGAAGCGCAAAGCGAAGAAGCAACACCCGTCGAGCACCGCAACATCTTCTAACGAGCATGGTGTCGCCCCTTCCGCGCAAACAGCCAGCCACGTCTCCGGGTTTGACTCTGACTTGACCCCATTAGAGTCTTCTGACTCGGATGTGCCCCTACAACACATGCAACAGTCGTCCCACACGGCCAAAACGGCATGTACCTTAGAGCAGGCTCGGTCTGGTGTTCACTCGGCTTCCGCTCCTGTCCAGAAGAAGCAGACTAGGCAACAGAATACTACCTCCATTGTGACTACCGCCGCCTCCTTCGTCGCCGGTTCCTCTCAGTATCCCTCTGGTGGGGCACCACCGACGGGTACGGCTACCGGTCGACCATATAGACATGCCTCGCGTTCAAAGGAGTTAACCGTCCTAATGCGAGAAGAGACCGTTTTTCACGAGAAGCTTAGGCGTGGCACAGAGGACTCTCTCCCTCTTTTCTCTGCTTCGGAAGAACATTCGGTCACCAAGTCGAAGATCAGCAAAGCTCGTACGTCGGTTCCTCGACCAGGTTCAAAGCAGAGCGGCAACAAGACCAGGACAACAATTGAGGAAGCGCGTCCAGAGAAGAGGCGCCGCGGAAATGACGGGGATCGCCTGGCGGGCAGCCATAATTCGACCGTCGTAGCCACTACCATGCCAGTCAATCGTACCAAGGTCACATTCAAAATACTCCCTCGGCCGACGCTTATCCCAGCACCGAAAGAGGGTTTAATAGCGGCCTATGTCAAATCGTGCGCGCACGAGTCCGTGCCAGGCTCTTCGGTGGCTCAGACACGTAAGAGCCGAAAGCGAGCAAGGGATGAAGAGAGTATACTGGAACCCTTGAGCTCTGTTGTCCTGACCCCGCAGGCTCGGGCGCAGCGGAAGATCAAGCCCCTTCCGACTCACAGAACGACGCGCAGCAAGTCGAAAGCTTCTGTGCCACTACCGCCGCCAATACCCTCCGAAGACACTAGATATGGGCTGATCGACAAGGTTCTCTGCCATGGTGCTGCCGCAGCGCGTGCTGACCTTGTTCCTAACGACGAGGTCGTTAGCGACTGGGACGTAGACCCTGATGCCCCGCAGCCTGGAGAATCGAGCGACGAAGAAGCGTTGTCGTCCGTGAAGTTGTGCAGAAGCTGGGCTGCTTCGAGGGCCACTTCAAGGCGTCCAAAGCCAACGGAGAATGCAGTCGCTCCTGAAGTCGGGAACAGCGTGATGACGGACGTACCATTCGTCGGAGAGCTGTTGTACCCTCAGCTCACGCCGTGTCCGCTCTTTGACTCCCCAAGCCATGTCGAGATCCCAGTCACCGTGAAGCAACCCTTGTTGAGATATCCACCGATCTGGGCGGAGGTTTGTTGCAACTGAACATATGTTGCTTGTGCCTTACTGATACCTATAATTTCGTAGTCCAGGCAGGAAGTATGCGAGTCATTCGATTGGTTCCGCAGCTATCAAGGAGGCGTATACTTTTCCAAAGACATAGTCAAGGGGTATTTGCTGAGCGCCTTCTCGGCTAGGTGAGCTGCTCAGAAGTTGACAACCACTGCCCTCTCAGCGTGATTTCCAGCCGTGACCTGTTCCACAACGGAGGCAAATTGATCATATCTCATGGGTACGCTATCGCACACTGTTTTCACGCTGGAAACTGACAGGTTACAGAGGTGGTAAAGCCGCGCAGAACCTCTGCAGGCCGGCTGGGACTGTCAAGGCCACCGATCAGCTTGAGGACGACAAGTCCGTTCGAGCCCTCCTGCTGAACTACCGCACCAAGCGCCCGTTTGTCCTCATCATCGACGACAAATACTCACTCTTCCCGTTCGATCTATCGACCAAGGGATGTTCATACGCCGTCTTGGGGTGGTATCAGATTGCGCATGCGTGGGGTGCGTAATGCACATCTATGATTGACGGGCTTGCTGAGCAGGATACGTATAGCCGAATATCAGTCAGATGCGAAGTCGGTGGGGGTAAAGTTGTCCGATGGAAGTTTGCCTTCCAGTGGTGCGAGGCGCAGGGTCAACCTTGGTGGCACACGGAGAGCAACTTACAAGGTCAAGCTGAGGTCATACCAAACGCTTCCGAATTCTGACGCTGGCCCAGTGCCTCAGCCGACCATCAGCGCACCGCCGATTCAACCCCTCGAGCAGGCCACTTTGGAGAAGATTTGCGAGCATTGCTCGTTGCCTTCTCCGCAGGTGTACCAGCAAGGTTGGATGTGTCTCAAGCCGAATTGCCCTTTGTTCTGGCACCTGAGCAACACCGAACAAATACCCACACACCTTACCTACTTCGAAGGCTTCGTACAACCGGTATCCCTGGAGGTCGAACCTCTGGAAGATCTTCGTCCGTCTCTTCCTGTTCCACCGACTAGCGCCAACGGTATTACCACAAGCCGACACTTCTGCAAGGGGTGGCATTGCATCAATTGTGGACGCTTGTCAAGCCGGTAAGTTTTGATCTTCGTTTATTCTGAAAACCACTCCATGTCAGTGTCTGCAGATACAAATGGGAGCATTGGGAATGTCGTACCTGCAAGGCATGTAGCTGGCTCACCTCGCTTGACGCCAAACAGAGCGCTGATCGCGCGAGCAGCATACGTATCAGGTACCAGGGCGACTGCGGGAGGCGAGAGAATTCCGAGGACAGAAGAACGATAAACGCTGGGATCGACATGAGAAACATCGCGGTCAGTGCCGCGTTGCTTTGAATTGAGGAACCTCGTCTGAACATCCAACATCAGGGATCCTCCAACCGCCCCCGCATACCTTCCACTCCGGCAGAGTTTTCGGCAATATGCAGACATTTGTTCTCCCGCATGGAAGGTACGCGGATATACACGGGACTGCGACTGTCCTGAGGTATACTCACAACAGCGAAAGGGGTCGCATTCACGTAATATTTGGCAATGCTCTGAATATGCAGTCTGCAAACAACGTTTTAATGGAGTATCAGCAGCAGGCGGCAACGGGGAGCTGAAGTTCCGTAGGTGGCCTTTACGTAGCGTAAGCAAATTTTCAAGTCACGCACGCTCCCGCTCATGCAAGTGGCATTATTCAGCATAAATGTGGGTTTCGTCTTGCGATTCATTGTTACGTATATCTGACCAAACTGCGAAGGTCGAGGCACGCTTTTGACAAACTACTTCTCGCAGAATAGTACGTAACTCGATATTAAGCTGTGCTCAGATCTTACTGAATGCTGTGTTGTAGCCGGGGAGCCCTATCAAGTGAGTCCATTCCGACAGTCTGCCCAGCGTGGTCGCTAAAGCCATTCGCCGAAGTACGTCGGAGGCGATGCTAATACAGTGCCATGGGACGTTGCGCCCTCAGCCGTGGTGCACGCGCGCGAGTTGATTGAGACGCGTATCAAAGAAGCCGGTCTCTCGCACATCCCGCTGAATTTTAACGAGGTGCTGACAGCGGCCTACATGGAGAAACAGAAGATGGCCGTAAGCACACGTGTTTGCTGACGCGACCTGCGACTAATGCCGTCCGGCCAGTTCCACAGCGACGCTGAGAAGGGCCTAGGCCCCAACGTAGCGTCCTTGTCTCTTGGAGCTTCGGCGTACATGTACTTCCGACTGCATGCTCAGTATGCGGCCCAAGAGCTCGAGGGGGACAATCGAGAAGTCCTCAAGTTATTCTTGAATCACGTAAGCCTCAACCTACGGTCCGCTAGCCAAGCGGTTGTATTTACATCTTGCCGCTCAGGGTGATGTAATCGTCATGGAGGGAGCGGAAGTGCAAATTTACTACGAGTGAGTACATGCTTGGATTCTGCCGCTCCCGGGTACTCAGTGGTTCTCAGGCATACCGTGGTTCCCTTGAATTTCCGTATTGCAGCTACCGCACGGTCCATCGGGAGCGACCACCATGGCTGAGCCTAATGACCTATTTTAGTTCTTGGAGTCCCTACTAAACATCGCATTATAATCGCCCGTATTTCTTTCCTTGTCGTATTTTACATGTTTGATTAGTTAGCGTTTGGCTCGCTGTCACGGTGTGTGCAGGTCGCTGCCGGGGGGTGAGTTCTCCGCCCATCTACGGTGCAGAATAGATCGCGAGGCTATGCTTTAGCGAACATGTGCGCCGCTCTAACCTCCCTTCTCACAGGTCACGCGGCATTGCTAACACACGGTGGGCTTGCAGAATCTGGAGATGGCCGGGAGCTTTGTGGCGTTGTGGGCGCTCACAGAAATGGCAATGCATTGCCTGAAAACGGTAGCTACTCTTTCCTATCCAGTCCGCATCGGACGTGAGCGTTGCCTTGTGATGTAAAAACGTTCAAAGCGTTTCGTAGGAGTTTAGAGTGTGTTTAGTAAGTATCATATCTGACACAGTCTCGCCGTCGACTAAGGTACTGCTCTCCTCACATCATACTTACGACTTGCGGTGATCACGACATGCCGTGCCGACGCCAACCACCTGAAGCTTCTTTGCAGCAGTGAGGAATTTTACGACGGAAATGAGTGGAAGATGTAACGGCAATCATCCTTTCAATTGGAAATGTGTAGTGAGACGGAGGATACGGCCCCTTAGGCGAACATGGCCGAAATCTCGTCATCACTTCCCATCATCTCCTATCGAGACGGCATTTTGTCAGTCTTATGTACACAGCATTACTACTCGAGTCGTAATGCGGCGTAGTTTTAGCGAGCGAACGGATCAAATGAGTAGCAAGGCAGAGTCTAAACTGAATGCCAGGGCAACTTCTTTGTAGGATCCCTAACAATGCGATGGCTTTGCTCACAGCCCACGCTCCTACATTCTTCTTTTTCACACGAGAATACACATTATTCAGCCAAGACGCCTTGTATAATTGACAGCGTCAGCCTGTTTAGGCTCAGCGCCTTGTAACGTGTGAGTCTCCGGGCCACGTATCATGCCTAGAAGCCGGTTGGAGCTTCGTGGCGTCGCATATCACCCCAGCGTCCGTAGAATCCGCGTGCGCACATTTCTCGCGATATACCTAGAACAAGCAGCTTTATCAAGCTTCTGCGAATGACTGAAGCATTGCAAGTATCGTAAGGCCATAGTGCATCACAACTGCGCGCCGCCCATATAGGCAGGTTATAGTGCGCTCGACCTGTGCTTTGATCGCATTCTCAGGTTGATTTGCCTCGCTCTAGTGAAACCTTGACTGCACGACGTTGCCCTTGATATCCTAGATCGTTTCATGAGTGTATCAATGTTGGCGCGGCGATCAAGGCACTGAAATGGTTTAGTCGGGCGCTTATGTTCCATATAGGGTTATCAAGAGCTTGGTGGCGTTTTCTGTGATCTCAAGGCGGGCGGCAATAAACATGGCAACAGCCTGGATTCCTCTCACCCTTTCTCACCCCCACATTTGCAAACGGCTTGGCCCAGGTCGCCGAGTCTCCGCAGCCGCAGAAGCTCTCATGCATGTTCCATCAGTCGCACGGAAACGTGGACGATGTCCATCCGCATTCTATGCGGAACCAGTATGAACTGGACTGCCACGTTGGCGTGCGTTGGTGCGTTCACCCCATCTCATCTGCCGCATGCTGTGGCGCTGGGGAATGTGCTGACGTTTCGCATTAGCATAAGCGCGACTAAGCGACAATGCTGTCCAATACGGTGAACACGATGGTAGTATGATTAACGGCAAGCGGGACGGGCACTGTCAATATTGATGATCAGCGACAACACTTGATAGGTGCCGTTGGGCTTAGTCAGCGCTTTCTGGCTCGCATAAGAGCTCACATCGCCTGCAGAACTGAGCCCTCAAGTCAAGGATTTCTTCGCTCAGTACAACCATGTCTGCTCAACCCGACACCCATCTCGTCATCATCTCCTTCCAAGCGTGGGGTATGTCTCCCCTCACCGTGCGTAGTTTGACGGCAAAGCTGACCTACGTGAAGGGCATCTCAGGCCTCTCATCAACCTGGCTGCACGCATCGTAAAGCTGCGCTCGGTCACCATCACTTTCCTGGTCGCCAAGCCGGTTCATGACAAGGTCGCGGGCGAGCTGGCGCGTAACTTTGACGAAGCCGACAAAGCATTGCATGAACGGGTTCGGTACGTCCACACTAAAGCGTGGATTATGGTATCATTCTGATGGATGATCAAACGCCAGACTGCTCTCCCTTGTGGCGCACGAGAAAGACCCATTCGATACTGAGATCATCAAGGGCTCCTTCACCACAGAATACCAGAAGCTCGTTGATGGAAAACCTGCTTACTGCGTCAAGACGGGCGAGGACTTGCCAGCAGCACCGCCGGTCAAGGCCATGATCATGGATGTACGCCCTTGACCGTTCTAGGTCTATTCAAAAGGCTCACTGGCTTCAGATTTTCTGGCACAACCTTCTGCTGGTGGCGCGAAAGCAATCCAAGACGATCAAGATCTATGGCTTCGCCCCTTGCTCCGTCACCTGCGCTATGCCTATCTTCGCTCCTTTTGGCCCAGACAGTGCAGGAAAGCTGCAGAAGCTGGTGGAAGAGCGCGCAGCAAAAACAGGCGAATCGTTCATGGAAGCGGCGCGTCAGGTACGTAGGCTCACGTATTTTCCGCAATTTCGCAAGTATTTCGGAATCTAATTTAATTTTCAGGTCATAGTTGCACCAACGGACGAAGTGATACGCTCTCCGGGTGTTCCGCCTCATTACAAGTATGAGAAACCAACCGCAGAAGGTATCTCTCTTGTTCTCCTAGCCTGCTGTTCGATGTTGTTCATGGTGATGTTAGATGATCATCGACGCGCCGTTTGTAGGCCTATTGCACCTAGGAGCCAACAAGTAAGATCCAGTCTATCATGAGTCGGAATTACGACCGTAAAACAATCTACAAGGGCTGACTTCTCTTCGTTAGCTTCATACACGAATGCGACGGCTTCATTACACCCGCGCTCGACGTCGTCGAGTCCCAGGAGGCTGTCAAGTGCTTTGAAGACTTCTACGCTCCGACGAACAGGAAACTCTACATGCTTGGCCCTCTCGTTCCGTCAAGTGAACAAGCTTCGAGGGTGGAGCAAGAACAGGCAGCCAAATCGCCCGAAATCATGGCCTTCCTCGACAAGGCACTGCGGGAACGGGGCGAGCGGTCCCTCGTATACGTAAGCCTCGCGTGAATTGCCTTGACTGAGTGCTTACCCGCCTGCAGATCGCGTTCGGCTCGATTTTCTGGAGCACTCAGCCTGAGAAGATCTGGCTTGCGCTTGATACCTTGATCGAGAAGAAAATTCCGTTTGTCAGTCCATGTGTATCAAGTTTACTCAGCGTGGTGTCTGACTGTCGCCTTCAGATTATGAGCCACGCGTCGCCTTTCTCTCAGGTACCTGAGGAGGTTAGCGAGAGGGTCAAGGCCTCGGGCTTCGGTGTCATGACCCCGTGGGCTCCTCAGCAAGCCATTCTCGCACACCCCGTATGTGCCTCCCCATATTGCAGCGTGTACTAGGCTCACATGTTACATACTACTTCAGGCTCTTGGATGGTTTGTGACGCACGGCGGCCACAACAGCTTGTCCGAGGCCATCGACGTCGGTGTACCTCTGTACGTCCACTCACACAGATCCCCCGCACACGATAAACTTATCTCGCTTTCTCAGCATCTGCTGGCCGTTCGCTGCGGAACAGCCCACCAACACGATGTACCTCACCGACGTCCTCCAGGTCGCATACGAGCTCTTCGAGGTGCGGAACAACGAAGGCCTCCGCCCGGTCTACCGTACCGGCAAGACCCCCACGGGCACCCTCGAGGCCCTGAAGGCCGAGTTCATCGCTGTCCTCGACAAGGCCTTCAGCGGGGATGGTGCGCAGAAGCGCGCCAACATGAGGAAGCTGAAGGATGCCTCTGCTGACTTGTGGAAGGAGGGCGGGTTCGCAAAGCGCTCGACGGAGCAGCTCATCGACTCGTTCTCTCAATGACTGTATCGCTCTTCCTGACTGACTAGAAGATAATGTATGAATCTGTGTAGACTTCCCGTGTAACTCTCCTCAGAATGTGATGCCGCATGTACCTGGCTAGTGAGTTGTATACTTTAGCCCACAGTAATCGACATCGATCTGGCAATCTCTCTGAATTATCCGAGCCTCGGACTCTCTCGATGTGTAGAATTCTTGGATCCCGTGTGGACGTGACCGGTCGACCGGTGAGCGGCGTTGTGGCGCTTTAGGGCGCTAAGTTTTGATACCTCTCAACCATCCGCCACGACGCTGCAGCAGCGGCGTCGTATCAAAGCATCATAACCTCCTCTCAGCCGAAGCTTATGTAACTACTCTGTCACTCGTTGAGCTGATACCTGAAGTCTCATTATCGCTGTTATCGCCAGATGTCAGTTGTACGACAAAGCCCGACTCGAAGTGTCGCTGGCGGTCTACAAGCTCGAAGAGCCATCGAAACGCATTATTTCGCCACAGGCAGCTTAGTTACGTTGCAGCGCCTTTGGACTTCGCAGCTCGAGGCGCGGGGACTTCCGCGCGTTCACATGCGTAGCGTCCGATCCTCAGTCACACCCGGGCCCTCGATTGCGCTCGAAAAACCGGTTGTCCCACATTCCTCACCCGCAGAGGTCAACCTACTGCCATCATCACGCTTGCCGGACCCAAGAGACACAGAAGATGAGTTCGAGGAAGATGAAGACGTATTGGCGGCCATGGAATCCCGTTTGTCGGCTGCTTTCGAGGACAAGCTCTCGCCACTCGTAGCAGCTCTTTCTTCCGGCGATGTTGGAGTTGCTACGAAGGAGTGGGCGCTACTTCGTCGAGACCCTTGGCTGTGCTACTGTCCCCAGCTCTCGTGGGTAAAAGTGGATCATCGTTTGAACACATTAGTAAACCACGCTGGCAGTAGCCTCTCGGAACGCAGGGAGGAAGAACTCGGAGCGCTGCAGGAGATTGTGATCTACGCTGCAGCTGCGGGGGCCGTTAACAAGCTTTGCAGACCATGCGTCGCTTCCTTGATACTGGCAAGATCGACAAACTGATTAGTTTGTTTACTCGCATTTGCGAGATCTACCAGGCAAACTGGGAAGCACATGATCAAGATCAACGTCCTTCCACGGTAACCCGCCGTAACGTTTCTCCCTGGACTTCCGTACCATAGGCTTGGGCATCGCGGGATTTGCTGCGAAGGGCTCGTTTTTGGATGCACTAAACACATGCTTACATCTCCAGACGTCCCTCGGTTTCCATAACCTAAACTAAATCCTCCGGTCCGACAAAATCAACCTGGGTCCTGTGTTACAAGCCAAAACGGAGGCATATGTTTTCCGTATAATCAATGCAAGGCGTCTCTCCATGAGCAAGGATCCTACATCTCCAGCATCACAGTCAGCGACAGCCGCTTCAGCCATCCCCTCGAGGCGTTTTACAAGGCAACCCTCGGATATGTCTCCGGTAGACAAGCATGGGTGGCCCTTCACCCGTCTATGGTCTCAGCCCAGAAGCCGGTGGCTCTCCCGGCAGGATTTTGGGGGCATACATTCATGCGTTCATGCGTGCACGCAGATTACATCTTGCAAACCGTGCGTGGAAAGACGCGGCCCGCCTTGGCGTCGAGCCCGATTCCGCTATGTGGGCCGCCAGGCCCTATTAGATGGATATGTCGAGCTGGGAATGGTGGAGCGTATGCTCGGTGCTTGGCGTACGCTACGCAAGAAGTCTACGGTACCCCCACCTGCGGCGTATGGAGCGATGATACGCGGCCTGTCTAGTATGGGCCGCACAGACGACGCCGTGACTCTTTCCCACGAATTCCAAACGTTCATGGCGCAAGGCAGTTACTCGGACCAGGATCCAGATGTTCTGCAGGCGTACAATGAGGTCCTGCAGTGTCTTCTGTCGAACTCGCGGGAAGCGGAGGCCCAATCCGGCTTCAGCACAATGCGTGAAACAGGGCCGAACCCGGACGCTACTTCATACAGCATCTGGATAGCTCATTACGCGCGGAACAAGAAGCACAAGACTGTCGCGCAAATCTTGAAACAGTTTAACGCTGCTGGAATATCCGGGGATATGCGCATCTCCTCCACGCTCTTGATCGCTCTACAACCTGTACGCGAGGACACCGTGAGAACGGTCTTCGACTTTATGCGGGATCAGGGCATACGTGCGGATCGCGAGACGTGCCATGGTCTCCTCAAATACCTTGTCGACGAGCCGACGGACTCCGGTTTGACGGCTGCGCTCCTTACTTTGGATCGTATGGAGGCATGCCATCCGACTGACCAAATGGCCCCCAGTCCCAGAACGTACCTGACTATTATGGACGGTCTCTACCGAAGGCTTAATCAGTCCAGTTCCAGGCAGTTGAAGCACCATATAACTCGCTGCCACAATGCGTTATTTTCACGGACCTCAGCTCCCCGAGACCTCGCTTGGTCGCGAATGATTCACATTTGCCTCAAACCTGACGTGGGCAGAGCAGGCGTCCGCAGCGCTGTGCTGCGCGCTATTACCGTCTGTACGTGAGGCGACGTCGGGGAGGAAGAAGTCAGAATGTATGTTGCGCTCTTCTGGAGGGGTTGGTGAGGAGGCAAGAATGGGCCATCGCGGAGGAGATCAAAGCCGAGTGGACCAATTATTCCAACGTTCGATTTGGCGAGCAGCGAGCGGTACTCCTACCCACATTATCACGCTTGTTTGAAATAGTTGAAAAACGTGAAGCACCACAGTATGATATTATCGAGTAATACACTTTGTACTTGAGCAATACTAGGTGACCGATGATGACTGAGAGTGTAAATACATGGCGCGCACCGAGAGAGTCCTATCAGACCAAGATCTGAACCTAGGGCTTAACTTGAACGGTCACACCTCACCGCGATCAAGCTACCGGCGATCCATCTTTCTTGAGCTTGAACCCTTGGAAGTATTTCTCCCGGAAATCCTTATGTGCAGGAACATGTTCATGACTTTCGCTCGCGTCAGGGCCGCCCAACGAGTCGAACGTTGGAGGAGAGAATTTTCCCGTGGCAGTTTTTCGCACGGTGATCAGCTATAGTACCTTCTTAGCATGCCGATAACGAGGATGGCGGCATCACATTACTCACTCGACGTCCCCATGAGCCGAAATCTTGCAGAGAGTTGGCAATAACTTCCATACCCTCGCAGAGCATCGTTTGAACGTCAAGCTCCGCGTATTCGTCGGTGACGGTGGGCAGGAAGAACACGAGACGTCCACCAGGCTTCAGAATGTATCGTGCTAACAGGACCAGGTCTTTCGCAAGCGATGAGAGTTCGTAAGGTTTTGTGGGCGGAATATACGGTTGGTCATCTCTATGCAAACCAATGAGTGGAGGGTTTCCGCGGATAGCCAGCTGCCAGCGTACTGTCGGCTTGCCGTGTACTGTTGTGGTGTGCGGGAGACTCCCCCTCTTCTTCCCAGTCGCTTGGCACCAGCACGCACGCCATCTGAATGCGATTCAGTCTCGCACTGTCAGAGACCGTGGCTGCAAACTTACACGGAGGATCAGTGATAATGGCATCGAAGAGCTCTCCACATCTCCAAGGATTTTTCGTAACGTCGAATGTGCAGAGATCCAGGACGCGTTCTGAAACTCCATACTGAGCCGCTGCGCGCATTATCCCGGGCGTGCTATCTTGGTACCTCTATGAGATCGTATCCCGTCACCGTTGACTGGACCGGACAGACCTTTGCCACGCATTTGCCGACCGTCGATGTCAGAACCGTAGACATATGCGCCAAAATGCGCGGTGGTATATGCCATGCTGCCCGTTCCGACGAACGGGTCATAGACGAGCTTTCCCGGCGAAGCCAGGGTCTGGTTCGCCATGAGGAGTGAAATCTCGGCTTCCATGCTCGTGTTGCCAAAGAACGTGCGTTTCTTCACGTCGAACTTCTGGACAAGCTGGCGGGCAGAGCCTTCTTCTATCTGCCACGCCGCAGGAAGGTGCTGTAAGCTTGGCGGGCACGCTAAGGACGGCAGTGAAACGTACCAACCTGCCGAAGTAGACTTCGAGGAAGCCGCCGTCGCCTTCGTGCTTGTGTCGGGTCGTACCGTGCTTATCCGGGTCTGTCGACATACGATGAGAACAACGGGTGACAGAGCATGCCCAATTAAACTCACATTCTTCAAACACGCAAAACGTAATGTCCGGGTGCTTCATCTCAATCTTCCCGAGCAAGTCCATGAACGAGAAGCTCTCCACGACATCTCTCTGCCGTTTCTGTGGTATCGAGTGGTTGTATGCTTCCACTCTGAATTTGAAAGATGTGTCGGGGATGTACTTCGACCATAGCTCCGATTTTTGGCGGGTCTGCTCGTAGACTTCGTCGTATGTGACACCGCGGGCGTAGAATTCATGAATGGATCTGGCACCACTGACTATCAGCCAACGGCAACTCGAATAGAATGAGCGAACGAAAACGCACTTGATCAGGATGCATCTCCTCGCCAGTTTCCGTGCATCCTCCTCGCTCTCCAAACCAAGGACCATAAATGGGCGTGATACGTCTAATTTGGAGAGGTCTTGTTCGGGAAATGAAATGGTGATGCCATACAGCTCTGCAACAGACAAGAGCTCAGGGATACGAAAGTGCTCATGAGCTTGGGCAAAGACGAATAAGTAATCTCGAGTCATTTTGACTCGCCGTCCAAAGAAGAGGTCGAAGTGAGGTCGAAGTAGAGAGGGCTTTATGGGCGCTTGCCATCCGAGCGCAACTCTCGGTTCGCGCCCGGGAATTTCTAGTGAATTTGGGGACGGGGCACTCAGTACAATGTGGTAGGTATACATGCGACTGGATATAAGACAGTGAAAATAGCATGCTCTAAGTGACAAGAAACATTATGAACAGGATAATCGGGGTCGTTGTGGTCATGCGGGTATGTACTAGCTGATTATATCGCATTAGTGGTAGAACGTGGCCGCTGCTGCAGAACTTCAGTCTGAAAGTTCAGGAATCCAGGCGGTCACGCGTCCTAGCCATAGAACTTGTCCACAGGAACAGCACCGCCTTTCTGTGCCGCTTTCGCGGGCTTCTCGGCGGGTGGGGAGTGGACTCGCCCGACGCACGCTGGATCCTCCACTCGAGTAGCTCGGCATACTCGCGAAGTCCTCGAGTGAGGTCGACGAGCTCCCGTTTCGCAGGAACGAGACGACTGACGGAGTCGTTCTTCGTCCGTATGCCGTCATAGTCGGAGAGGCCGGACGAGGTTGAGGCGGCCCGTGAGGCGGCGAGGCTGTGCGTTGCAGATGTCGACGCAGAGGGCCGTCCCCGTCCGTGGACAGGCTGCGCAGAAGCCTCCGCGGCAACGCCTGACTTGATCGCAAGCCACTCCGCGAGCTTGGAGATTTCCGCCGGCTGCCAGAATCCCCACCACGCTTCTTCGTCCTCGTCCTCATCCTCATCCCCTTCCTCCTCTTCGTCATTCTTCGCCTCCTCCGCGCCCTCTGGCTTTTTGCCCCAGACGGCGACGAACCAATTCCACCGCTGCATCTCCTTCCTGTCGTCATCCGTGAAGATTCGCTTTCGCCCGATCTTCGGTCGAAAGTCCTTCCCGTGCACGAGCTTCAGGGAAGCTTCGCCCTCGCCAAAGCCAGGTGACAGAGCATAGTACACTCTGCCTTCTGAATCCTGTCCAAGCGGTGCGAATCGCGGTGCGAATCGAGAGTTGAGCAGCCGGTGTGAAAAGTCCAAATCCCGAAGGAGCTTATTATGCTTCTCCCGCAACGCCTTGACCTTTGTCTCGGTGATAGCTTTCCAGCGAGCGTGTTCCTGGGCCATGCCTTCCTTGACGTCTTTGCTCAACTCCTTCTCTTCGCTTAGAGCAGCGTCGAAAGCGTCGTGGATCACTGGGCTTTGCAGCGAGGCTTCAATGAGGTCCGCGACGATGGGGATAAGTTGCGCAGAGTTGGCTATATGTATGGTCTGGCCGTCTTTGCTCTGCACGCTGCGAGTATGTCGGACGGTCGTTGAGGCAGGGGGCGGGAGTGGGTCGTCGAAGGAAAGGGAAGATGTGGACTCTAACGAGTCTCGCAGGGAGTCAAGCGCACTCCAAACGCGGTTGAGGTTCGCCCCGCTGGCTCTGACGGCTTTGGATGCCTCCTTGATCGCTTTCGCCTCTTCACGGTCACCGCGTGCTTCCGCGCCCCCAGTAAGAACGTCCAAAAGACCATGTATCACGGACTTGGCACAGATGTCGCTGACCCACTCGATGACGTCTACATCCGATTCGGCTTCGCCGTCCCAGCTACCTGCAAGGCCGAGGTTATCGCCCGAGAGCTCCTCAAGTTCATCCAAGTGGCCTTGGCCGAGCTGTAAGGGCTGCGCAAACCGCAGACAGAACTCCCGGATGTGGAATCGTGCTTCCGCATCATCTTGAGAGAGGTCGGTCGCTATTCGAGTCCACACTGGTTTGGGTAGGGGCTTGGGCTTGGGTGCGGCCTTCGCTCTAGGCTTTGGAGTGGCTTTGAGCGCAGTCTCAGCTGTCTTGGACAGTTTCCCTGCCGTCCTGTTGACGGGTTTCCTCGCCTTTGTCACTGTCGAGGGACCAGCCTCGGCATTCTGAAAGAAATGTGGTGAGCTGGTGAGGGTGGGCAGTTACTCCAATATTATACCTTCTCAGCAGCTGCTGCGGCTACCTTCTCAGCTTGCCGAGCCTTTAGATTGAAGTTGCTATGGGAAGCGCAAGTCAGACGGGGGATATCCATGCGCAATGGAATCGTACCCAGTGGGTTCAAGGCCTTTAGCTTTCCGACAAACCCGACAGTTGCATTCGTCGCGACATTTGGGACATCTAAGCACGTGTGCTATATGTCAGAGAGCTTCTAAAGCTCCACATAAGAAATTACGCACTGGAAATAGTAGTTGTCGGTCAACGTATGCATTTCTTTCTCCTTCTTCGAAAGCTCTCTGATGTCCCGAGATTTGATAGCGAACATGTCGTCCTGGTAGCGGTTCACGAGACAGGCTTTGCAGTATCTGGTCTTACATCGCTGGTCTACGCCTTTCGCCTTCAAGTTCTTGTACGTGCAACGGAGGCCCTCTTTGTTTAGATGTCAGCAACTTCACGCAATGCATGGCAACAAATGAGGCTCACCAGACCTGTCGCGTTTCCTGCAGCACTGATGGCAATAAAAGTACCCATTGGGATAATCCTCAGTTTGCAAGTCGGTTGGAGATGTCTTAGGCTCCTTGTCGGTCGTTGCAGCCGCGTGTCCCTCGTTACTTAGCTGTGGAGCGGCAGACAGCTTGGGTTTCTTGGACTTGGTACTGACTGGCTCCTCATCCTCGCTGTCCGTGTCCCCGTCGAGCGCCTTGCGCTTCTTAGACATGGCCTTCTCACTATGCATGGCCACCATGGTCGTTCGGCTGTTGGTCCTCGACGGTCGGAGAGGCGTGTTCTCCTTAAGACTGCTCACAGGGGAGCCGGCGGTGTTCGTCGAGTGTTTGTGGTATGCGGAAAGTGGAAGGTCGACGTAGACTTGAGACTGCCTACGCCCGACGGAGTGTGGTCGCCTCGAACTGCTTGCCATCCGGCGAGATGATTGTGGTTGTGATTCAAGTGGCGGTCGCGTAACAAACTATTGAACGCGACCTTGCACGTGATGACGCGTCTTTAAGCCTGCCCTAAACCTAAGGGCGCTTCGAAAAGTTTCCGGCCAGGCTGCAAGCGCCACACACGTACAGTCAGACTCCGTCTCACTCAACCATCCATCGCCATGGCCCACGCAGACCACACCAGAGATCCTTGGTGAGCCTTCCTATCACATCCAGCTGTAGGCATTACTGACGCTTCTTCAGCCCATGGGTGATTCTCTCCGACTTCGGTAGTGCCTTCGCTATGGGTGCCGTTGGTGGAACCATCTGGCACGGCATAAAAGGTGCTCGGAATTCACCAAGGGTACGCAGTTATTCCAACGCCAACTTCCTCGAAGCTTATCTTGTCGTTGCTGCAGGGTGATCGTCTCGTTGGAGCTATGTCTGTCATCAAGGCCCGTGCACCAGTAACAGGTGGCAACTTCGGTGTGTGGGGTGGCATGTTCTCGACTTTCGACTGTGCCGTCAAGGGCTGGCGACAAAAGGAGGACATGTGGAATGCAATTATCTCTGGTTTCCTTACGGGTGGTTGCTTGGCTGCACGAAGTGAGTCCAGTTCTCCTTGGGCTATGCACAGGATACCGGCGCTCTACCCGCGCATTCTTCCTGTCCATTGAGCCTCTCATGTGTGCTTGCTGACGTATGTTTGCAGGTGGACCGCGATCTGCACTTGGATCGGCTGTGGCTTGTGGTATCCTGCTCAGTGTTTTCGAAGGCGTTGGCGTCCTCATCTCAAGGGTGTTCAACGACAACACGCGACCACAGCTCCCTCCATGTGAGCATGAATTCTCCCCTTCATTGTTGTCTTGCTAATTTCTTTCTCCAGTACCCGAAAATGCAGCGGCGCCGCACCCCGCTTAACGAGCTCACATACGCTATCCATCACTAGTACCTGGACGTTAGATGTATTAATCTTTGCTTTTACTGCTGTCGCTTTTTACTCGCTACTCATCTTATATATGCATCTAAAATCTCTAGACTTGCAGGATCGAAGTCAACATGAGCACGTACAACAGAACATCAACTTTCGGTAACGTTGGTGCAAACGTGTCCTCCTCGTGGCTTCTCGACTCCGAGATTAGCTTAGCTCGTCTTGCTCCCAGCTCACGCATCCACAGTCAATCGCCTCCCGACGAACGCCTTGATTCATCCACACCCTCCGCCGGAACCATTCAGTCGATCTTGACCAGGACTTTGTTTGCTTTGCCTCGAATTTCCTCGAAATTCTTGTATCCGGATAGGCCCAGTGTCACCTCCAAGTCAGATAGCGTACACTTCAACACTTCTTCGACACCGTCCTGACCACCAATCGCCAGGCCGTACATAAATGGACGACCAACTAGCGAGATAGTTAGTACTGCTATGTTCACATCAGCTTTCGGCACGACGTACGGAGAATGCCCTGGGCGCCAAGGGCAATGGCTTTGATGATATCGCTGCCCGTACGAATGCCAGAGTCGAATAACACGGTGAATTTCCCACTGTCCTGCCCTGCCCTGACTTTCTCAGAAGCACAGATCTGCTGTAGAGCCCACGCTGTTGGCGCCGCCCCTTCCACTTGTCGTCCACCTAGAGAAGCCGCGACGTCAAGAGCGACATCTTGAAGACCAACGATGAACATGTACCGTGATTGGAAACAACAATTCCATCTACTCCGTGGTCCATTGCAATCTCTGCGTCCTGCATTATCCTCAATATATTTCCAACCTGTGGGTCCGTAGCCGCACGCACCTCAACAGACATGATGCCCTTCAAAATCAACGGCCCATTCCAGTTGTCCCTGATGAACTTCAAATCCTCCCATGTATTGAATATTCCCGAGTTCGTCTGCGACATCCATTTGCTCGCCATCTTCATCGTCCGCCGCACCTTCTCGTCACCCTGTGCATACAACTTGTCCATCCGCTGCGGGTCATACGGGAACACAGGCACGTCCAGGATCGGCTCCTCGCCATGCTTGCCCATGAATACCGGATCTGTCAAGCCGACCTGCGAGCCGAAGCCGTGGATGAAAGGCAGATACGAGACGGCGAGATCGTGCGGGCGCCAGCCGATGATGACGGTGTCGAGCGTGACGACGAGGGCGGAGAAACCACTCGCTTTGGCGCGGCGAAGGACGGAGAGCGTGATATCGGTGTCTACGGGCCTGGCTATAGGTAAGCGTCACATTTGTCAGTTCGTAACTGGCCCACTTACCAGTAGATTTGGTACCAGCGATGGCCGTCCCCGTTCGCCTCACCAACCATCTCTATGGAGCGACTCGAGGCGTTGCTCATAGTGTATGTGACGCCGACATTACGTGCGGCTGCCGCCGTCGCCAGTTCTCCGTCGGGATGCATCAACCCTTGGACACCGATAGGTGCGACGATGATCGGTGTCTTGTGCTCTCTGCCGAAGAGCGTGGTCTAACTTTGTAATTCAGAATGAGCCTCAAACATTCGCGGGCACTGCACCTTCAGGCTTCGGTCTGTAACGTTTCGGAGCATCCGGGGCACGATTTTCCATTTATTGAGCTCGTGCCGGTTGGCGAGATCTGAGGCGCAGTTTCCTGCACTCGAGAACACATACAGGAATGAATCTGAGGACGTTGAGTATTGTGAGCGCCCTGATCTTCCCATGGATTAAACTGAAGAATTTACTCGGATATCCCTTCAGCTTCTCCTTGGCCTTCTGCTCGAGCTCATCCATGTACAACGTCCCAAGAGCAGGCGGGACCCGCTTGTGATATATGTCAGTCATATACTGCGTCCACGTCTGCTCTGCCTCGCCCGCTTGCACCGCCTCCTTTACAGCCTCGGCAGACATTCTTGCAAGATCTTTCAGTGGAGACCAACAAGAGTAACCGGGAAGGAAAGGGATCCGCGGGCCCTTGGTCTATCTCATGCTCCCTTCGGTTTATAACATCCCAGCGGGAGTGTCTGAAACCCCTGATCAGCTCCGGGCCGCAGCGCAAGGTTCTACAACTATCCACGTCCGTGGAAGGCTGAGAACGTAACAGGCGTAGTGGACACCGGATTCGCGGCTGCCCGTCGGTTTGTGTGGAATAGAGGCGGAAAGTGACAACGTGAGATTGGAACAAGCTTCTCAGCCGGGTCTATCCTCCTCTCCTGACGAGCTATAGGATAGCACTACGCATAGAGTTAAAGTTTCGGGGATCAGAGAGCTATAGAGGCCGGTCTAGCAAGAGCAAATCTCATGCCAAATTCACCGGTTCTGCACGGTCAACAATTGGCGTGCTAAGTGGGGGAAATGCCAGACAGGAAAGGTCGTAGCGAAATGAGAAGGCGAGCAAGCGCCCGCTCAGGTCACCTGAATACTGTACGTGTGCGTAAAGCTTACAATTCTGACAGCAGCCAGGACCAGAGTAACATCGTCAAGCATCTAGAATGAGAGTATACGACATACGTCCCTACAAGTAAGAGGTAGATTGAGATAGATTAGCCTCGCATAGCTACAGGATCGCGCTCGAGACGTACTTTGGGTGGGAGCTCCTGATAACGATACAGTCCTCGCTGAGCTGGTACCCGTCCTGTTCCCCGACAGCTACAGTGGACTGCGTCTTCCGGAATGGCAGAGAAGTTTCAATTCTCTTCCGCCAGACGTCCGGATGGTCTATCACAGTAGGTCCGAGGATGTACGCCGGTATATTTGCGCCGTTCTTCTCTTCTTCAGCATTGCCAGATGCCTTTAGTTGCGCGTCCCGCCGCAACGAAAGAGTGGACGAGAACTCGTACAGACACAGAGTGGTTTTGGCAGCGCCCCGTCGACTTGAAGTAGTGGGCTGTGGCTCGACTGAGATGCACCGCATCTGCGACAAATGGGCATGATGCATCGTGCGGATTTCGGGGACCATCCTGGTTTCCTTCGCCCACACGTCCCAGAATATTTTCAGCTTCTGCTCACCGCTTTCGACCGCAGCGCGGCTGTTCCTTTCAATCCGATCGAGTGACTCCGTAGACACAAACAGCGTGTAGTGCTTCCACTCATCATTGGACTTGATCATCCAGAGTCGCAGGGCTAAGAGCTGGTACCGCGGGTCCGCATAGAAAGGCACATCCAGCATTCGATGCGCGCCGTTAGACTCGGAGGAGTAAGGTTTCCCGTAAAGGTCCACTCTGGCACACTCAGCCCCGCGTTTCATCTTCGGTAGGTAGAACACAGTATCCGCCAAATGACCTAATGCGTCTTCGAAAGTTCGCCGTTGTGGATTGGCTTGACCGCAGTTGTATACAGGGAGCAAGGCCACCGTTTCGGTATCCTCGTAGGGCCAGTCCTTGCCAGTTGTGATCGTAGGGATGAGAACCCGGCCAGGCCCAATGAACATGAACGACCGTGCGGCGTAGCCTTCCTCAAGATCTCCACAGAAATTCTGACAAAAATTTACGTCAGATTATATTTGGTCAGAAGCGATAACACAACGCATACCAGCTTGACATCGCCCGTCTTCCAGTTCCAGACCCAAAGTTCGGTGAATTGCAGAAAGGAATCCTCGTATATCATCATCCCAACGAAATCATCCGAAATCATCATGTCGAGGGCAGAGTCTTCCCTAAGGTCGCGCTTGCCAATTGGAGCAACTATCTTGCGCGTGAGGGCCAGCGGATGCCTCGAGCCTGTCGTCAGAGAGAACATGTGAAGATTGAAGAAGTAGTTTACTTGATCGTCCGCTCTACGCGCGAAGTCACCAAGTTTCAGGGAAAATGGGAATGGAGAGTGGTTGTACACGTACGTCTCTTCAACCAGCACCAACAAATCCTGGCCATGGTCGACCGCGTACTCGACTACGTCGACCCCGAAAGGCTTGAATCTCCACTCCTTTTCGGGGACATTCCTATGTGATGAAGGGAAAAGGTTGCACCGCAGGTCGCTGTCTCCCCCCATTTGAGCCAAAACGCTGCCAGAGATGTGAGCACAGGACTCCTGTAGGGTTGGACCAGCGGATTCCTTCGTCCACCGGAGGGTCTTCCATGCTCGATGCTGGGCCCGAATCCTCTCGAGTCGCGAGGCTGCGCTTGTATGCTTGCAGGGCCCATCTACAGAGCGCGCGAGGGCAAGTTCGATCTTGTACTGAAGAAGAGCAGTGGTATCCACGACAGCACGGAACAAACTGGACAGCTAAACCAGCGTCAAATATGAGCAACCACGGTGGTGAAGCGCACTGCCTAGCGCACCTGCCTACATCTTACAAGGTCGGGAACGTCAAGAAAGAACAGTACTTGAGCAATGGTTTCGATGGGCAGCGTCGACAGTTGTACGCGACCGCTCAACTGTAACTCATGGATGGCTGGAGGTTCGATAGATGTGTGAATCAGATCAGTCCTCCTGGATTCCACTTTACAGCAACTGTGAAGCGTGCCTTCAACAACACTCTCTGCTCCAGACATCTTCGCTTGGGTTCGTGAAGATAATTGCTGCGTCGTCGCGTTAAGCGTGGTTGTGGTCGTGTCTGAGGAGACGCGTCTAATTAACGAGAGCGCAGTCCCGGGTCCGCCGACGGGTGCAAGGACTCCGGACACCTTACCTTTGAGCTGGGTACTGAGTCAGCTGAGACTCTTCAGACTACTGTGTAGTACATTCGCTCGAGAAATGAGTTACTACGATGCTCTATTCTAAGTAACACATCGCGTAATGAAGTAGAAATCGATTTTGGTATTTGTAGTATATAGTACTAGTGTTCCGGGAGTGTATTCCGGCCTCCTCAGTCTCCGTTGCTGGCAGTTCGCTGGCAGTAAACAGACAGGACGACAGTTGGTCCTTGTCTGATACTTTTACTACGGATTGGTATCTTGTGTCCTCGCTCGCGAAAGCACCAGTTCAAATTGCTCGGGACTTCTTTTGGGGTCCTTGAGCATTTCCAGTACAATCCCCGTCGCCAGCGGGTCGTTGGATGCTGCCTCTACGATCCTCGTACGCCGCGAACGCCGGTTCACCCTATGGCCTGGCTCTTCCTCGTCTTCCTCGTTACGATTGAGACCCAAAGCGGCCCCTAGGTTGCCTACGACACCCGATGAAGTGAAGATTGCAGATGAAAACCGCAACTGGCTGGAGGAGCTCGTAGCCCCCGGGGAGACGGCGCCGCGCCGCTCACGGAACTCAGCAGTACGGAGATTGAGCATGAAGTGCGAAAGTGCGATTGAGGTGAGCCTAGATGAGAAGTCTCGCTTAGCTGATGCATCCACCCTGAATTGGAGACTAACGTGTCTGTGAAGGTCTGGATTCCCGAAAGTGAGTCCTGGGCATAAGAGCGCGTAAGCATGAAGATTTGCACGACATGAGCCGAGCACCTACTTGGAAGCGGAAACAGAGCAAAGTAACGATTTGGATTACAAAAAGAACTCTAATGTTTCGTAAGTCCTACTGTGCAGCATAGTCGTGTATTTTGTCCGCATACATTGAGAACAACGTTCCTGTACGTCGGTGTCGTTAAAAGGTAGGCTTCAGATGTCAATACGGAATACGACATACCGTCGCGCAGTATCAAGCCTGTGATACCCATCTGAACCTTCGTCTTTCGTAACATCTTGAAGACGCTAAAGGTTTTCGCCCAGGTCACGGCCAATACGATGCCTTCTGTTAAGGCTGCCGCGATTCCGCCCACCAACACTTCAACACTTGGTCAGTCCCACTGTCTGCGTAAGACTCAACCACAGATACCTACAGCTGGATGACGGCATATATGCGCGTAACAAGGTGAGCGATGTCGATTATTATCAGCAAGTCGTTGAGGGTTTTCCATGGTTAAGGGATATGGGACGTACACAGGGAATTCTGCTGCAGTGCTTACTGTGATCAGCTGATGACACTGTTGCGCGGGCGGAGCAGTGGAGCCGGCATCAAGCTTGCCCAAGGCTTGGAAGTTTATTCCTGAATTAAAGACCTTCGGCTATTAGACCCAGTGGACGGTCATGGATATTCGCGATGACTCACAAGGTTTACACCCGGGGTGACAAGTCCAAATAGCAGTACTACAACGAGGATTGACCAATTCTTGCCAGAGATTGCGTACAGGCGGAGCGCAGAGAACACTGTTGGCATAGTAAAACGGTGAGAACTTTTTGCAATGATTGGAACGGACGGGTGGCTCACAAGCAACAGCGAGGTAGATCGCCGCTGAGCAGAGCTGACTCAATGCCCATACTGGCTGATTGCAACTGCCGGTTATCCTGTGCGGCATTATCAGCAAACAGACGGATACAGAACACGGTCTACGCACTCCATTCCGTGATCCTCTCGCCGCATGTTCGGAGGGACGGTCGAAAACTTCAAGAGCAAGTTCAGGATGACCTGCAGCGCTGGCAATTGGGACGCCCTCAGCATACGGTTGAGGAGTGACGCGTATCGGCTCAATAGGAATATAACCGTGGCTCCCGTGAATCGACGATTCCAGACATATTCCAATTCATCGGCGAATGTCAGCAGATAGTCGTAGAAAAACAGGGCTACATCAATCTGATCAATTAAAATCCATTTAGGCCAAGGACATTGAATGCTTACCACTGGCGGCAGGGTCGATGTAGGATGAGGTCTTCCTAGGAGAATAAAGGAATGTTGGATTAGGTATAGAACTGTACATCATGAATGCGGACCCACAAGCTGCTGAAGGCTTGGAGCACCGCAGGGTTAAGGAATAGCTGAGCGGAAGTTGGCGAAGCCATAGCAAAGATCTGGTGCTGAGAGAATCCCCTACTGCGTGGAAGGTAGCCATCGCCATTTGTAGTTTACGGAGTATGAAATAATTTCTGCGACAGATAAGATCACGTCTCATGTGAATACACATCCCCAATGAGGATAGATATTTTACGCAGAAGGAAGAGGCCATGCGAGCGCAACCGGAGAAAAGTCAGGTGACGCCATGCTTGAACAATACTGCCTCAGTCAATAGGCTTTGATGATAAATGGTGTAGACTGACAGATGTTTGTTGTCACCCGTGACGACTGCGGTAAGATGACCACTTCGCAACTACTGCGACTACCTATGGTATATGAGAATCAGCATGTTCGAGAGACTGTCGTGGGCTCACCCTAGTACCAGTGTAATGCTTAGCGAATCTAAATGCGCGATACTTCACGTACCAGCGGGGACCACGGGACCACTTGGTGTAGTTGAGTTGTCTGAGGCATGTTGATTGCAGTGCTCATCGCTGATAGTTTCATCGAAGGAATCATGAGGAGCGACTGCATGCCAGGATTGGTCCGTCATTACATTGTCGGTGATAGTTTGAATGGTGCTTCTCTTGTTCATCAGAGCGTCGCAGGCACGGTGCACCTGTCCCCGTCGGCCAGCTCCTGCCAAGACAACACCATGAGATATGTTGATGCATCCCATCTCATACTTTGTAGTCTACGTACACTTCATTACGACAGAACATCTTCTCAAGAGACCCTCTGGATGACGATGAATGGACAAAGCAAGATTTGGATGGACCGGGAGAGTCTAAACGCCACCATGCCGATCTTCCAAATCCGGAAATGGCCTCTCAGCGTGGAGGCCTAGACCGAGGCGCATCATCCCAGTACGCAACCCTAAGCATTCAACATTCAATCTTGCTTCTGTCCAAGGCGATGTGTAGAGCTTGTATTCCGGCAATATACATCGCTGCTTACTACCGCTGGGATGAGATTAGTACAAACAGCGAGGCTATCGAGTTGTTATCGAACTCACTGCGCAGCCAGGGTGAAGTACGGCTGGACCCCCCCCCTGAAATCATGCCTCGGCCATTCCCAAAAGAAGTGAGATCAGAATACCACTTTGCAAAACCCTTCCTTCATCGCAACGTTAGTAGAAACCAACATCGTTATCTATATGATTTGGAAAGAGGGCGCATGTGGCTGATGTCCCGGGAGCTGCGTGCGGACTAAGTTCAATCAACCCTGCTGTGCAAGCAGATGGGTGTGCTTACCTGTGGAAACCGTTGTCCTTCGAGGTTACGCTTGAGGGCGTATATACATCCTGGAAGGCTAATATTGCTAGATACGCGCTTCTTTGCCAATCCATTCCGGAGCATACCTCTATCTTGAACTGGAGTATGCGTGGTCTTTCACTAGTTTTTACCCCTCACAGACCACCTCTTCAACGTACTCGGCAAAGATCTTCAAGCCCTTCGCCAGGTCCTCCTTCGAGATGTTGGGCGGCGAGATGAGCGGGATGACCTCGTATACGCTCGTGGTCGTAATCTGCAGGCCTTCTCGTGGCACTTCTTCGCAACATGGATGGCGAGCTTGTCGGGGACACCCTCCTCCACGAAGGGTCGAGGTATTGCTGGTGCGATGACACGAACTCGACGGCGGCCATGAGGCCCTGTCCGCGCAGGTATACATCAAGCATTAACTTATACTCCAGACATCTCTGCTTGGATTTGTGAAGATGATTGAGACTCGTGTGCACGTTAAGTATGGTTGGTTGTGGTCGGGTCTGAGATCTGAAGAGAGGCGCCTAATTGAAGGAGGGCAATTCCGGGTCCGTCCACGAGGGCACGAGGGCACAAGGAGCAACAAGGACTCCGGGCTCCTTTCACCGTGCCTCCGGCGGATTTAGCTTCAAGCCTTCAACATGGGTTCCCTTGTGGTACGTTCGTTCGAGAAATGAATGATTACCACAACGCTCTATTCCCAAATACTTCATGGTACAGTGAGGATTGGGCAGAATTCGTGCGTGTTCTGGCAGTGTTTTCCGGCCACAGCCTCCGTTGCTGACAGTAAACAAACAGAATGCCAGTCAGTCCTTGTCTCAGGCTAATGCTACGAGTATCTTCCGAGCAGCTATGCAGTAGCCATCACATTGTATTCCGTTTGGCTGTGCGTGAAAACACAAGTTCAGGCTGCTCGGGATTTCTTTTGGGGTTCTTGAGCAAGTCCAGAATAATCCCCGTTGCCAGCGGGTCGCCGTTGGATGCTGCCTCTATGATACTCGTACGCTGCAGTGCCTATCCGCCCTACGGCACGAATTATCCTCGTCTTCCTCATCGTAATCGAGACTCAAAGCAGCCCCCAAGTTGCCTATAACACTGGACGGAGTGCCAGTTGCAAGCGAAAGCCGCGAATGGTCAGAGAGATTCACGGCTCCGAGTGTGGTGTCGGCACCGCGCCCCGCACGGAACTCAGCGGTGCGGAGATTGAGCATAAAGTGCGAAAGTGCGATCGAAGAGAGGCTAGATGAGGAGCCTCGCATAAGTGAGTCATTCACCCCAGATTGGAGATACTAACGTGTCTGTAAAGGTCTGTATTCCCGAAAGCGAATCCTGGGCATAAGAGCGCGTGAGCTTGAGAATATGGAAGAAATGAGGCGTGCACCTACTCGGAAGCGGAAGCAGAGCAAAGTAATGATTTGGATCGCGAAGAGAACCCTGATCCCACGTGAGCACTATTGTTGTAGCGTGGACATGTATCGTGTCCACATACATTGAGAATAGTGTTCCTGAGCGCAGGTGTCGTTAGAAGGTAGGTATTGCACGACAAAACGAATGCAGCGCACCATCGCGCAGTATCAAGCCTGTGACACCAGGCTGGACCTTCATCTTCCTCAACATTTTGAAGACGCTAAAGGTTTTCGCCCAGGTCACGGCCAGAACAATGCCTTCTGTCAAGGCTGCTGCGATTCCGCCCGCTAGCACTTCGACATCGGGTCAGTTCAAATCGCTACGTAGCATTCTATCTGAAGTACCTACAGCTGAGTAATCAATATGCGTATGTTGCTATTTGGTCGCCGTTTGTCATGTTAAGAGTTGTAGGACGTACACAGGAAGTTCTGCCGCAGAACTTACTCTGACCAACTGATGGCATCGATTCACGGACGAGCCAGCGGAATCAAAATCAGTGTTGTCCAATGCTTGGAAGTTTATTCCCGAGTTAAAGACCTTTGGGCGTCAGACCCGACGTCCCCGAAATATTCATACTGACTTACAAGATTTACACTCGGAGTGACAAATCCAAGTAGCAGAACTAGCACGAGGATAATTCGATTCTTGCCAGAGATCACATACAAGCGGAGCGCAGAGAAGACTGATCGTAATGCAAAATAGTGAGAGTCTTTTGTATCGGCTTCAGCAAATATGTCACTCACGAGCCACTGCAAGGTATATTGCTGCTGAGCAAATCTGACTCAATCTCCAGACAGGCTCATTGCAACTTCCAGTAGGCCTGTATGCTGGTATGGGTGTATAGGCTGGTACTGAATGGGATCAACGCACCTCGTTCCAGGATTCTCTCGCTGTAAGCTCGAAGGAACTATTGATAGCTCCAAGAGCATGCTCAGGATGACCTGCAACGCTGGCAGTTGGGACGACCTTAGGAGACGATTGAGGAACGACGCGTATCGGTTCAGGAGGAAGATGGCCGTGGCTCCAGAGAATCTACGACTCCAGACATATTCCAACTCATCTGCGAATGTCAGCAGATAGTCGTAGAAGAATAGGGCTTTGTAGATCTGATTAGTGAATATCTATGTTGGGCCAAAAACGGCGTATGCTTACCACTGGCAGCAGAGTCGATGTACGATGAAGTTTTCCTAAAGAATGTTCATGTCTGGTCAGGCAGAGACTCACACAACATGTACAGTGACTTACAAGCTGGTGAAGGCTCGGAGTACCGCGATGTTGAGGAATAAGTGAGTGGGAGTTGACGAAGCCATGACAAGGATTGGGTGCTGAGAGCATGCCCTCAAGCAGAAGGCATCAATCGCAATATATGCTTCATGGAGTACCGAACAATGGTACTCAACTGACACCAAGACCATTTCTCATGCGAATACACCTCCCAACGAGGGATGAGCATTCTGCGCCAGAGGACTCGGAAGAGTCCATGCGAGTCCGACCGGAGAAATGCTGGACAATAGCGTTCTTAGACAGTATCGCTTCAGTAGCTCCTTGTGACATGTGGTGAGGACTGACAGATGCTTGTTACTACTCGTCATGACACAGGTAAGCCTCGCCGAGGCTCGCAGCTACTGCGCCCACCTGCGAGGGACAGCACGTACGAGGGGATATCGCAACTTCATTCTAATACCAGTGCAATACTCAGTAAATTCAAATGTACCTTCAAATTGCATTGGACGTGTGAGCTACATGATGCTACACGTACCGGAGGGCGCGGGTCCGGGTCCACTGGCGCAGTTGTGTTTGGTTTGAGGTGTGTGAATTGCAATTTGCATCAGCCAGTTGGATCGAAGAAATCTTACCGAGCAACCTCATGCCAGAATTGGTCCATTTCTGAGTTGTCAGTGGTGGCTAACTGGCAGTGCTTCTCCTGTTCATCTATCTAAGTATATCGGTCAGCTCCGGAGCACCACCATAAGAGAGATGTGCTGATAATTCCCACGCGTTACCTCCTGGTGATCCACCTACATCGAAGTGCGGCAGAACATGCTTTCAGGAGAGCCTCTGGATGACGATGGGCGGACATAACAAGGCTCGGAGTAGTCTCCAACTTGGCCGGGAGATCCCGAACTGTAAACGCCACCACGCCGACCTCCCAAATCCGGAAATGATCCCGTTCCCCCTGTGCGAAGCGTAAAACCTTCGCGAAGACTGTGCAAAAATCAGATAAAATATCGCATGTACCGCGAACAATATCCGTAGAATTTTCTGTCCCACCAAAATTCATCGCGTACTACAGGCATGAGAGGAAGTACCAAAAGCACTGTCGAGTTCTCATCTAACCCGCCGCCTAGCCAAGGTAAAATATGGCTGGACGGCCCCTTGAGATCACGTCTCAGCCATCCGTAAAAGGAGGCGAGATCGGTATAGCACTTTGGAAAGACCCTGTCCTTCATCACAACATTGGCAGAAGCCAATATTATCCAGACGGGCTAGTAAGAGTGCGTGTCCGGCCGATGTCGCTGGAGTCACGTGCGAACCAACCACGCTGTGCAAGCAAACGGTCGTGCTTACCTTTGAAAAACGGTTGTCCCCTCAAGATCTTGCCCGAGGACTGACGTATCCAAGATGATATTGCTAGATGTACAACAGTGTTTCACTTCCGATCCTTTTCGGAACATACACCCAACTTGTGACGTATGCGTGGTCTTTCACCCCTCACGGACGACCTCCTCAAAGGCCTCGGCAAAGATCTGCACACCCTTCGCCAAGTCCTCCTTTGAGATGTTGAGCGGCGGGATGAACCGGATGACCTCGTATACGCTCGTCGTCAGAATCAGCAGGCCCTTCTCGTGGCACTTCTTCGCAACACGGGCGGCGAGCTTGTCGGGGACGCCGTCCTCCGCGAAGGGGTCGATGTAGTCGTGGTTCAGCGGCACGAACTCGACGGCGACCATGAGGCCCTGTCCACGCACGTCGAGGACGAGTTTCTTCAAGTGTTCCTTGGCGCGCAGCGCGTTCAGAGCGTCGAAGAGCTCCTTCGAGCTGTGGAGGGTATCAGCTTGTGTGCACGATCCCAAGCTCACTCACTCACCGAGCGTTGACGTTCTCAAGTATCTTCTCCTCCTTAAACGCATCCGCGACCGCGACCGCCGCGGCGCACGCCACCGCGTTACCCGCATACGTGCCGCCCATCGAGCCCGGCTTCAGCTTGTCCGTCAGCTCCTTGCGGCTCACGACGCCGCTCAGCGGGAACCCGTTCGCGAGGCCCTTCGCAATCGTCATGATGTCTGGCCGCACGCCCGAGTACTCGATGTTGAACATTTTCCCTGTCCGCCCGAACCCAGACTGCACCTCGTCGATGATCAGCAGGATGTTGTTCTCGTCGCAGATCCGCCGGACGCTTTGCAGAAACATGGGCGGCGCGGGGACGTACCCGCCCTCACCCAGCAGCGGTTCGATGATGATAGCTGCGGTATCGCGCGCGGACGTTTGCTGCTGCAGAAGTAGCTTGAGTTGGTTTATGGCCATCATGGCGGTAATATCCTGAGATTGGTGGGGAGGCACTGTCATTTGGTGCCAGTAGGGGTAAGGAATGGTGAATACACCGGGCTGCAACAGCTCTATTAGTCCGACATACATTATGTCCGTGAAATGCTGACCATCAACGGATGGAATCCTTCGCTATAGATGGTCTTGCTCTTCGTGACCGCCATAGCGCCGTATGTGCGACCGTGGTAACCGCCTTGCATCGCGATAATGTTCTGTTTCCCGGTAATGGCCCGCGCCATCTTGATCGAGGCCTCGACAGCCTCTGAGCCAGAGTTCCACAGGAAGAACGAGTCCAGCGATGGGTCGGGCATGATGGGCAGCAGCTTCTCGATGAGTTGGAGGTATGGTTCGTTGAACGCAAGGCTGCACTGTCCGTGCACGAGTTCCGTGCATTGCTTTGCAGCGGCCGCGCTGACCTTTGGATGGCAATGACCTGCAAACGAAATGTCAGTAGACCACGCAGCTGGTCGTTGATGGTGCGCACCAAGGTTGGTCACACCGATACCGGTGGTGAAGTCGAGCATCGTCCGGCCGTCTCCAAAGGTCACGTACGAGCCCTGCGCCTTGGTCATGACCCCTTCAATTTGGCGTCCAAGTCCAGCGGTGACATGCTTCTGTCCAAACTCGACCAGGGAGGCGTGGTTCTGTGTCGCCAACGACCGCTGCCTGGAAAGCGTATCTCGAGGTCAGTCAGGGGATGGCAAGCGAGCCAAGTGCATCGTACTGAAGCCTCAGGGGCGCCGCTGTGGCTGCCGGAAGCCGTCTAGCGAGACGAGCGGTGGTGTACATTGTTGTAGCAAGTCAAGCGGTATGCGAGTCATCATGGTGCAGGTTGACATCGGCAGTGGTGTAGCGCGCTAGAGTGTGTGGGATCCCAGAATAGCCCAGGCTTTCGTCAACCTTGTCTTGTTACCGCCGTGCTGTACATCCCGCCAGCTACGCTTCATACTCTGTTACACGCAGAACGGCGAAAAGTCTTCATCTCCAAGAACACGAACATGCCCTCGAGAAAATCACGCTGCAGCGTCAAAGGCGTCAAAGCTGTGGCGCAAAATCCAGCCTTCTGTGCCGAGAGACGTGGGCTGGGTCTGGTGCATGCAAAGACCCGACTGAGTGGGTGCAATCTCAGGGAAGATGATGGTGAGCTCTCTTTCACTATGCACATTTCCCAGAAAAGGCTCAAATATTGGGTCAACTAGGAGCGAAATGGCGATGCTCCATGGGTAGGGATGATGTCACGGAGGAGCAAAACGCAGGAGGGGATCGAGTGCCGCTCACCCCAGTCTCGCTACGCGTATAAAAGCCCAAAGCACGCCAAGAGGCAAGAACACATCACTTTCCACCTCACACACCATGTCTACCCAGAAGGACCTCGACCCCCAAACCACCAAGGCGGAGAACCACAATGTTACTCCTCAGGAGAAGATTGAGGGCCTTCACACCGTCGTCAAGAAGGTGAAGACCGGCATGCTCACCACGCGCTCTTCAAGCGGCGAGCTGCACTCGCGTGCCATGGCCCCTGCTGGTCGTGCGTATCTACTTCTCTCATTCCAGAGTCCTTGAATTCATCGTTCGTTTCTCTAGCATTCTCCCCGACCCAAGTCAACCTCGTCTTCATCGCGAACAAGGCATCCCACAAGTTCGACGAACTCGAGAACGACTCGCACGTCAACGTATCCTTCTACGATGAGGCTACAACGCACTGGGCTTCGTACTCGGGCAAGGCCAGGATTAGCCAGGACAAAGACCTCATCGCAAAGCATTGGCATCCCTTGTATGTGCCCACGCATAGATAGTTCAGCAGAACCCTGATGCTTCATTTAGGACCGCTGCCTGGTTCGGTGATCTCAAGGATGGGATCCACAAGGGTGACCAACACGACCCCGCGTCACGGTCATCGAAGTCATCCCAGATGAAATCCGGTACTGGCTTTCCACTGCCAACATCCTCACCAAGGCCGCAGACATCGCGATCAGCGCGGCGACGGGCAAGGCCGCTGCTCCTGGAGAGCTGCGCACCATCACCGGTGCAGAGGTATGTTTGCGACTTCGATTGCCCGTAGTGTCGGCGGCTGACGTCCATGTGTAGATACAGCTCGTTCAGGGTCTCAACACCAAGTAAATCAGGAATTGGAACCGCATACCAATGTACATTATCGATCAATGTCTGTATCATACTTCGTGGATGGAAGGATGTGTTCCTCGGCCCAGCATTCTTCGATGAGTGACTGTATGCGCGGCTTGCTTGTCAATGTTTCCGATGCGCTTGGAAGTTAGAGTTTATCACGGCTTCAAGATGCCAGCATCGGGCATCGTATGTGCAGCGCCTCACCAGTACCGATGCCGTTAACTTTGTCCGTGAGTTCTGTTACGCAGTGTTGTCTCTGACCGATCACGAGCAAGGCTATGCTCGCAGTTGTTGGAGCCGCGCCTCAAGAAAGGGGGTGAGTCACCTGGCCGGACATAAGAGGTTCGTCTGTCGACGGTATTGGCTTTACCTCTTCGCTGTTTCATAATGACACGTTCAACGATTAGAGCGTCCGGCACGTTCTACTTCGAGGACCTCTTTCTCCTCGTACGTCCAGTTGACTACATTGTCAACAACTACTGCACTAACCACATCGTCTTGCTGATCTAGGCTGAAAACGTCTTGTTCAAAGTCAGTAAGAGGGAGTTTGAGCAGGGCTCTGTGCTCTTTAGGGACATCTTCGAGCGGGTCGCTCGCGAACCCGATCAGTCTCAGGAAGGACGATCGCCCCAGTGTCCTTTGGTGCTGCCAGACAGCGTCAGAGCGAGCGAGCTAGAGGTATTCTTGAAGGCTATATATCCTACGTGAGTGTATAGAACTTCTGAGCTCTCAATGGCACTCTGAACCTCATCCACCCAGTCCGTTCCAAGAAACCGATATGTCATGGGACGACTGGAAGACAGTCTACAGATTTGCTTCGCTGTGGAAGTTCACCGCGCTCTCGGAAGTGGCCTTTACGGTACTCACACCCCTCATGGAAGATTCAATCGAGCGCATCATATTATACACATCCATGCAAGACCCGCTGGGGATGGATGTCGGCGAGCTGGACGACGAGGAGTGGCTCGTAAACCCTGTGCTGAGTCTTGTGACGATGCAGAGGGAGCTAACGAGCCAGGAAGGAGAACGGATGGGAATGCAGACCCTGACGAGGGTGCATACCTTGCGGAATGAGTATAGACGGGCGAGGACCAGGAGCCCTGCGAAGAGAGAACGGTTCGCGAGACAACGAATCAGGGAAGCATGGGGACTATCAATTCCACACGGTGCGGGCACCTCGAGGAAGTAACTGCATCTATACGACTCCTTTTATACGAGCAATAACGGCATTATGTTTTATACTAGTACTCTACATTATTGTATTTATATGAATCAGCTTCATGCCCGCGCAGACAGCGGCACCGGCCTGGTGATAAACCTCTTCAGTTGCTTTATTTGATCGTTCACTTAGAGCTGGCATCTCGGCAAGACACTACTGCCCACGGTAGGCGGCTTGACTTGAGCTGAACGTTTTCTTCGACTGCGACGCTTGGACTATCTTTGAATGGGGTCCCTCAACTGACCTCTATGCCGATGTATCTACTACCATCCACCTGACTACAGTGCTTTGCATATGAAACCGGAAACGCCAGATTTTCTCGCCTTGCTTGTCCCGTACAAATAGAGCCTTATAAGGTAAGGGAACAGTCACAGGGCGTCATTGTGAGCAGCGAGCGTGACAAGCCAGTAATTACGAGGAATATATGTGATACCTCAGAGAACAGTCAAATACGCAACACACTGTGCGCCCAGTTCACGAGCGGCCACCAGGAAGCGTGAGCGGACTCATGGCTGTACTGAACTCCCGATGAAGTCGTAGGACCTCGTAGACGGCCCTGGTCTTCGAGCGCCTAACGGGCTCAGTGATGTCGTCTACATCTCTGCCGTGCTTGTAGCGCTAAACAACGATGCGCTCGCGCATTTTGTCGAATATATAGATGGGGTGACATGGCTTGTAGAACAAGCAGTCGAGCGAGCAGAACACTCTACAACGCGTTCGTCACGTGTCCAAGCCCAAATGATGAAGGGTGACGCCCTGTGACTGTTCCCTTACCTTATAAGGCTCTATTTGTACGGGACAAGCAAGGCGAGAAAATCTGGCGTTTCCGGTTTCATATGCAAAGCACTGTATCCGGGTCGGGCATATCTTCACGCTTCACAAGGCGCTTCATCTGACCAGGGGAACTGAGGACGTCCAACATATTCTGGCTGCACGAAGTATATGAATGACTTTGGCAGTAGTGTTATTACCTGTCGCTGAAGATGCTTGACGTGTTTGACATTCATGGGCCAACAATAGCCCGCGCTTATACACAAGGACGCCCTTGTATTCTTTGCAGAGACGAGCTCACCTCCTTCTGGGCATTCTCAGCAGCTGCTGTCGCAGTTTTGAAAGGACCTGCGAAGCGCAGCCGCTCTGTTCGAGACGTCGCTAGGTCCACGCATGTAGGTATAAGAGATGCTGCTACGCATTCTCAGATCAACCCAGAAGCACTGGTACCATTTGCTGCCCATCCCAATTCGCCCTTGAGCCCAGTTACTCTTTTGTCCACCCATGTCATCCGATTGATCCGACACACCTACCTGTCTCAAGAGAGACCAGGAATACCGGGTTAGAACGTTTTTCCTACAGGTGTGCTCATAACGACCGTTCCAAACCTCATCGCTGAAATTTAGCTTGGTCAGGCTGACGACACCCTCTTTGAAGTCGATAGGCGTACTTTCAAGAACTCGGACTATTTCGCAAACAAGTTCAAGGACTAGGACAGGAAGCGCACTTCCAATACAGCTCAGCCTTCCGGCGAGACAGCCTAAAACCCGTTCATTTTCGAGGGTATATCTTTCCGCAATATGAGTACCATTCTGCGGAATCTATGTCCCAAGTATGCCATTTTCATTGCTTTCTACCACTATTAGCAATGCAGGCCATAGTAAGCTCACTGTGTTGGATTCAGTTACAGTCATTACTATGCCGGGCCTCAAGAAGGCATTCAGATTATGCTCTTGGATGATGAAGTTTACAAGCAGCGACATCTGACGCTTGAATTTGCCAACACATGGAAGATTTCTACGATGGCCGCCTCAATGCTCTGGTACTTGCAGCGTGACACTACAGATCCTACCAAGAAACTTGCGGTTTATAATGCCTACGCAGCTCTGCTAAACCACGATTCAGTAGCGGCAATCACGTGTCTGGTGACGCAGGAGGCAGATTTGACCAAGGAAGAGGCAGGATCAATTGGGGTGGGTGTGCTGATGAAGCTCTGTGCCCTACAAGCACAGCACACCTTCGTAGACGAGCTGAAAGACCCCGTTTGCCTTAAGGAGAAGGTCAAGGAAGTTTGGAGTATCATATAGTTGTATATCTACTCAACGGTTCACTTCAACCTGGGATTGTCAATGTATATATTGCGAGTGCCATGCATCTCAGGCTGCATACCACGTTTCAATGGAAAGCAGTGAGGTAGTGAGCTACGTCTTGAACTCCTAAGCATTGCCCAAGCATGCAATATGCTTAGGAGCTACTTGGGAGAACGGAGCTGCAGGTGAATAATACCTACTCCCTCCGCTATCTGATTCTATAATAACGTGCTGCACTGTAGGTCCAGCTCTCAGAGGAGTGAGCCCGATTATGATGCCTTTCCAGCATCGGATGCACAGCACCTGCCTCATTTTGCCTTGCACTTTCCGGCATCTCGGCAGGACGCTCCTACAATTTTCAGTGTCTCCAAATCTCTGACCACAATGAACTCTTTGTTTACATGTCCTTGGAATGCAACCAGCGTGTATCATAGGCCTGGAACTCGATGCATTACATGTGTATCTGCAATTGGAATCTCACTTACAATCTCTAGCTGCAATGCCTTCCAGCTGACGGTGGCTCACAGTCTCTCCACCTCAACCCCGAGCGCCCTCTGAACTCTCTATTAGTACTCAGTTCTTCTTTGAGAACTTGTTTGTCAGAGTACAACGTAGTATCATGTTTACAACGGTGGCCCACACTGAATACTGCGAACATAGGTTGAGAACACTCTGTTCAAAGTTACACGTAGCGAGTTTGAGGAAGGCTCAGAGGTGTTCAGGAGCATGTTCAAGGTTCTCTGTGAGGGCCACAGCGCCCGACGGGCGCATCTGCAGAACAGCCGCTCGTACTCAGGAATCAAGGCAGATGAGATGGAGGCATTTCTCTTCGCACTATACCCTAGGTGTATGCTAGCTCTGTGCTTTCACGGTTGTGTCGGTCACTGACATTCTCGCCAGACCTTCCCACGCTCGCCGCGAAATGCAAATCAGCATAAAGTGACTGTCAAGCTTGCGAAAATGTGGAAGTTTAAGAGCATATATAGGATATCTTTAGAATCATTGAAGGCACAGATGAAGAGCATGGACGACATAGAAAAGCTCCTCATTTATGACAAGCTCGACCTTGAGCTTGACGACTTCTTTGTCCGGGCGGTGCAAAATCTCGCCACCTGGAAGGTGGATCTCACAGTTGAAGAAGCGCAACGTCTCGGCATTGTTGTCACAATGCGTGTCTGCACGCTCGAGGGCATTACCTCGCTGCTCTAAGTGCCAACTGTCTTCAACATAAGATCCGCCAAATGTGGAGTTTGCCAGCACCGGTGTTGCCATTTAGTGATAATCTTGATTTTCTACCGTTCAAGCCCGCTTTCAAGAAATGGAGATTTGGACGCTGATACAAATTACTGTGTTTACAGTGAGTGAGGGACCTATTTTCGCCCCCATGTCCGCTGTGTTGACTATAGTTTAGATTATCTACCAGATTAAATCCTTATGAGCTTGAGATTTACTCCATCACAGACTGCATAAGCAAATCCACATGCAGTGCAGCCATCTAGTCTACATTCAAACTGGGGGTCTTCTGAGGAGGGTCTCGGAGTTTGAAACGCCACATCAGGCATTGCCTGGCCATCACAGCAACCACGTGGAAGGTTCTATCAGGAAAGGGGTTTCAATTACATAGTTGATGTTGTTTATGGTACGTACTCGGAGTTATCCATTGAAAGAAAAAGATATGATAGGCTAGTAGAGCCTATGATGCTCTATAGTACATGATCCGCTCTACTACGGTCTCTGAGAACCGCAAGTAGATGCCTTCTTCTCGAGGAGCTTCCAGGTTGGCTGACTAAGTTCTATTAGAGTTTATGTGAGCCTATGCGAAGCCATTTGCTCTGGCATTCTATACCCGAGCATGCATGGAGCTGAGGCTCTGCACCTGCACCTAAAATTGTACGTACCTCGGTCCTTTTCTATTGCCCCTTCACTAACGGCGTGATCTGAGCGCCCGAGACCGATTCTGGGTCTTCACGCGCTGACGTACAAAAAGACGTGCTGTCTGCCATTGCCTCTGAAGTCCGCATCTCACCTGCATACACCACAGTAAGTCCCAGATTTTACATGTATTGCTACTACTATCAGCAACACTCACGCAGTCACTGACTACACTCGGAGCAGCTATGCATGGACAGCAATGTCCAGTGGCCCACAATGCTGCAAATACTCCAGCAGTGGTGGCTTTCTGGACTGCTAGTGAGTCCTTGTGTTGCTGTGAACAAGGACCGCCCTCCAGCACTCACTCTTCTCTACAGGCTCGGGACTTCAGGGTTTCGTATGTGCAGCTGTGTGTGTATGTAAATATTATCTTCTTCACAAGAATTTGCAACTGACCTCTGATTCACGAAGCCCGAGACCTTGGCCTTGAGTACTGGTACTGGTAGCGTAACGGACTCGGACCACAGTAGATACTCATCCCTGTTCTGTACTGCGGTTCGCCGCTATTTGCAATGTAATTCATGTGTAAATAAACATCCTAGAATTATGTAATCAATAAGTCGCTCTCCCCAATCCGGCATTTTGATTCACACGCCGTGTAGCTGCTGTTCATAGTGAGTCATAGCAAAGGCACGATAGCCCCCTGTTACAGCCCATAGCCAAAACCTGGGTATGTAGTACAATATATGTCGAGGAAGTCAATGGGGCTATCATTGCTATATGCCCTATTTAACACAATATAAACTAAAACCTCTTTCGTGATGTCGGGAGAAGATCGTCTAGGCTACAGGCTGCACGACGTGTCCGACTTCAAAGCTGCAAAGCTTTTCGTAAGCAACTTGAACTAAATAGCTCATATATATACTGCATGTCTGGCAGGTCTTGTAGCTTGATGTCAGGGAGCACTTGGGTCAATGAAGGAACAAACAGAGATGTGAAAAGAGGCTCGGGAGGCAATGTGTTATGGTCCCGTATATATGAGGATGGCTGACTCCTGATTTAGTGAGAAAGTAGGAGAAAATGTATGTTTATTACTCCACATTACTCTGTGCATTACGAAAGGTTGGACTTTGAAGCTGAATGTGCGAACAAAATGCTTGAGCACTGAGTAATCAGCATTACATGCGCACGCAGACGATGACGTCGTCAGAAAACGCACTTGAGGTCCAACCCATTTCTGGCCGAGAAGCCGATTCAAACTCCAGGACCCTCCTCAGAAGGCCCCCAGTTTGGTCACAGCCTCTATATACCAAGGAACACGGGCATCTCTTCCAACTATTTAGAAGGCTGTCCTAGAGCCTAGCAGCCATTCATTAAGGAGAAGTGATACGTCATCCACAAGTTCTATCCTTCTGACTTATGTTCGGCTAAGGAGGGCCTTTAGCAGGCTGCACCTTCAGCCGGCTAGTAGGCTCAGTCTTCTTGTGCATGGCATAATTCACGTTCAAAGATCAAAGATTGATATCCATTGGATTAGAAAGGCTGTCTTCCTGTTGTGCCAGTGAGCGAGACAAAACAGAATCTTTGCTCATTATCACACACTCGTGCCGACTGCAAGCCGTCTCATTTTTCAGTACAATCATGCTCACAACCAGCTATGTAATCGGAAGCGCCATTCTTGCATTATCCTCGGCTGTCACAGAGGGAGGGATTATGCCGTTTATCGCTATATAAGTGAGTCCGTGTGGCTAATCAGGCTATTCCTTCACTAATAACAGTGACATTACTCATTTCACAAGCTCAGTGTAATGTCTCCAGAAGGAGGTGGGTTATTAGCTCTCTTTATCATCGTAGTCAAGATCACGGATTACGCCAGATACTGCGTTCATCTCAGGCCTGTCTCCTCGACGCCTCGAGGCCCGTCATATGACCAACTGCGCCGCGGACGTTCGTCAGGTTTTGGTTACACAAAGCAGGGAATGACTTTGGCAGTAATGCCATTGTCTACTCGCGAAGCGGCTTGAGCTATTTGACTCGCGTTCAGGCAAGAGAACCATTCACAAAGGCACCCTCATATTCTTTCCAGGGGCTGACGGTTGGTGGAGCTTCCCTGCAGTAGTTCGCGTCAATTTTGTGGGGAAATGTCAGAACATGCGTGGCCAAACGCCTCTGACATGCATATCGCCAGCTTGAGACGATTATATAAACGATGCTACACTGTTCGCCACGCCGGCTAGCTGCAGAAGCACCGCTTATTGCTCTTGCAATTTCCACCTTACCCCAGCTACTCTCTTGACCATACATGTTCCCGCACCAAAGCCATCTAAGGCCCTCAAGAGGTCGTCGGAATTCCGTGTTCGCACATTCTTTCTCCAGGTATGCCCATCCCACTCGCCATGAATGCTCCGGGTCGCGAAGCTGAAATCCAATGCGAGCAGGCTGGCAATACCCTATTCCAAGTCGACCGGCGCGTTTTCGAACACAACTCAGACATGTTTGCGAGCAAGTTTAAGGAAGAAGATAAAGCAGATCATCTCAAATCAGGCATCGTTTGTCGCCCCTGGTTTGGTGGCCGAAAAAGCCGTTTATATTTGACAAAGTATCCGCGGAGGATATGACCGCTATTCTGCGGGCGTTATCTCCTGAGTACATTTCATTTATCAGCACTCTTCACCGAAAATATGGGCCGCAGACTCGGAGAGCTAACTGGCCAATACTAGTTATAACCGTTATCCTTGCCCTGAATCTGATTAGAAGGAAATGCCAGCGGAACGCTACCAGCGATGCTGTGGCGGAGGAAGGGATCTATAAGGCGCTGACGTATGAAACTGGAATTTGCAAGCGCATGGAAGTTTCAAGGAATGTACAGCGCAACGCTATGGTCGTTGCAGCATTGCACTGCAGACCCTATCAAAAAGCTCTTCGTCTACAACGACTACGCATTCCGATGGACGAGGGAGTCTGTGAAGGCAATCGCTACGCTGGTGAAACGAGCAGCAGATCTGACAGAGCATGAGGCGAGGCTACTTGGATTAGAGACAGTGATAAAGCTTTGCAACTTGCGAGCCCTGTATACCTGTACAGACAGACTGAAAGACCCCGCTCGCCTTGTCGGAAATTCCATATTTGGCTCATGAGCAGGCCGCCTCGAGACGCCCTCGGCATCTGCCTCACGAAGCCTCACAGACGCCAGGTACGATCATGAGCGGCCGAGAGAGGGCGCCCTGGCTTGAGGTGGCTCGCGATAGCCTCGGAGACCTGCATGCTCCCTCATGACCATCAAGTGTTGCAGTAGAGGATGCTCCACTCTCAGCCGGACTATGTATATATTCTAGAATTGCTTTTTCAACATTAAAAGTAGCATTAAGGGCATTTTTAACATGTAATTTGCAAAGTGTGAAGTTGTGGACGAATGGTCAGTGTAGTGAGCTCAAGCACTACAGCCTATAGATGCCCATTTGCTGATGGTTTTTGTGCTTGTACTTCGACTTACCAGCTCATCCTACTAATAATACACCACATCACTAGCAACCGGAGTGCAGGAACTCAGAAGTCCGTAGAGGAGTGAGCACAGTGTAACTTTGCAGTCGCTGGAGAAATGCATAAGTGTGTGAGATGTGGATATAATTATGGTCATTACACGCATCCATATGGCTGCCTGGCGCAGTGGTTTTGGTATGACAATAGTAGGGTACTTCACGCGCGTATAATAGTCGTTGGTTCGAATCCTGTAGTAGACACCCACATCAATAGAGTCAAGTCAATATTCAGTAGTTGCGGTAACAACATAACGAAATGATGAGATAATAAAAATCTAAGTAAGCGAAGCAGTAACAAAGCGGCGTGACAATGAAAATGCAAGTAAGTAAATTGCGATTGAAGCAACTACTACAGTAACAGTGACAAGACAGCCAGTGTAAGGTTACTAAACAAACTTTTTGGCCGTCGCCCGTTGTCTGATGATAGGCGCCCGTGATCATGGGCGGCTCGAGATGCGCTCATGACTGATTTCGCCTCGCTCGTGAGCCCGGTTCTGGCTCAGGGCCTCACGAGCGCTCACGGCTGCTCGGGAGTCTCCGAATATTTTTCCGACACTCCAGCAGAAAATCAGAGAAGTGTGGGGTGTCTAAGCCAGCTACTACCTGTATATAGTCGTATCGTAGCTTGATCCAATGCTGAATCGTCTGGGTGCATAAAACGACTGCTTAGTAGCGTTCTCGGGTGAGATGTGGAAAGCTCAAACCACTAGAGTTGCCATATTAAGGCAGTAGTGAGGTCTTCGGCATCTCGGCGGTGACTGTAGCCAAGCCTTGAGCATGCTTAGGAGAACGAGGCCGCATCCGAGCGAAATTCATCTCGTCCACTCCATCCGTGTGCTATTCCCAGCTCCCAGAGGAGCCCTGACGCCTTTCAGCGGTGAATACCGCTGGTTTGAAGAACTGGGCTTCTGGCTTCCATGATATCAACTGCCCAATACCTGATTATCAAGCTTCCAGTTACTGCATGGACGGCATGCCCGACGAGCTTCTAAACAGCCACGAACCATATAAGGCCGAGGGATGCCATCTTTGACGTCTGTTGAATAATGCAGTAGCCGTCTGTGCAGCACGAGCCATCCACGACGCACTCGTCGGTAGCCCCCCATCGCCCGCCATGCCTCGCTCGCCCCTCTCCTTCTGGGCGCCGACTCCGTCCTTGCGACCGACATGGCTCTGGACTTACCTCCTTGCCCTCTCGGCGTTGTGCTCGGCCGGGGTGCATGCGTATATCCCCGCGATGCCCACGAACAGCTCGAGCGCGGGGGGAACTCGACGTCGCTGTCGAAGCTGAACCTGCAGTGGTTTGGAGGAGCGTATTCAGAGGACGTGTCGTACCAGCTGGTGGGAGCGGAGAGCAATGGGATCAGCAAGGTGCGTGCTTACCATCTCTCAGTGCGACCTGATGAATCAATGTTGTATCAGGGCGCACTGGTTCACTTTTCCGAGCTCAAGCTTTCGAATGATACCAGTAAGTCCCTCCACTGGGTTGCAAGACGGTGAACTTGGTGGCGAAGCGTCAACCACTCCAGATGACACCCTTTATTGTTCGCGCGAGAGTCTGGGAACATAGGTCTTACAAGACTGGTCACGTTAGAAGAATAGATCATATACGCCTCTGTATCAGGCGCACCGCTGCCAAGCCTTCACTGCCTGCTTTCTGGGAAATCTCATTGAGTTCCGTGTATTGACTGTTCCCACCGCTAGCAACGACGCCTTGGATAGCCCTCGTCTCATGCGATGCGAACTTGACCGACGCGTCCATGGACACGGACATTTTCACCCTTGCACAAGAGCGTGGTGCCGTTTCGCTGTGCGTATCCCAATAACACCGTGCAATGACCTCAACATGACTGAACTATTTACCTTCTCCGCTTAGTTGCTGTACTCGTATACAGTGAACGCTGCGAAATCAACCCTGAATACGCAGACCCACAGAACTTCGATCAAATTATGGACATCTTCTCCTCACTCAACCTGTCTGCATCACAGTACGTCCGCCACGTTCCCATACCACTCCCCTATCCCAGGCGTCTTGCCGCCGGCTCCCCTCCGCATGCCCATCTCACTTCTTGCCTCGTAGGACGATAGAAGGCGAGTACAAGTCCCTTCCCCAGAGCCGCTTCCAGGACTTCAACGCGACGCTACTCAACCAGACGGCCGACATTGTGAACACAACGCTTGCGAGTGGCAACCCCAAGAACGGCTCGAACTATCTGTATGGCACGCTCATCGCTTGGAACGCCACCGGAGACTCGTCCACGGGCAACGGAGACACAGGGGCCACGATGGCGTCTGGCGGGAATTCTGGCAGTGGGTCTAACCCCAAGTCCATTCTTGCCCTGTATGCTATTCTACCTACTCTGCCGATTCCGTTCTCACACGTCTCAGGATCATTCTATATGCAATCACCGGATGCGTCTCTGCGCTATATCACGCATTGCATGTCTAAGTTTGTGCGTAGTGTACCCAGACGTCGAAGTGTGTTGATATACCGTCTGCAGCTCCCTTTCGCCGCAGTGACCCTTCCAAGTTCTAGTCTTCACGCACCGAGGGCCGACTACAGGATGCTTTGTCTTGACGATCATCCAGCGCGTAGCAAGCTTGATGACTGGTGAACGTCATGGTAGTAGGCCTTGTTCTTCGTTGTTGCAAGGCAAGGGACATCGTTCTCATCCGAGTATCAGTGAGTGCATGCCGTCAATCAGTACTTCGTAAAAACCATGGCAGTACCGTACTCATTGCGCAAGAAGTTCACCGATACAACGACATGTGTCCGCTCCCCCTCCCCTATCTCCCAGTCGATTACTCAAATCCACAGACTGGGTTATACAGGCAGTCAAGATTCGGTTTGGGTCAGGCCTATCTCCTCGACGCCTCGAGGCGCCTCATATGACCAACCTCGCCAAAATCGTGCAACCCTTCTGACTGCGGGGGGTGCATAGATGGTCCCTGGCGGTAATGCCATTGTCTGTTGCGAAGCTGCTTGGCATGTTTGACAGTCGTATTCCAAGCGAACGACAGCGCCCACTCAGACACAAGGACGCCCTTGTGTTCTTTGCAGCTCCTGTTTTGCCATTCGGTGTGTTCCTGTGCAGCAGTTGTTCCAGATTTGTGTCCATAAGTGGTGCTGAACGGCTGTACTTAGGGTGTTGTCACATTGAGGTAAGGTATAAAATGCTGAGCATTCTTCCAGGCTATCAGCACATAGAAGCACAGCTCGCTGCATTACCCGATCCCCCATCCTCACTAGCTACTCATCTTCATCGTAAATGTCGACCACTACGTCAAACCCATCCACTGTGCTAGAGAGGTCCAGTGTATATCGTGTCCGGACATTTTTCCTACAGGTACGCTCATTACCACCTTGTCCGAATACCCGCACGCTGAAACTTGTCCCGGGGCAGGCTGAAAATACTCTATTCGAAATCGACAGACGCACTTTCGAGTGCAACTCTGTTTTCTTCGTAAAGATGTTCAAGGACCAAGATCAAAGCGAACTCATCGATGCTGTCTGCCACCTTGGTGCAGGGGCTGAAAGACCATTCGTATTCCCAGATATGTCTGCGGAGGATATGAATACCGTTTTGTTGGAGCTATCTCCTAGGTGCGCTGCATCGTTATGTTGTCATTACCGTGCGCTGACACCAGCCTGTTGACCCAGCTATGATCGCTACCCTTCCGAAGTTATTTATATAGGCACAGCCTCTCAAGAGGAGAATGTCTATAGGGAGCGACGCATGAAACTGGAATTTGCCAAGGCGTGGCAGTTCAGCGGGATGTTTTCATCCATGCTGGGGAAATTGCAATATCACACTCAAGATCCTGTCAAAGTGCTCACCGTCTACAACGACTACGCCATTCCGTTGGACACGGAGGCCGTGAAAGCAGTTGCGGGTTTGGTGACTCGGAAGGCAGATCTGACAGAGGAAGAGGCGAAGTCAATTGGTTTTGGGACGCTAATGAAGCTGTATAACGTGCGGGGCCAGTACGCATGCTCAAATGGGCTGAAAGACCATGCTCAACTTCTGAATAAAATCAGGGAAGTGTGGGGTATCTGCGATGACAACTACTAGTATACCTGTGTAGAGTAGCTTGCTCAGCCTCTCGTGCTGAAGCGTTTGGGAACATATCACGACCACGCGTAGCGTCCTCGGGCAAGATATGCGAAGCTCAAACCACCAGAGTTGCCATATGAGGGCCGTAGTGAGGCTCTCGGCACCTCGGCAGTGGCTGCAGCGAGGCCTTGGGCATGCTTGGGAGAACGAGGCCGCATCCGAGCGAAATCCATTCCGTCCACTCCATCCGTGTGCTATTCCCAGCTCCCAGAGGAGCCCTGACGCCTTCCAGCGGTGGATGCGCAGCACGAGCCATCCACGACGCACTCGTCGGTAGCCCCCCATCGCCCGCCATGCCTCGCTCGCCCCTCTCCTTCTGGGCGCCGACTCCGTCCTTGCGACCGACATGGCTCTGGACGTACCTCCTTGTCCTCACGGCGTTGTGCTCGACCGGAGTGCATGCGTACGTCCCCGCGATGCCCACGAACATCTCGGGCGGCTGGAACTCGACTACGCCGTCGAAGCTGAACCTGCAGTGGTTCGGGGGAGTGTACTCGGAGTATGTGTCGTACCAGCTGGTGGGAGCGGACAGTAACGGGATCAGCCAGGTGCGTGCGCAGAACCTCTCGATGCCAACTGTTGAATCAACGTTGTATCAGGGTGCACTGGTCCACTTCTCCGAGTTCAAGCTCTCAAATGACACCAGTAAGTCCTTCGCTGGATCGCAGGACAGTGAACTGGCAGTCGGGAGTCGACCATTCCAGGCGACGCTCCTTATTGCTTGTGCGGGAGTCTGGGAGCGCAGTTGTAACATACTGCTCACGATGGAAGAATGCACTATATGCGCCTCTGTACCAGACGAGCCGCTGCCATGTTTTCTACAGCTGCTCTCTGGGAGATGGCATTGAGTTCCGTGCGTTGACCGTTCCCACCACTAGCCACCACGCCCTGGATAGCTCTGGTCTCGTGCGATGCGAACTCGACCGACGCGTCCATGGACACGGACATTTTCACCCTTGCACAAGAACGTGGTGCCGTTTCCGCTGTGCGTATCCCAATAACACCGTCCGATGACCACGACCGCCTTAACGATTTACCTTCTCCGCATAGTTGCTGTACTCCGTGTACAGTGAACGCTGCGAAATCAACCCTGAATACGCAGACCCGCAAAACTTCGATCAAATCATGGACATCTTCTCCTCACTCAACCTGTCTGCATCACAGTACGTCCAACACGTTCCCATACCACTCCCCTATCCCAGGCGTATTACCGCCGGCTCCCCTCCGCATGCCCATCTCACTCCTTGCCTCGTAGGACGATAGAAGGCGAGTACAAGTCCCTTCCCCAGAGCCGCTTCCAGGACTTCAACGCGACGCTACTCAACCAGACCGCCGACATTGTGAACGCAACGCTTACGAGCGGCAACCCCAAGAACGGCTCGAACTACCTGTACGGCAAGCTCGTCGCCTGGAACGCCACCGGAGATTCGTCTACGGGCAGCGGTGACACAGGGGACACGATGGCGTCCGGTGGAAGCTCTGGAAGTGGGTCTAACCCCAAGTCCAGCCTTGCCATGTATGATATTCTACCTACTCTTCCGATTCCGTTCTCACACGTCTCAGGATCATTCTGTATGCAATCACCGGGTGCGTCTCCGCGCTATTCTGTGTCGTAATTATATCTGGTGTTAGTCTGTCCAACTATATCCAAGTATGTCTTCTGACTTTCTTGCCAGGCTATCCGGGCCATTCGCCATCCTGAACGCTACGGTCCTCGGGCTGGGGGCGCGCAGTTTGGGCCCGCAGGAGCATACGGCTCGCCGCAAAGTCGTGCCCGCGGACTGACACGTGCCATCCTGGACACCTTCCCGATCGTCAAGTTCGACCGCGCAGGCGACGCTGCGCCCGCACCCGCACCCAAGGACGTGGAATCGGCCACCAGAGTCCATCGACCATAAGGACAGGAAGGATACGGACCCGGGAAGCCTTGACGTCGAGCTGCGGGAGTTGCCTGCGGTTGCGGCGATGCTGAAGGCGGATGAAGCGGCGGCTGAAGTGCGCACAGGCGCAGGCGCAGCGCATGGGGTGGAGGAGACAAGGCGGGGGCCGCACGCTGCGCGCGCGCAGGCTGCGGCTGATGATACAGCAGGAGCCGCCGGCGCGTCCAAGCCACACGTACAGCTGCTCATTCCCGGCCCGCGCCCACGTCACCCGGCGGGGCGCGCGGAGGCGTCGACGTCGTCCGCGGTCAGCGTGGGCGACGCCGACCTGGTGCCGGACGCGATTGGGCGCGAGACGTGCCCGATCTGCATCGTCGACTTCGAGGAGGGCGACGACCTGCGCGTGCTGCCGTGCGAGGGGCACCACCGGTTCCACCAGCAGTGTGTCGACCAGTGGCTGCTCGAGCTCTCGAGCAGTTGTCCCATCTGTCGTCAAGGTGCGTCGCGCCTTGTTTCGTCACGTCGGTGCAAGTGCTGATCGTGTGTTCGTGCCTTTTAGACTTCCATGCGCTGGAGACGATGATGTCGAGTGAGCGGCATGATGGCGAGCTACTCGAACCGCCTCCGCCACTGGGGAGCAGACCGATGTCGACTGCGGGCGCGCGGTTGTCCCGGTACTTGCGCCTGGCCCGGCGGACGCGGCGGCGCAACCGGGAGGGCGTGCCTCGCGGGTATGACCCGACGAACCCCCCCATGCCCGTAGCCCACGAGACGACCATCCTGTGAGCCTGCGCCGTTGGCACACGACCGTAGGCACCGCAATTGGGACATCGATTTCACAGAGATGGGTGATAGCACTACTGCTTGCGCCGACCGTACCCGGGCCTTGGATGATTTTTCTGCTTATGACGTTTGGCTTGCCATGCTCTGGAGGATGTGTTGGATCTCGGAAGTTGTTTACGCCCTTTCATGTTATGTATTCTACTCATTTGTTGCGTTGTATCCGCTACTGTACACTTATAATATGCCTACTTAGCACAACTCTTCGCGACTTGTGTTTAGATCGCGTTATGTGTCCAGGTTTGCCCAGGCCATCACATTCGCCACTTTCACATGCACTGGGCAGGTACAGCACTCCACACCACATGACGCCGGGGTTGCGAGCTTTGTTGCTCCCGTTGTCACTCCACAACGATGACGCGTTCGTACACGATGACGAGGGTGCATCATAGAGCTGCCTAGAGATTTACCGCCGCCGTTCACAGGTATAAAGGCTGGTCTGCTCGCCGTACAACGTTCCTCACTAAGCTTCTCATCTCACCCACTTTCACACCTCTCTCAACCACCACCTTCTTCACGAACCATCATGTCTGACAACTTCCGCGAGTCTTTCACCGACAAGGCCGGCGCTGCCCTCAAGGTTCGTGGCCACTTCGCCTCACGAGTATTTCGACTTGAGCTGACGGTCGTGTGTTACAGCCCGACTCTGAGAAGTCCACCACCGAGCACTTCGGCGACAAGGTCAAGGGCCACGCCGACTCTGCTGCCTCCTCCGCTGAGCCTGCAGTATGCACAATTCCGTGGAACTAGTTCTATCAGACCCTGACACCCTTCGCAGAGCCAGAAGTCCTACACCCAGCAGGCCGGTGACGCTCTGTCGTCCAACTCTAACTCGGGCACTGAGGTACGCGTATGACGTCACTCAGTATTGTGCGGTTCCTGACTCCGATTGTCCAGCCCTCGGTCGGCCAGAAGCTCAAGAATGCTGTCGGCCTCGGTGACAAGCAATAAGCGCATACCTCTGCATAACATATAATTGTATCATTACTGCTGTTGTATAATGGAGGGAATACATGGCTGTGAACCATAACGTTTTGCTTTGAATTCTGTCTGAACGATTGAGATTCGAGATGAGGCATGGGGTGCTGGGAGCTGAAAGTGAAGCGGAGCTTGATCTCGTCGGATTGCTTCTGGCAGCGCCGATCATTCGGGTTCGTTCCGACTTCCATCATCCTGTGTCGTAACTTCAATCTGCGCGCATAGCTCATGTCGGTCTTCCACAACTCTAAAACTTTGCTTTCACTGCCGAATGAGCTCCTTGTCTCAGTGCTGAGCTGCTTGGACTGTTTGGATATTGTCTCGTCCCGAAGGGTGGGTAAATTAACACGGGTCGTCCCCCAGTGTAACCACTGACCTGTGCTAGGTCTGCAGGAAACTCACGGCACTCATAGATGACACCTCGTCTCTGCAATACACAGTGGAATGCGCTGTAGCCCGGGTTATGCACAGGAAGGGGAAGAATAACAGCACGAAAACTGCGCTGAACAATCTGCAGGCATGGCAAGCAGCCTGGAAGGACTTCACCCACTCCGAAGAAATCACGATTCCGGCGGTGACCCCAGACTCGCGAGACTCAATATGCGTGTCCGGAAGTCTGCTTGTGCAGAAGAAAGACAACGGACTTGTCATCCACCAGCTTCCGTCGCGCCTCAGAAACATACCGCAGAAGCAGTGGACGATCGAGGACATTGGGTTCCCCTTGCCGACTACGAACTGGACCATAGCCTGGATCTGCTTGTCATTTTGGATCCAGGGTAAGTCGCTGACTTCTCCTGTAGCCTTGTGCCGGTGGTCAAGCTGATGTTGTTTCCCAGTCCCTGTCACACAGAGGGGTACCTGCACCATCACCTTTCGTCGTTCAAGGTTCACTTGCGATCTCTGACCACTGGACTGGCCCATCCTGCGGCCGCTCAGCCAATCCTCTCCGTCGATCTCGTGAAGCCGTTCACCATCCATGTTTCCTGTAAGATGAACATCTCCGATGGCAACTTGGGCATCATGCTGCGCTCAGACGGCGGGTTCGAGCATTCGGAGTTGTGGGTGTGGGACTGGAGGAAGGGGACGCTCAAACTGGTATGCCGCTTGCTCGCTTGCTCCCCTGTCGATCGCTGTGTCACACCAAACCTAGAATACGTACGGCAGCTTCAAGAAAGGCCGCCGCGTCGCCACATCCTTCCTCCTTCTTGCAAATGGACACGTCCTCATTCCGACTATCAAGAGCAAGAGACGCGCGAACGACACCTGCCGGTTGCTCGTATTAGATAGCGAGCGGCACCACTCTAAACGCGTCCCGTACGGCGACATTAGCTGCCGCGTCGCCGAGTTCTGCATGCCCGAGCTCGCCGACCACAACATGTGGCTCTACATCAGCGCGTCGGGCAACGCGTACTCATCGCAGCCGCCGCCGGCAGACCTCGACGTGCCCTTCCACTCGGACTTCGGCGCGCGCCTGCTCGCGTTCCTCTTCATGGCGACGGACACGCGCGGGCTGCCGAAGGTGTACTTCCTGTTCGTGCCCGCGGAGGTGCTCGAGCGCCGCTACGCCGGCGTGGGCGCGCGGCGGGTCGAGTGGCGTGAGTGGGCGCGCGAGGCGCGGCTGCAGCCGCAGGCGGGCGTGGAGACGATCTGCGACTCGGACGTGTTCCACACGCGCTGCCTCGTGCCCGAGCCGACGGTGGACGCGGACGGCGAGCGCGGGCCCGACGTCGTCGCGATATACGACTTCCGGCCGCGCGCGACGCTGCGCAGGGAGATGCAGAACGCGGAGACAGAGCCGCGCAGGGATGGGGCGAAGGGCGTCTGCGAGTACAACTGTACTACCGGAGTCATTGCCGAGCCGGAGATCTTTCGTGACAGCATCGAGACGGGATGCTGGTACCGCAAGATTGTGACGCAGATTGAGTTGTCTGGGGACGACGACTTCGCGCTCGTCGAAGATTGTCTAATTACGAGAAGGGCTGAAGAAGGGTGAGTCTCTTCTGTTTTTGGTGCGGAGACTTTGTTCTGAGTATGGATGCAGGGGACTCTGGCGTGTTCTTACAATTTGAGTTGACCCACGTATGTACCACCGCGGACGCTGCTGTTGTAGCTGCTTCACACAAAGCTTGCTGTTGTCTATCACCGTCAACGCATACATGACATTGTTATACAGTAGGGACAACATACCGTTGCAACCCAAATCCCTGCTCCTAGTTCTTTTGCCCGATGTGCAAGCAGGCAAACTAGTCCGCTGCAAACACAGAGCAAAGGAAAGGAGAGAGGAGATCCCCTGATGACGCATGCCAATAGTGCAGCGACACAGTCATCGCGCTCCCGAGGTGCGAGCAGAGCTCGGCGGCCAGGCCGGCAAAAATTGGATAACCAGTTAGCGATGGCCGTAGGCTGTAGTAGCCCTTCTAATAGTGGTTAAACTGTCTAAAACAGACACTACGCTTGATCTAAGCCATTGAGGCCAAAGTAGCAGAGCTCTAGTACAGACGACAAGGGCTTTTACACCCTGAGGCGAGTGCGCACGGACTATAGCGGGAAGCTGCGCGCTCAGTGGGTGACTCGGACTGGCTTGTGCACGCCGGGAGGTTATCCTGATCGGGTCGGGTCGGCTTGGTGGCGTGCGAAAATCAAACCCGCGCATAGCCGTTTGACTCTTTCCTCTTCACTGTCAACAGGCTCCCGACTTGACTCATGATACACAGACCTTACGGCAGCACTCATTCCTTATTTCTAGCAGTCTCAGGCTCTGTACATCTGTTAAGTTTTTCCAAACTGTTAAGCTGAGGGTGCCGACGATGCGCGGTGTGACTAATAACTGACGGTCTTCAAGCGGCGGTCAAGGCCCTCTGTGACCTGTATCTGCACCTCAGATAGTATCTTTCGTTACCAGTTGGTAACGCAGCTACTATCCATTGTCAAGATTCAGAACACAGAAAGTATCCGTCGTTAGGTAAGTTATCATGATCTACTCTGTTGTCGCTAGCGCCGTCTCTCGGATACTATCCGCCGGTGCTCAATAGCTGGGTTGGGTACATCCACTTCACTTCATCTTGTTGTGAGTTATGCTCCACGACTACCATCATGGTCGATTTCGCGCTCGGTAGCATAACATCGCTAGAACACCCAGATTGCAAGATCATCTTTTGGTCGCAGTTCACTGGCAACCACGGTATGTGTACGTACTTCGGCCATTAATTTTTTGTTTGAACACTGCAACTAACCATTGATATCAAAAGCACACCATAAATAAGCACCTGCTTGCGGCTTGCGGGTAACCAGCTTAATTCTCAACATACCTCCCTAGCCATGGCAACATCTAATCTGGCCTCTATCGTTCGAACACTTCAAGACCAGTGAGTAGCGCCTAGCATATGGTGGTAGTGGTACAGGTTGTTCAAGTCTAATGTCGGCTGCGATCTAGACGCGTCGCCAACTGTCTGAACGTTGCCTCACTGAGTTCGTGCTTTCACTCCAATTTCACTCAGATGCACTCTGTGGTAGTCTAACGTGTCTGGCATTCCTATAGCGCTCTATTGCTACGACTGTTTTCTTACCTTTCCCGACGAGGTTAACTGCATCTGGGGCCGCCGTTTCTCCGGGCCTTCGCTGCTATTCCTCCTGAACCGATATGCGGCGTTGATCCGCGTACTATCGCAGCTGATCCAATTGAAGTCATGGATTCATCACACAACGCGCGAGGCAAACTATGTAAGTGCCCTATATGCTGTCAGATATGTGACGGCTTCACTATCACGCTGCTTGGCCTTTGTAGGTGTGTGCTTTCCCGCTCAGCGTTAATGCTGTTTCGGGTATCTGTCAGATGGTGGCATTCGCAGGTAAGCACAGTACTCTGTACATGCTCACAGAGCGGATACCTCTCCACACAGTATTCGGCGCGCTCCGTATGTTTGCAATTTTTGGAAGAGATCGCCGCATATTGGTTGGAATCTTGATTCTGGGCCTGATAAGTCCCATTCTGAACGCGGTAAGCAATACTCTAAAGCCAACGCTTCGCCAGGGCATCTCACAGATGTGTAGGTTGCCCTCAAGAATTCCAGATTTGTATCATGGACACCACCCTTCGTCGGCTGCGCGCAGATTAATACGATGAATCTATCACCTCATTCCTTCTTGTGCGTGCCACATCGGACTTATATAACCCGTCATGTGTGCCTAATGACGAAAGTTCAGGCTCACCGAATTTATCTACTATGGTAAATGAATGTGTTCACCATGATCACAATATCATGACTGTTTCACGCCTCTTCAGTTCTCTTAGATGGGTCCTTTTTCACCTTCGTTACAGAGCTCGTAGTCTTGGTTCTTTCTTTCATCAAGCTCTACCGCATCCTGCGCACATTACGACGACTTAACGCCAACCTGGGAGTCACGGCAGTTGTACTGAGGGATGGTACGTAGCGATGCTGTTCTGACCTCTTTGCCCTGAAATACTGCCAGCTGATGCTCTCCTCCTATTGCAGGCACAGCATACTCCATGTATGAGACATCTTATCCATCCCATTCCCAATAAGAAACTAACGGTAAAATTTTGCTTTGACGGACTCCCAGATTGTTCTTGGCTTTGCAAATGATCACCTTGCTTGATTACACAGACATCGGGGTGAGATCATTGAGTCGCATCCTTGAGGTGATGCATAGCTCACCTACGTTTCTGTGTAGGATCTGTCGAGCATAAGTGTATTTATGTGGCCGTACGTACTGTCAAGATCGTCACCGCAACTAGGACTGAAACACCACGATACAGACTCGATGTCAATCTGCGTATCCCGATTTATCCTCAGCCTTCGCTCCATCAAATCTTCCGGCGACGAGGGCAATTCCTTGCGTAACGGGGAAGTATCTAACGGGGAGTTTGCTTCATCGCCGGTGATTGGAAACTTAGGAGGTTCGCTGAATGTAGATCCCGAGGAGGATGAGTTTGACGAAGGAGACAGGCTATCCGCGGCACGGGTTGCCCGCCTTGAAAGGGTGTCTAACGACCCGCTGCTGACTGGGATTCTACTCGATATCCTACGTGACCCGAGGGTCTCGGTTGGTTAGCTTCGTCCAACGTCCCTCTACTGCCTTCCCCAATATGTGGTACCTACCGAGCTTGCTTGCTTTTCCACAAGGATAATGTAGTAGTGGTACTTGGTCCAAGGGCAATAGTTGTACTCCAGCGACACCACACCTCTACCGGTCACCCTCTTATGTACGATGGATCACTTAACTTATTGCAACAACGCAACCGTCTTTTAGGTCGTGGAAGCCCAGCATTTCTGCAACAAATTTCATGAAATGTGTCCAGAACTTAGTTGCACCGGCGCAACTTGCAAGTAGCTCATGAACAGAGTACCTCAAAACGGCAGCGAGCATCGGTATAGAAATTAAGTACATACAACGCAGGGGTAGCGAGTGATACAATCCGGCCGATGTCCTTCCATAAGAGCAATACATTCGTGAGTAGCTATGAGAGGTTCATAACTGCTCGTCCACGCAATGAGCTGCACGATCTTGGTCGTCCCCCTAGCTTCATCCTGTGGACCCCTATCGGAGGAGAAGATTGAGCGTTCGTGATAGGGCTTTGAGGTAAAATACGCACCAAACTCCTTATAGCTTGTTCCTTCTGCTCCTCCATTCAGACGCGCCATCGTCCTTGTCTGCGCTTGCCTTCTGTTTCCGCTCCGCCTAGATAGCGTCATCTAAGCGGGTTTCACCGGGTTTGAGGTGGCCCCGCTGAGCCTCCACGGCAAATTTAAAACAGACTTAACGATCTCCGACAGCCATGGACGGCGTCGGTTGTAGATGATGATCCATCCAACTCTTCCGAAGACCAGATGCAAGGCGGCTTCAAACGCTGTAAGTCAGTCTCGGTTCCAGCATTACCAGAACAGGAGATATGAGCGGTGGAGAGGGAAGCAATACTATAGAAGGAGGCCCATGCAGCATTGTGACCAGTGTTGATGTTCACTAAAGTAGATGAGTCGATCGATGGATGACTAGCTGAACGAGGTTATTCACCATGTTCAGCATATTTCGACCTCGCCTTCGTCCTCCAACAGCCTGCAACAATCTGATCCCTCCTTCAGGACCCAGCGCACCACTCCTCCGCTTGACTCTGTAGTAGTCACCCTGGCGCCTTCCGGAGGTGTCCCTCGCCATCGTGCTTGGTTAGAGTGCCGATGTTACGGGCGCGCTTGAGCTGGTCCTTCGCCTTCTAGGATTGCTGGTGCGCAAGAAAATCCTCCATTATTTTTAGGCAAAACAAACATCATGGCCTCCAACAACCGCGGCGGCAGCAGCATTCCCGAGCGGATAGTCCAAGTTCCACAGGAAGTTCTCTCCAGAAAAGCGGCCCTCTGCAGGTAAGACATTCTTCAGCGGGTTGTCGCACATAGAACAGGTTCCGAATAGCAGTGCGCTAATTCAGGATCCAAGGCGATGAGATGCTTCGTTATGTCTCCTCGGACACAGGACTGGGAATCGTGATACGCGCCTCTCGTATCCAGTTCCTGGCCGACAGCGTCCAGCGTCCGCTGGCTCCGCATACCTCTCAGCATCCTCGTTTTCCTCCTCCCCAACATCTTGGTCAAACCAGTTGTCGAACTTGGTGTCAAAGCGGCCGTACTCCGGAGTGCGTCGGTGCCGAGAGGACGTTCAAATCCTATTTTCTGCGGTACGCTATCAGCACGAGCTATCCCGTCACCTGCAACTAAAAGACATACGCGAAGTGTAGGGGTCGATATGCAACATGGCACTCTTTCGCTATCGTTCGAGGAGCCTGAGCATCAGGATCCATCTGCCTATGAACCTCCTCAGTCAGGGTTTTCCGCCAGCTGCGACGGCAGTTGAGTTGAATAGTCGAGCAGGCTAGGAGATGATCATGCGTGAAGCAGCTCATGCCATGACCGCCGATGGATGTGCAGACGTCGAGTGACGCGGCCGAGGTCGTCTGAGACAAATGCAGGATAGGAAGACGGCGCATCAGTTGGCGCATCAAATGAGCGCGCAAATCAGGCTTGCCCCGTTTCCTCGTTCCTGTTTCAGGTACTCGAACATGTCCACGGCCCTGGGGTCGGCAGCCAGTGACAACGAGGCTTGTCAATCGTATGATAATACTACACCTCGACCTCATATCAAGACCCGCTGGCCGACCCCTACGGCGATTAATCCTCGAACCAGCAGGCAAACCACCTTTGGGCCGTCAAGACTTCACTAGCAGACGCACAACAGCTCCGAGAATCAAAGAAGCTGTCCTTCGTGTTCATGTGGTTGTTCGCTTTTGCTGGCGCACTACTCGCCCTTTTGTTGAGACGAGCGTTATACGTCTATAAAGCTGTAAAAGTGAGTCCAGTCTATCCGAGTCAGTGTGAATATCGCCATCCTGATAGTTCTGGTGGTGTAGGCTGTTCAAGGAGTGCCAACTCATGTCTGTTTGGTTGAACCAACCTCAATATGGGCGGCCGCCTTCCCGTACTCTAGTCAATGGAACCCTAAAATCTACCACCCGTGGAAATGTCAAGAACGTACGTCCCATCTACTCAGAATGTGGTTCTTCGGATCTGCAAATATTCCGGGTGTCACTCACTGTAGTGTAGGTTACGAACAACGTGGATCTGAAATGATTCTTTTCGTACCTCTTCTGTTCGGAGCCGTGACGGTTCAATGTGGCTCGCCGGAGGCAGTGAAGCAAATCTACACAGACGTGAAATCGTTCATAAAGCCACCTCGGGCGATGACGCTTAAGTGAGTTGTGGCGTAGGCAGATCCCATTGAAGTAGCTCACCCTGAACGTGTAGCTTCATGGGCGACAGCGTGGTCACCTTGAATGGAGAAGAGTGGAGGAAACATCGAAAATTACATCTCCTGCCTTTGATAACCAGACGTACGCATGCCACATGCCCATCTTCTAGCAGAATCAAAGAGCTCATTTATTTCATTAGCTACGCCGATGTTTGGAAGGTCACCACGGACCTCTACAAACAGATGCTGGTCAGCCAAGAATGGAAGTCGGGCGACCAGCACTACTTCACCAACTTCAACGCTTTCACTACTAGAGTACGTCATTCACACACGCAGCCTTTCCGTCTGACTCACAGGTACATCAGCTAGCATTGCTCGTCGTCGCCGCTTGTGGCTTCAATATGAGCATTCCTTGGGAAGGCAGCCTAACGCGTGCCGGCTTCAAAAACTCCCTTGATTCTATCATCATCAAGGTTTGCAGTGTTCTTCTTCCGCGCGTTGTTCTGCCTGGGTGGGTCTTCAAGTTGCCCATACCTGCGTGAGTCTTAGCGTTTTTATGGTCTTTCAAGTTGCCTGACATGTGATAAAGCCTTCAAGATGTTGACTTTGCGTATGTGGAACTCCAACACTTCCTGGACGCCGAGATCGCCGCCAAGAAGACGGAACTCGCCCAAGAAAGCGAAGATGAGAAAGGGGTTAGCGCCACGAGCAGAAACTTGTTCAGTCGAGTTGTGCTCGCGAGTCTCTTGGATGGAGCGAAGGGCCTCACGCACGACGAAATCAGAGGAAATCTTTTCATCTATCTATTCGCAGGAGTGCGTTCTATCCTTTGCGCCCACATGTGTTTGTCTCACGTCTGTTCTCAGCATGAGACAACGGCACACGCTCTTGTGACTACTCTCGCGATGCTGGCCATTTATCAGAGCGAACAGGAGCGGGTTTACCAGCACATTGTGTCTGCTATCGGGGATCGCGATATGGTAAGTAGACCGCTGCATTCCATTACGTGGGTTCAAAGCGATTCATCTGCCCTCACAGGATTATGAAGACTACAATGTGTTGACACCCGTGCTCCATTGCTTCTACGAAGCTCTCCGACTATTCCGTGAGTGTCCGTACGCAAGTTTGACCAAGTCTTCCTGATGGCAGTGTGCAGCGGCGGCCACTAACACACTTCGTATTGCAACTGAGGATGTTCGCATTGCGGTACCTGGAAGCACGTTCAGTTCTCATGCGGCTATTGGTCAAGGCATGGAGGTCTTCGTGGATATGCTGGGCGTAGGTCGCAACCCTCGGAATTTCCCATGATCCCGCGGCCTTCAACCCGAGGCGCTGGGAGTCGCCAGAGACAATGGACAACTTTGTCGTCTTTGCCGCCGGTCCGAGGCAATGTCTTGGCCGCAAATTCAGCACGGTCGAGGCTGTCTGTTTCCTCGCTCATATACTGCGGGACTGGAAGTTTGGCCTCAAGCTGGAGAAGGGCGAAACGCCTCTTGAATGGCGGGAGAGAGTCTTACAGCCGGAATTCGCTATCACTCTCAAGATAGGTGAGCTGAAGAGCCCGGTTCTTTTCCGTGTTTATCCTAACGTGGTCCACAGACAACATCCCGCTGCTGGTCACCAGACGAGCGTCGTCTGCGTTGTAAGACTCTGATCGTGGTCTCCGGTCGAGCCTACTTATACCTTCGTTCACTTGTGCGGTATATTGGACAGTGGACACTGGTTGGAGCTTATTGGACCCTGCATGTAGCTTGTGCCTGCTCATATATAGATGCTTTCCAATGGACTATTCTCTGCTTACTGTCGATGTGGGCAAATGTGGGCGCTCGAGCGAAGTCGTCGCTGAGATTGAATCTAACAAAGTCCGCTCTCGTTTTCCGTCTCGCGAATTCGACATACACCCTTCCTCTTTACATACCTCTTTCTCTCATCTACCAACCCCCTCATCGCCGTCGGCAGCACGTTCTTTGATGAGCACCCTCGAGGAAATTGAAGACTATGTCGTCGAAACGGATGTTATCGCAGACGACCGCTCGTTTTCAAAGCTAGGCGACGACAAGACGGACACGCAAGAGATCTCTGTTTCGTCCATTTCCTCAGTTATCATACACACTAGACCGCCCACTCCTGAACACAACAACTCTATCGACGAGAGCGTCGGCGGAGCAAGTCCACCCGCCACCTTGAACACCACCACACGCACTCTCAAGCGTCAACAGCTCGCTCACTTGCGCCCTGCGGCTGCAGGTGCGCAGACTCTAAAGTCACCATCTGCCAGGATTGTATCTCTGCCTGAGACAATGCCCAAGTATTCTGTCAAGCAGGAGACAGAAACAACTACCAGACGAGTCGTGTCCCTACCTGCGCGAGCTTTGAACCCCGACGCCGTCAAGCAGTCAAGTCCCCTCTCGGGACATCCCGCGGTAGATCACACCTTTGCGGACGATACTCCTGCTCGCGTCAGAGTTAATTCCTCTATGACGGACATGCTGCATACACCTTCTCCGCCGTCGTCTCCGGACTCGGTTGTCTTCATTGCGAACAGATCCCCACTTTCAGACGGATTCCTGCGAGGCAAGAAGATGCCAGGCATTGCAGAGTCCCCTCCGAAAGCTAACAAAGACAGTGGTGGGTTTTCATCTAAATGCCGTGATATGTGATCCTGACTAATCCGCGTTCAGGTTGGGACAATTGGACGAGATCGCCACCAAGACCTATACCAGCTCTCCACGGACCGCTGTCTCTGCCTTACGCTCGGTGCCCTTCGTGAGTACTTAATTACTCCAACTGCACCTCGATGTTCATGTAAACCCTGAAGTGGAGCCGAAGGAACACTTATCGAAGAGCAAGGTAACCTTCCCCGCATGATCTGGGGCCTGGAGGACGGCGAGGGGTCACCCTCACGTACCCAGCGTACCGACCACGCCAGGAGTGCTGCTCCACGGCCCACTTATCATAACGCCTATCACCCTGCTTATCAAGTAGAACGACAGCATCCCATGAAGTCGACATCCAACCAGGCTTTGCCGCCGCCCTTTGTCCCTCAGAAGCAGGAAGAAGCTGCGCCCGCACGCGAAAATATTCCGAATTTCTTTCACTCTCTTCAGACTCCCGAAACCAATCATTACTTCTCTCCCGAGATTCAGATGCCCTCTCCAGAGTACCAGTGTATCATCCCTTCGCATGGACCGATCGACCTCGGCGAACTCCTGCAGTCGCAGTCGAAGCTTCCTCCTGGATCCGGATATGGAGATATGGACCTCTCGAACAACGCCCCTTACGGCTCCTTTGGCGACGGCTTGCGCACCTATGGCTCAGCTCGCGGCCCCCAACAGGACTGGCAAGCTAATGCCCTGGCTCAAGATTGTCTCCATGGTTCTGGCTTGGCTTCCGGGAGGTCTTTCTATGAGGACAACAATCCTAGCGACTACATGAGGAGCCCTGCGGCAACATCCGTTCTGTCGCTGTCGCCTTTGGATTCTCGTAGCCCCATCATATTGGATCCGCCGTCTCAGTTCTCTAGAATGTCTCAAGGCTTCGCGTCTCAACCTTCGCCCGCAATGTCCCAGTATCCCGCTTTGTCTCAACGTACTCCTTTGTCTTCCCAAGGTCTCTCTCAACGAATGTCTGCACTAGAAATCGCTCAGCAATATCGTCAACATCAACATGTGCTACAGAAGCAGCCGCAAACTATGCTTCCTACACCGCCAAGCTCATCGTCTCCGCTGTGGTCTCCTGGCTTTTCTCCGTACCAAGATTCGCTTCTGTCGCCTGAATTTCTCGCCGCCTCTCGTATGCCAAGCGCCTCCTTCAACGGAGATCCGATTGCTCATCAGGTTTCTCTACTTCGTCAAGCTGAAGCTCTTCGACACTTTGGTTCTGCAGACTATGCTAGACTGGAACTCTCTGGACGTGGTGCTCAGACTCAAATGCCTCTTCTTGCTCCCGCCACTCAGCTTCAGCTTCAAGACCACGCGAACAATATGCACGGCTTATATCTCTCCAGTACTCCTGCCGAGCTATCTTCGTTCAACAGAGCGTCTGTACCTATCCAGCAACCAGTCCGTAGCCTCCCTCTTGTGCCTCCTACCTGGCAAGTGCACCAGTCGCCGGCGCAGCCTCGGCCTCCTCCGAACACTCCGCTTGGACCCATCGGGACACGTCGTCCAGGACAGAACCGTGCGCCGCCGCCGGCTTCTAATGCCATGGCTCCGCCTTCCCCACCACACCCGTCGCACGCACGCGGAACATCTCTCATCAGAACCCGAAATCCATCCCTCTTACCCGTCTCGTGCAGCGCAGGCTCTCCGCTGTCCCAGAGGAGGATCTCACCGCCTTGGCAGAGCGCGCGGCGCAGCAGCACACTGGAGCTTCCCGTCAACCGACGCGGGCCTACACGCCTTCTGCAGACCCTGGGCCCGCCGCCTCCTTACAAGACGATCATCAACATGCGCACGGAGGCGCTGAAGACGACCCGCAAGCCGCCTGTCGCCCCGAGCTCCGCCGCCAACCATGCGGGCTTCCGTGCTAGTGCGCTGACCCCTATCAAGGAGCAGCTCAGTCGCCTGCGGCGGGACGGCCGACGCGGGGTGTTTCTGCTGTCACAAGGACAGAAAACGGCTCGGACGGTGCCGCTAAACCAAGGGCCTCTTCGCCGAGCCACTCTCAGAGGGGCAACCGAGGGCGTGGACGAGGAGGCTGGCGGGGCCGGGCAAGAGGGAGAGGTGTCGTGAATGGTCCGGAAAGGCATGATGGAGGCCTCACCGTGCGAACGTAAAATTGGTGTGGTGGACATAGTCGGTTATTTGCACGCTTTCGTTACACCAGAACTTGCATTGTCGTCACACTGTTACGATTTTCCTGTACCATCGTCGATTTTTTGTACTCATGTTGTCCAGCTGTGTGTCATTCATGCATGTTCTGTCAAGCACCCAAAAGCATTATTTGTTCATCAAGTAGATTGTATTAGCACGCCAATATCCCTATTTTCATCGTATCCCCCGATAGATCAAGTTTGCAGCAAAGCAGTAAGCAAAACGAGTAACATGGATGTTGGTCCAGACAACGTTCCGATGCAGACTAGTGGTTGTGGTGAGTAAGATGAAGTCAGTCACGGCGGCCGCCACGAGGGCGCGCGGTGGTCATTTTGAGGATGGCGTCCTTTGCATGTTCAATTGCAGTCTCAGAGCCTGCCAGAGTTGGTCAGTTACAGCCGACAAGTGAGGAATTTGTGCACAAGACTTACCGATGATAACGATAGTGTTATCGTCGCGGCTGACAGTGATATCAGCCTTGCTCTCAGCGCGAAGGCGTGCCACATTGGAGCCCTTGGCACCGACGATGCGAGGGAACGTCGAGCGATCGGGGAGAGTGAGGAAGCCGACGTGGGTCATCTCCTCCGCGTGCTTGATAGACTCGCGGGTGAGGTCCACGGCCTTGTCAACAGCGGCTTGGTCTGGCGCCTTAAAGGTCCAGACGGCGTCGCCTTCCTCGGCGTCCTGGTAGTTCGGGACAACCTGCCACTCCGCCTCAACGCTGGGAGCGTCGTCCTCGGCATCGTCAATGCGGGCCGAGACCGCGGTGACGTTGGCCGGGCGGACAGGTACAGGCGGGCTCTTGGGTGAAGCGGACTGCTCAACGTGCACGTTGAAGGACCTCAGGGAGCGGAAGAGGTTGCCCTGCTGCGTGACGGCGTGGTGGTACTTCAAAGGAACGTTCAGGGTGCCGGTGATGCCCTCCGGTGCAGGTGCCTTGATTTGGGACTGCAAAGCGAGGATTCAGCACACTGCGAGGATTAAGAAAATATGTCCTACCTTAAGCTCTGCCACGGCCTTCTCACTGGCAGCACGAGGACCAGTGACCTTGACCAGATCGGCAGGATCAACGTCGGCAAGCTCATCCGTGTTGGCCGGTTCGCCGACATTGCCGTACGAGCGGGAGCCAGGGAACTGAACCTGAGCACCAGTGCGGGCCTGCAGCTCATTAAGGTGCTGACCGCCTCGCCCGATGAGTGCACGGTGTTGAGCCGAAGGAATAGCAACACCGAGCACGACGCGGTCACGGAGGGTAGCGGCAGCTTTCTCAAGCTCAGCCTTGATTTTGGCGACCAGCTTGGGCTCTCCACGGAGGGTAACTTCGTCCGAAGCCTCGTTAGGCCGTGGGCTGGTCGCAAATCAGACATGGTATAAATACGACAAGGGCGCTGTACGTACAATCTGATCAGACCGGCCTGAGCCCTAGCATCACTAGGTCCACCACAGCGGCCGATGAGGTCCTTCAGACCTTGTCCACCAGGGCCGATCAGCGACCGGTGGAACTTGTTCTCGATGGTGAGGGAGTCGGTCGTCTCCTCTGTGACCTGCGCAGAGATGGCCAGGATCTGTGCCTTAGCGTCGTTGATATTGGCCTTGGTTCCACGAATTTCGATAGTGGTCACGTCGCCATTGGTGTCGGATTTGTCGACGTCAATCTGCGTGTCGGTGTTATCCTTGATCTCGTTGATCTGAGCACCAGCACGGCCGAGAATGCGAGCAACAGATCGGGTCGGGACAGTGAACTTGATTGTGTTGTTGCTCTCCTTCTCGTAATCATACGCCTACACAAAGCAGGTCAGCATTAACCGTACCGAACCTTCGAATAACTCACCTCGAGCAGCTCCTGCTTAGCTTGAGCAACACCCCTCTTCGGTCCCTTGACGAGTACCTCGTCCGCTTTGGGTGCATCACGTTGGCGGCCTTCTTCGCCGTCCCGAGGGAAAGTAATCTTGACATCGTACTTGTCCTCGAGACGAACAACGTATTTGCCGCCTTGGCCAATGAGCGACGGGTGGTACTGACGCGGGATTTTGAGCAGTTCGGTGGTCTCATCCGCCTGACAGATATTGCGGTGAGAAGAAAGCATGATGACTACAAGCAAAACAGCTCACGAGTTTGTCCGCTTGGCCAATGATGCGTCGCTTCGCCTCCTCCACATTTTCCTTGCGACCAGTGATCTAAAGCACAACCCTGAGATGATGCACTGGGCATATAGGATTATGTGACTTACTTTAACCTTGGCTTTTTGACCTGCCACACCTTTCTTCTTCTTGTCCTTGTCATCATGGTCATCAGCGAAGTCGACCTTCACGCCAAGCGAATCGCGGATCCTGTTGACAGCGGCACCATGCGCACCGACGATGCGGGCAACAAACTCACGGCCGATCTCAAATTCGGTCGACTAAAAGCATATCAAAAAGCCAATCAGCGAACGAAACAGAATGGCGGACAGCGAAGACGCACGTAGCTGTTGACAATCTCGTCGTTCTTCGCGGACTCAACGATCTGCTCGATCTCCTTGACTGCGCGGTTGACATCGGCGCTGATACCACGGACGACGATGACATCCTCGTCGGAAGAGTCGCCTGCGTCCTTGCCGAACTTGATGGACAGGGTCTTGTCCTCACCAATGATACTGTGCAATAACAAAGATCGTCAATGAATGCATTGGCGCAACAACGCGTTAAGACGTACGCGTTCAGGGTAGTACCACCGTTACCAACGACAGCATCGTGCCACTTCTTTCTCAACAGAGATCGTCGCAGCCTTGACGTCCGCGGCGGCCTTCACCAGCTTAACGATCTCGGCCTCGACCTCCTCGAGCTTCTGGGCCTTCTCAACGGGAGATGGGGAAGCGGAAGGCGACGTGGGGTCGTACACAAGAAGGATCAAGGACTGCTCTGCCGACTCCGGAGGGAAGAAGACCAGGACGTTCTGTTGCTCGTGGAATGCCTTGATCCTAAATACGACGTCAGCTAACGGCCTTCACTGATACTATCCGCCTGTGACATACTTCTTAGCGTTCTTAGGGGAGTTGATGAAGCGATGGATGAGCCAGTCAGCGGGAACGTCTTTGGTCGCTCCAATAAGTTTGCCAAGCAGCTGGGACAGCTCCCTGACCGCGCCGTCGACTGCTGGCTTCTCACCAATGAGATCGATGTTCAGAACCTGCGCCTGTGCGATAGTCGAAGCTGGAGGGGTGTAGACCGATACACCGGGGTTCACGTCGCTGAGGGTCTTGGGGTAGCCGACGCGAGTCATGTAGGTCAGCAGCTGCTTAGACACCTGGATGGGACCGGGAAGCGGGAATTCGTGGATGTATGCAGAGTTCGCCTTCTCCATAACGGCGCCGACACCGCTACCGATGTCGACCGCACGACCGTAGACGTTGACCTCGTCACCAGGCTCCTCGAAGCTCTGCACAATGACCGCGCACTTGGACTTGGTCATGATATCGTCAGCGCTCTTGCCAGTAAGCAGGCGGTGCTGACGCTTCGGAAGCACCAACTTGACCGAGGTGACCTCAGCCAGGAAGTAGTCCCGCGCAGACTTGACGGACTCGATAACACGCTCGACGGCTTCGCGGTCACCGCTGACGGCAATCTCACGAGCAGCCTGGTTGAGCTGGAGCTGAACGTCTCCGCCCTGAGCCGCCTCCAAGAACTGTGCGCGACGAGGTGTGAGGAAAGGTAGAATGTGGGCAGGGATGTCCTTGACACGTTGGGTGGTACGGGACGTCTTGGAAGCGATGATTTCCTGGAGCATAGCTCGAGCCTCCAAGGCCAGGGGCTGCGGACCGTTGATGGTGACCGGGATGGTAGGCTCCTCCTCTTCGTCATTAGCAGGAAGAGGAGTTGCATTGCGTGAAGGGTCGTGAGAGCCACCGTTTGCCTGACCATTGGCGTTCAAGGCGTCCCTACGGGGAATGTCGATCCTGACACCAGTCGCATCGCGAATCTCCTTCAGATTAGCACCTTTAGGACCAATGATGGAGGGGATCGTGGAAGCAGGAGCATTGATAACCAAAGTAACCTGCGCATGCGGTTATGCGTCAGGTTGTAGTGAGAAACAGTCAATGGACGTACGACAGGGGACAAGTTAGCCAGAAGCGTCTTCTTCGCCTTCTCAAGATCCTTCTTGTGCTCGGCCTTGAGGAAGAAAGTGGTCTGCTTCAACCGCTGGTTGGTCGATGCGTCGAGCTTAACCTTGTGCTGGGCCATAATCTGCTTCATAACTTCCCCGAGTGACGTGGGCTTGCCATCTCTGCCTGCCGTGGAGAGGTCGCCGACGGGGATGGTGAACGTATCAGAGAACAGAGCCTGCTTCGACACTGTAGCCTTGATACGAGGCGCACTCCATGCGGAAGCCGGGGCCTTGGCAGCGGGCGCAGAAGGCGCAAGGGAGGGGAACGCCTCGACCGATTCGGTGTTGGGTGCAGCAACGGCAGCGCGGGCGGGGCGGGCCTTAACCGGAGACTCAACCAGACTGGGGAAAGGGTCCGGTGCGCCTTCCAGCTCAGCGTGCTTCCTCTGTTGGCAGGTGTCATTCGTCCGCTTGAGCACCGGGCGGAAACGCTACGAAACGCAAGGCTCACCTGGAGGTCGGCTGCAGACATGGTGTGCGAGGAACGGTGTACCTGTGACGGGAAAACCTGGGCAACGAGAGCAGAGAGTCTGTCGCCAACCGCGAAGAAAAGTGAGCGAGTGAAAGGGGGTGGGGGTTTGGGACGAGTTGTGAGCTGTACGTGTCGGTATCACGGCATTGCACCGTGAGAACCACCTGCCTCTTCCGACAACCTAACTACGCTCGCTCAGATCTGCGGACGCAACTTGTCATGATTATGATCCAACACGACCAGGGAAACGGGGGTACATAGAAATGTGCAGAGCGGGTAATATGAGAAGCGGAGTCATGATGCCTTGGGCTGAAAGAAACTGGACAGTTTCGACATTCCTTTGGTATTGGCCTTCTTCAGCTTCTCTACACCGGTCGACGCATTCTTTCTCTTCTTTCCACCCGGCTTTTCTGCTACAGAAGTTTTGCTCTCCTTCATCTCCATCTTTGCCATATCCGCGGCAGCCGATGCAGCTGCTTCTTCGTGTAGTGTCTTCATGTATGCGTCCAGTTGTGTAAAACTGCAGCGGCAGGTTAGCATATAGAGATGCATGATAGAGATTACAGACATACTCATAGGACGCTAAAAGCCCCTTGTAGATGTTTTCCGGTACGTACTGAGAGACGAGATCGCACGCAGTCTTCAATCTGCCCACTGCTGCCTCAGTTAGCAATTCGAGTATTTCGCGAATGTAACAGGGTTGACTCACACTGCAGTAGCTCATCCTTCCCGTCTTCCATGAGACCATCCTTTGCTAATGCACGTATCAAAGTCTTCGACGACTCGAATAATGCTGGTGTGTTGAGGCAATCGACCTTAGTTCTCAGATCTCGGATAACCTTCTCAGGCGTAAACCGATATACAGCAAGCTCTTCGGTGATATCTTGACACGGAGCGTTAGTTCTCGTGGCATGTAATGACATATCATAGTACTCCGCACACCTTTCTTGTCGCATATTCTGGACATAGCATGCCGCGCGCAATCTAATGACAGGAAGTATAGCATGTCCTCCTTGGACGGCTCTGAAGACGGGTCCTTCGGGTTTGGCACGGTTGGTGGTGAGCGTATGAGCGTTTCGACTGCGTCCTCGAACAGTTCATCCATGGGTCTGAAGTTCCCTAGTTCCCCGCGTGGCTGGTATTCGAATAAGTAAGGCATAATATGAGGTTCTTGAAGCAGGCCTACTGTTACAAGAGCTTGCAAAACAGGAACCAGCAAGAACGCTGGGTCCACAGGGGTCATCATGAGGAGCTTCCCGTCTGCAGTCGCGGTCAGTACGCCAGGGGAACGCGCGAGACAAGCTACGCACTTTCGACTACCTCCCCTTCCGACATAAGCCACGACCTCTCATTCGGGGGTGCTATTGTCTGAACCTCTACGACTCCCGTTTTGCCTGATCCAGGAGACTGGTAGGGAAGAAACAGGGAAGGGACACCTGCACTAAACTGCTCAATAACAGTAACCAAGCATAGCTGCGCTCAGTCGTTCGCACCCGTTCGTGGATGAGGTAGCCTCAAGAATCGCAGGTTCTTCGGCTCATTTTGTTCGCCTAGCTTTGCCAGCAGCGCGTCCAGGACCTCTACATGCGCATCAATCTCAGCAAGCAGGTCCCCTGTACTTCAATTCATACTGACCTGTTGGAAGGATTCCCACATGAGATATCATCTTTCTCGACTGAAATTCACCAAAATATCCCGTGAACAAAGGCTAGAAAAGCGTACACGAGTGCGTGGTGAGAGTGTCGTGTGAAGAGCGACTCGACTCGCGGCCGGCTGCGTGACCGCGTTGTTTGTCCTTGCTTCCCAACGTTTGATGGGCCCTTCGTCGCCGAGAAAGGCGATACAGATCGTTTGTGCCAAACCCCTACCTCACCGACTGCTAGAGAATACTGCATGGAAAGGCGAAGATTCTGCCTCGTGGCCGTACATGGTGGCGCCGGGTATCATACTTCAGAGACTCACGCGGAAGTGAAGAAAGCAATGCGGGCGTAGGCTTGATTCTTGCATGTCGCCCAAGAAAACCTGTGCTAATCATAGTATGACATGATTTACAGGGCTTGCAGAGAATCTCTTGCTTTGCTACACGAAGGAGGCTCTTCCATTGAAAGCACTGAAACAGCTATTATTGCTTTGGAAAATGAGCCGTGCTTGAACGCCGGTATGTCACCTTTGATTTGCTCTTAGTCAGTTGGCTAGCACTGACTTGAATGAAGGATACGGCTCCAACCTTACGTTGGACGGCACCGTTGCATGCGATGCATCTATAATGGACGGCAGAACCGGTAAATTTGGTAGCGTTGGGGCAGCATCGGGTACGTTGGTGTACATAGAGCATACGTCCCGCTACCTCGTACGCTCATGAACACAGCTGCTTCATAGGTGTAAAGAATCCAATCTCAGCTGCGAGAGCGGTAGTGGAGTACTCGAAAATTCCAGACCTGCTCGGTCGAATCCCACCGGTGTAAGTGGCTTTCATGATGAGCTATTCTTTTCACAATGAACCGCCTGTTTCAAACCCAGTTTACTAGTATCTGACGGCGCCGTGGCCTTTGCAAAGCGGCAAGGGGTCTCATGCGTCTCACAGGAGGCGTTGATTTGCCCTCGAGCTTTAGAAGAGTGGACTGTGTGGAAGAAAAGGCTAGACATATCGCAAGGATCCATAAGTACTGCCGGTGCAGACATGAATATGCGTTCCATGCGTGATCGGCAAGATACTGTCGGCGTCGTAACCCATGATCAAAACGGTCACCTTGCTGCAGGGGTCTCCAGGTAGTCCAACTGTCACTTCTCGTGATGTATTGTTATTAAATATCAGCTCTTATCTAGCGGCGGATTGCTGTTGAAATATCCCGGGCGCATCGGCGAGGTACGTGAACGAGTTGGTACGGCAGTGGCGAACAGCGCTCGAGGAACCATCTAGGCAGCCACTTTCGGTGCTGGCTGTTGGGCGCAACAAGAAGAGAGCGAGGAATTTGGGGCGGGTGTAGCATGCAGCGTTTCAGGTCGGTGCATACTTCCACGTCCTACATCACTTGCTCGTATTATGCTAACTCTCACCGCCCGACAGGCTCAGGAGAGTACATAATAAGAGCAGCGCTCGCGAGGACTATATGTGAAACCATAATGCACTGCATGAAATCGTCGGATATGAACGCACACGACATCCTCCACGAACATCTTACCAACTTTCACGGTAAGCAACACGAGCCATCGCTGAGTAGCCGCAGCGCGTTGTTGACGGCCATCGTAGGGCAAGCTCGCAAACATGGGGAACTCGAGCCAATCGCAGGGGTGATATTGTTGACACGAGAGGGCGAGACAGAAGGCGACATTTCGCGTGCGTGATCTCATATGGCGTCTGAAAAAGCTTTAAGCCACCCTTTGCCCTCGTCTGAGTAGCACGGCTATGGTGCGCCTTCACCGCACACAGCATGGCAATCGCATATGCCTCTAGTCTAGATCCCAAACCACGGGTAAGTATTCTCTATGATTATTAGAAGCGACAAAAACCTCACCAATTCTTCCGAAGGCTATGATCCTGCGCAGATCTACTCCAAAACGGGAAGACGGATGCCCTTCGGTCTATATAACTGCATTGTCCCTGGCTCGGTAAGAAGGTGCAAGGTATGCCCAAGCATCACTCCTAGGTTCCGTTACCGAAAAGGGACGTATCATCTCGGAGCGCCAGTACCGTTGCTCGCATGCGCTCCATGGCCGTTTGTTGGTGGGCGAGGAGCACCTCCTGGGTGTATGGACGTCGAGCGAGGTAGCATATTCTCCTGTGCCGCCGGAGTTAACGCACGAGCGGGTGGCGTGGCAGTACCAGTAAGCGGCTTTGCCGCATTGAGCCTCTGCAGTGTTTTCATCGGGAATCGCGTTCTGTCCACGGCATGAGTGTGAGTCCATCGGCAGATCATATACAGATGAAACGTACCGGCAGGTAGAGCATATTGGAACAGGCTGGCAGAAGATGGACAGGCATACCGAACACACGAACCCGATTTCAACAATGTTCTTGTGACAGAAGCACGCGGCACGGAAGTCGATTTTATCTTGCGTTGGTACAGAGATCATTTGCCGCAGCCCCGGTGGCGGGAGGAAAGACATCTTCACAGCATGTTAGAGAAAATTAGCTACAAGTAGGTTGACTGGTTACCATGAGGTATTGAAGAACAGCGTCCGGCCTGTCAATATCGATATACGAGCCGCCTGTCAGATGTGCGGCTTGCTGCAAGAAAACGCTTTCTGCACCGTAGAGCTTGCAAACATCTATGGTCACTTTCTGAAAGAGTTATGAGAAACAACCTTTGATGGCAGGGGCAGGCGCGAACTAACCAGTTTCTGCGCTGAAAATATAGAGTTCATTACGGATATGTAGGATGAGGACGGGTCAGATGAGACGGAAATGATGAGAATTCGGGGGTCAAGCAGTGTCGTAGGATCATTGTTGCGACTGTTTGAGCTTCCTGAGGCACTTGTTACTCTATTTATGTCTATGGTCTGAATCAGCACGAGGAAGCGTCCTTTGATGTTTTAAGCTCACAGCATAGAGCTTTGGTGAGGGCGCCCACAAAACCTATAGGTTCTACTGCAGCTTGAGCCTTCAAGGTACGCTGAGAGTAACAGTTCAAAACGCACCCTCATTCTCTGGTTCCCCCAATGCCTCTATCTCACTCGCTATGGAGGTCATGATGGTCGAGTCCATCACTTTGAACGGCTGGTACGTATTCGCGTCCGCGGGTTCTATTCCTTCCTCTGTTGTCTGCATAGTAGACGAGTACAGCATGACACTAGGTACACGTTGAGCGTAAACCAACAGGAACGCCACACTACATGCTACTCACCTCTTTCCTGGTAATGCACCGAACACCGCCAGAGTGTTCTCGTCCTTACATGCTATATGCGCATTTATGAATGCTAGCAGATGAGACAAGAATCCGGAGAGAGCGAGAGGATGCTGGTTGATCGGCCTGGCGGCGAGATGCCACTGCTTGGGCGATAGGTCCAAGACGATGCTCAAATGTGAAGCTTTGTCCATGGTCGTCTTCACCAGAAGTCCGAAAGAACTGTGACTGTCTTCGTAGTGCGCAATTGAAGAACTTTCTGGGGTATCAATGCATTGTACAGAGGTTTGCAGACGAGGATACGAGGGGCCGTCACTGTAGGTAGTGGTACGCGTCAAGACCAAGTCTAATTACGAAAGCGCTTGTTTGTGTCCCGCGTTCAACAACGTGAGGACCCCAAGAGGACCCCGTGCACTGCGCCGGTGCTCTGGACTAAGTGTACCAGTATCTCAGTATGTTGGGTCAAGTCCGACAGCACAGGAGCCACCGTAGATATGAAGGGAAAGGTGATGCCCGTTGACACAATCATACACGCTCTGAGAACTATGGGTGCAATAAATATTGTGAAATTGAGAGAAAAAATCAGCTCAGCAAGGTGTCACCCGACCCAACCAAACTCATGTTTTGGAAGCGGCACGACTTGTACCTTTCCTGCGTCCTCCCTCTTAGGCATCCCCATCCACCTCCAACAAGGCGCGCAGATGATAAAAGGGCTCTCACCGAGCCTTATGTCCCCGGTAATGGAATACACGGCAGGGACCTTGTTGCACGCTCTGCAGTTTTCCAGAAGACGCGGCGTGATTTGCGTAGTCAGTGGAAAACTTGCGACCGGAGGATCGGACGGATGGTGTACGCTGCGTGAAGTATAAGAACGGAATGTAGGTTCCGAGAGCGAGCGGCTCACCGTATGTTCTCTATCACGAAGAAATGCTCGCAATCGCCTGCGTGGCACAGCCAATATGGCTGATGCAGGACAATCTCTATGGACTTGAACGTGGCTTCATGCATCGGCGGTCCGCTCTTGAGAGCTTTCCGCTTCTTCTCGGGCAAAATTTGGACAGCCGCTAAAAGTTGGCTGAAAGTTTTCGTCAACGCTTCGCGTAACCTTCACGACATGACAGATCCTCACGCTGCATAATCCGCCTCCGACTGCCCATCGCCGTATGCTGTGTCGCCTATGCAGATGACTGACCCAGAACTTCCTCCGGCCGTAGACTCCCGCCATGTCGACGAAGAGTTTTCGCCGATGACTTCCTCCGGTATCTCGTTTGATGGGCATGGAATCAGTTCGAACAAATCTCCAAGACTGTGCGAGGCGAGGAGCACGTGCTGAGATGAACGTGAAAGGAGACGGTGTCCCCATGTCAAACGGTCGTACACGGTCACAAACACCAGGACTTCTCGAGGATCTGATCCCGTCACGGGTAATGACAGACATTTCTGTAACGGTAAGTCAGCTCCTTCTTTCAGTGGCAAAAATTGTAAGGAAGGGAAGCGTACGGTTGTCGTGAGGGTGTTGTGATCAGACTGCTTGGGGGCCGTATGAACAGTGCGGACTGGAGCGTGAGACTGATTATAAATGAGTGATGAGTCTGCATGTACATTCTCGTGAACTTACGACCAACTTTTCAGGCTCACGCTCTCCAGTGAATGCCGAAGCGCAGCGACCTGTGGATGCTCGTCTGCATCTTCCGGCGCAGGCCGCTTCTTCTTCTTCCTGGTAGACAGCTCGGCGGTTTCATATATTGATTGAACCAAAGCTTCGTGTGTCTTTGTTACGTGCGCCATACGACGCGGATCTGAGACAACATCGTTCAGAGACTGCTGCAGGTCTTGAACGCTGCCCTATGCACAAATCACTCAGCCACAGCAAAATGCAAGAACGCTATCTTGCCGGCGGACTGAACGCCCTGGTGAAGAGAGACGTACCTGCACTCTGCCTCAATCGACGCCCGTTGTTCGTCCGACAGCATCATCCATTCCCGCCTCGCCGACTCTGGTAGAGAATCGGCCGATTGAGCAAAAACCGAGTGTGCCGATGATTCTAGCTGCGCTACCTCTTGCAGAAAATCCGGTATTTTGACGGGGTCAGAAGCAGGGCCAAAGTAAGACTCGTGAGCTTGCGTCTGTGCAATTGTATTCATGATGTAGAGGAGTAGAGCAAGTCGACGGGAGTTTAGGAAGACAAGCAACGACTTGAACGTTTGAACTCGGACGAACGCAAACAGTGACAAGGTTTGCGGCCGAAGGCGCAGACGCCCATAAAGGATTGTCGGCTATTGGCTTGCCGGCTGTTCCGGACCGTAGATAATACGGGGTAAAATGCGGGGTTGGTTGAGCAGTCGAACAAGACTGACAAGGAGAAAGTCGTCCACACCAACGTCGATGTTGTCCACCGTCCGTTCAGCCTTGCCTCGGACTTTGCGCGCAGGAGCACCTCTCGCACGCTTTCAGACCGCCGCTGCCATCCCTATCTCCAAATCTCCGTTGATCCATCGACAAGCCGTCGCCCGTTCAGTACACACGTTCAAGCCTACCTTCGGGACACGTACAATGTCGTCGCACGCAGACCACGCAGAGAGCGCAGTACGTCCTGAGCCTGACCAAGTGCTCCAGGACATTGCGGACTACGTGCACAACTACAAGATCGAATCTGAGCTGGCGTTCGAGACCGCCCGGCTTTGTTTGATTGACACCATAGGATGCGGTCTGGAGGGCTTGCGGTTCGAGTCTTGCGCTCGTCTGTTGGGCCCAGTGGTTGAAGGAACGGTGGTCCCAAATGGTATGTTCTCTACGCTCGCATGCCGGGTCATCATTCAGGTCGTCTTCAGGTACGAGGGTTCCTGGAACGAACTACCAGCTGGACCCCATTCGCGGTGCGTTCAACATCGGTACACAAATTCGCTGGCTCGACTTCAACGACTGCTGGCTGGCGGCGGAATGGGGGCACCCTTCGGACAACCTGGGTGCTATCCTTGCCGTTGCCGACCACCTCGCTCGTCAGGGTCAATCTCTGACCGTCCGAGATATCCTGGAGGGTATGATTAAGGCCCACGAGATTCAGGGCCAACTCGCCCTTCTCAACTCATACAACCGTGTTGGCCTCGACCACGTTGTATTGGTCAAGGTGGCCAGCACGGCGGTCGTTTCGAAGCTTCTGTACGTGTCACTTCCGTTCATTAGCGCGCACTATCTAATGTAAGATTCAATTAGCGGACTTGACCGGACACAAACAATCGACGCCATCTCGCATGCATGGGCAGATGGCCAGTCACTCCGGACTTATCGCCACGCACCTAATACCCAATCCCGGAAATCCTGGGCCGCGGGCGACGCCTGTTCCCGCGCGGTCAACCTGGCGTATCTCGTGAAGAAAGGCGAGAAGGGCATGCCGTCCGTCCTCACTGCGAAAACGTGGGGCTTCTATGACGTACTTTTCAAGGTGGGCTATGAAATCGTCCAAGAATATGGCACACTTCTGACTGGGTTTCATCTCTATATAACCTTTCAGGGCAAGCCGTTTGAGTTTGCTATGCCGTATACGTCCTACATCATGGAGAACGTGCTCTTTAAGATCTCGTATCCGGCCGAATTTCATGCGCAGACGGCCGTCGAAGCGGCACACATTCTTCATGGGAAGCTTAAAGACCTAGGCAAGACCACTGATGACATCAAGCGCATTAGCATCCGCACGCAGGAGGCAGCCATGCGCATTATCAACAAGAAGGGGCCCCTGGACAATTTTGCTGATCGAGAGTAAGCCTCCGTCTCTGCTTTAAGTCCGTCGCTGATCAGGGTCTGCGGCATTGCGCAGCCACGATATCAACTACATGGTGGCCTTCCCTCTCATCTTTGGTGAGCTCACCTCCGAGTCGTATACAGATGCCGCGGCTGCAGATCCCCGGATCGATGCTCTCCGCGCCAAGATTCATTGCGAGGAGGAGACTCGGTACAGCACGGATTACCACGAGCCCTCGAAGCGGTCTATTTCCAACGCTATCACCGTCGAGCTCAACGACGGGACGGTGCTGGATGAGGTCGAGGTCGAGTATCCTGTCGGCCACAAGCGCCGCCGCGCGGAGGGCACCCCGCTTTTGCTTGCCAAGTTCAAGAGGCACATTGCGCCTCACTTTGACGAAGCCCGACAGAAGAAGTGAGTCTTCCTGCACCGCCCCGTTGCTCCGTCTGATAACCCTGGTGACAGGATCTTCGAAACCGTCAATGACGCGGCGTCCCTGGCTAAATTGCCCGTTGACAAGTTTACGGACTTATTTGTCAAAGCGTAGACAGGCCGCTCCTTGGCTCAAATATGCTCAATCAATTGTAAGAGTAGACTATACCATCGCAGTCCGGAATGGAAATCTCGCATGCACCGTACTAGCTGACTATGGCTCTGTTTCCGTGACATCTTACGAACAGGGGTTATCTTGGACCGCACTATCAGTGGGCAATACAATTGGCCCTGTTAGTAGTGATGAATGTCGTCTGATGACTGCATTGCACTCGCCGTAGAACCAACGCCACAGGCATTAAAACAACCCTCATCGGCGCACTTTTGTGCGACAGGACGCCGTGGAACGCGACGTGCGCGACTGCCCGCTGCGGCGACCCTAGAAATCTCCTCATCCCGCTGGTGCGTCCGGCCGCTCGTGGTTCTAGCGTGTCATTTAGGATGTGCTGTTCCATACGCTATAGCCATCACAACGAGGGCACGCTCGATCGCAGGCATTTGGTCTCCGTCTTCTGCGAGACGTGGCGCGCAGAAGTTGAGAAGGGATCTCCGTCTCCGACGGAGTAAACTGTCTTGCATGGGAAATCAGAAGCGCGAGATAGCGCGGTGTACCTGTGCTGTGAGGGAGGGCGGGCAGGCGAAGCACGCCAACGCAGTCTCGCGGACTCTCATTCGTCGCAGGCGGATTTCGCGGGCAGCACACCGGGCTGTGAATTGCTGCCAGAAGCACAAGGAAGCACAGAGGCCATTCCTCGAGGCCTCCAGCACGCCTCGTGCAGATGCGCGCGTGCGACGCTCTGCGTGCACGGCTACTGGCTGAGAGGCCGATGACGTTACGCGTGATATGAATGGGGGCGGCGGGCGAGCCGCAGGGTGATCACTCGTCGAGGAGGTTTCCGGGCACCGCTGACACGCAACGGAACCTCACGAGCGCGTCGGCGGTGCGGGGAGCGTCTCGGGAGCCCGACGCCAGAATGATGCATTTTTACTCAGGGCCTGCTCTTCGTGGGGAGTGCGCTGCAGATGATGCACCGCGCTGACTTGTTCTGGGGCAAATATGACTATACACATGGCTTATCGACCACGTGTACTGGTGTAGGCTGTGGTCATAATACTGAAATAAATAGCATGTGTAGTGCACGACCTGGCTTCTCCAGTACGAGGACTGAGTCCTATGGAACGTTGCGCGACTAACACGGTGTAATATGTGGCAGATGATGGGAAACACGAACTTACCACGGGATCCTGGGCTGATGACCAAAAGCGGGGCGCTGCGGCAGTCGTATCTGAGCCCAAGACTCGTCGTAACGGAGAGTTGTAGGGTTCCACATACGCCGGAAATCTGCGGAATTCGGCCTGGAAGATAATCCTCCAAGGGAAAAGGTCATAAAACGGTGTGTTCCGTTCCCCATGGGGGTATACGAGCGCGAAGCCAGAAGATGGGTTTAGGGAGCTAGAAACCCACCGCTGCCCCGAGCCGTGTATTCTCCAAGGGGTACGGGGCGCCGACACCAGCGACCGACTGTCCTTGGCAATGTGCAGCGCACAGGCCCGCGCCTCCGGTGCGCGACTGCAGGCCAACTTCACGGTACCGTTCGTTGCGCTGCAAGCGATCAGAGTCTTGTAAGCGATCCCGCGAGACTTTTGGCTTTCCAACGTCGATCGGGCGACGCTCGCGGTGAGACTCCGCGCCGCACGTCCAAGTCCGCCGGGATGCCTCCCGTCAACAAATCAGCTTCACCGTTGTTCCATTCCAGAGACCTGTAAACTTGTCGAGTCTAAGAGCTAGTGGTGCATACCTGCCGCCTCGTCGTCGTGGCAGGTGCGAGTGAACGTCCCACGGCCCTCTGCGTCGTTCTGCGCCCGTCCGGCGTCGGACTTGCCCCAAAAGGAGATTGATCTCCGACGCTGATGCGCCTCATCGAGCGAAGATCCGGGGGTGAGATGAACGCCGTCGTGGCGCTCTTCGCTGTCTCCGAGCGGCTCCCTGGCTTCTCTGAGCTCTCCCGCTACACCGCTGTCAGCCTGCGGTGATACACTGCGGCCTCGGGGTGTTCTGCGAGCATGGCGGCCGTGCGAACTCCTCTCTGCGTGCGCTGTGGGCAATGCAGCTGCACTCGCAGGCTCCCGGGACCCGCTATCAAAGGCCCAATTGTTTATGTCCGACACCATTCCTGTCTCTTCCTTTCACTCGGCGCAGTGCCTGACTGTGTACCTAGAACAAGTAGTTTGGGTGGTGGGTGATTGGCTCGACGCCGAGCGCGATCTGTGCGACGATCCAAGAGCCCGTTCGCCCGAACAGGCAACGTCGATGCCTGTTGACAAAAGACGACCTTGAAAGAGTCTAGCAGCGGCCAGGGAGCAAATGAACGTCGGTCGGCCGTGGACACGTAGCTTGTGGGAAATGGTGCCTTTCAATACAAATTCCTTGGATGACCTCAAAGGAATGTCTCAGCGAGACAGCGGGTACGTTGTGCGCCCAATAAAGGCTCTAAATTTGGGGACCTTGTGCAGCTCGACGTACCTACAAAGGCGATGGTGCAGGTTGATACTTACTGAGGCCGTGTTGTGACGGAATGGTCTGGTAACACGGGGATACGACGATCACACGAACGCACCTGCCATCAACATGATGACCCTGCCTGGTGTGAGGTCTCGCGGCATCTGTGAGTTTCCCGCAGGCTTCGCCATCAGACACAGAGTCGAACGATGACCCGCAGACGTCGTGGTGATTCCCGCGTTACGTGCGTTACCAACAGAATGGCACGCAGCGCAGCCTCGAAGCCTCGACGTGCTTGCGCACTTCGTGAAATGATTTCGAGTAGGATCGATATGAGTTCCATTCACTGAGATGGGCAAGAGGACCATTAATGAACAGCACGAGGAAGAGCCATTAATTATTATGTGCTCAAGGAGCAGGCGTCATCTGATCGGACGCACCTCGAGCTTAAGTTGGCGGTGGAGATAATCGTCGGTATTTTCCAGATACCCCCGTCTGGCTTCTGCATCAGCGCGGTCGGCCTGAGAACATGGAGAACGTGGAGAATAAGCCCGGATAACATCACGACGGCCAGACTCATACGTAACGGCCGGAAAATGCTCTCCCCTATCTGAACATGACAGAACACTAGCATTGTATTTGACTACGGGCTGACCATGTTTATTCCGTCTTTATTCTCTTGTCTTGTGCTGCAAGGCAACAATGCAGGCGGATATGAAGGGTGGTGTGGCTCCTGATCAGGCTGCTCTGTCGAACAATGCTGTGATACGACTGCGTCGGTGCTGTGTCGTCCGGGTCACTTCGGCGTGCGACGTGCTCACCACGAACACTCCCTCGGTGAGGTCGAACATAGCCAAAACAAGCTAGGTACGGAGCAATTTTTGAGTGGAGGTCGCGATTCGACCTATACACGTAAGTTCGCAGTCTAAATATTATTGTTTATTTTCGTGCCTCGTGGCTGCGGGCGCCAAGCCGCCGTGCGTCAGTCTGCGGCCACCCTGGAGCGCACCGCTCGGACTGAATTCTCATTTGTGTAAATCAGCCCTTGCGACGACTGTGAACATCGCTCGCCCTGCTCGAGAGGCAGTGCGGGCGTCGTGTATTTGACTACGCTGACGCGCGCAGGGCCGAGAGAAGGTTGACGAGCGAGCATGGCCTCGCTGGTGCAGAAGCCGAACTGAAATGATTCTCCGTGATGGGAGCAATGCCTGTAATCTGGAAATTTTATAGAGGTACGTCTGGCACAATCCTCAGATCGCTGCGGGAGATCTGCCCGATGCGCGGTGATCCGCAAAACATACCCTCTTAGCCCTAAATGCTTCCCGGAGGTTGGTCTCCTCCCAATTTCCTCAAAAGCCGCCAGGATGCACGGCGGTCGTCCACAGCTGCCCCCTCATCCCGTGTACTCTGCGAGTACGATGTCCGACCGCCTGCAATAGTGCGTTGTCATCCTGCTCGTGCGCTCGCCACCGCTGACATTCGCCCCAGTCCCCCAGCCCGTTCGCGCACGACATCTACGGATTGCAGCGCACCGTGGACCTCCAGGGCCACGCCGGCCACGTCGGCCATCCGAGCCTCCCCGCCACCACGTCCTCTTTCGAGTCCGAGCCCGTCCAACGGAAACGTGGCAAATTCACGCGCAGCAAGACGGGCTGCCTCACATGCAGGACGAAGAAAGTGAAGGTGCGTGCAGCGGTTGGCGTGCAGCGGCGGTGGCGTGCCTAACGCGATGTTGGTCCCAGTGTGATGAGGAGAAGCCTGACTGCAAGAGATGCCGGGATACACAACGCAAGGTACGTCATTCGCACTCTGTATCTGCCACGCGTCTAACGCCCTCGGCTGCAGTGTACATGGCCCGACGTGGTCCCTGTGAGGAAGCGGCCACCGAAGAAGTCTGAACCTCGCCAGTCCGAGTCGCCACTGGACATGCGACCCTCGACGGCAGGCTCCTCTAGTTTCTCTGAAGTGACACCGCCCCCACCCGCACTCATTCCCTCACTCCGCCGCAGCAACACGTAGTCTCTCACCCGCGTCCAATAAGCATGCCCCACCCTTCATCCGTTTCTCATCCCTCATTTTCCCAGCAACGACAAATGTACGCCCGAGACGATGTCCTACCCTCATACATCCTTGCTGAGATCACTCCCAGCGCCCCACATGCCATGTCGGAGAGTCCCCGTCAACAGTAAGTCCCTCCGAGCCAATGCACTACAATACCTCCATTATTAACGGTCGATGCAGCATGAACATGGGACCCAACTCGCTATCATACGCTCTGCAATCGCCTGGCTTGCTTCCCGGAATTTCAAATATACCCCAGCATCGTTTATCATATCCGCCGCATTCATCATATCCCTACCAGCATCCCGCACAATCTACTGTACAACAGCAATATCATTCCATGCAAGGCCTGTCGCGCGTCACGCACCATCACGAATATGGCTCCGTTAAGCTCGAGGAACACTCCGACCCTCACGTCAAGTTCGAAGATCCGTCGGAAGAATGGCAAGCATCGCAAATGATGCAACACGTGGACCCAATTCAACCATTCGTGAGTGCACTTGTTCACATTCTGCATAGGTGGACGGTCGCTCATGTGGCTCTAGTTCCCTACGCTTCAAGAGCGAGACTTGGTGGGGCATTCTACGTCTTATGTGCAGCACTATAAATACCAATGAATACTTTTCACAATGAAAGATTCGTCATTACTGCGATTCCTCGTTAGGGCTGATCATGGCGCTTCCATCTGAGAACCCAGTGCTTGCCGCGAATCTCGACCTCGTGCTCAGTCTCATCCCCGGCCTCGATTTGTCGGTTGACTCTCTGCGAAGGGCGATGCTGGGCACGGCGGCCGTCCACCGGGCGTCCTTGCTCTCCCGCCAGGGCGACGCCGGGGCCGCGGACGAGGCCATGCAGCTCGCGATCGGGTACCGCGCGCAGGCGACGCGGCTGCTCGACGAGGCGTGCGCAGCCACGGAGGGGCTCCAGAGCGACTCGACCCTCGCCGCCGCGGCCGCGATCGCGCTTCTGGACGTGAGTGCGCGCCGAGCCCTTTCACCGTGCCCCTGGCTGACCGGCACCGGACAGATCCTCTCCAGCGGGCGTGACTGGGCGGGGAACCTCGACCTCGCGCGGACGGTCGTGCATGCCCGCGGCGGCCCTGCGGTGCTGCTGGCGCGAAGCGTGCCGAGCCTGCCTGGCACCATCTCAGGCGTGTCTCGTGCCCGTCTCTTCCTGGAGCTCCTGGCTGTGTATGACTTATTTGGCAAGTTTTTCTCTCCCTCAGGGCGGGAAGCCTCCGTGACTTACACGGATCATCTGATAGGATGCCTAGGGACGGGGAAACGCCTACCATCCTGCACCCAGACGCCTGTAGCTGGTGGTGAGTTGCCGCGCACTGTGCACCGCTGTCGTCATTTTCATGCGATGAGTCCGCCGTAGGTTACAGGCCGCAAACGATGACGACAGTCAATCGCACGCAGAGGGATGCTTCGGCATCTCTCGTACCTTGATACCGCTGCTGTCAAAGGTACGTCGGTTAGCTCGGGAATGAAACTCTCCATTAACGGGCTCTTAGGTTGTGTCGTCCGTGGCTGCTGCTCTCCAGCAAAGGTCAGACGACGGTCTGGGGTCCCGTGCGGCGTCCCCTTTGTCATCCGACGCTGGGGCCTTGTACGACATGCTGGACAACTGGTTGGAGCCCCCGGGACACACGAGCGTGTCCGCGCAGGAAATCGCATTTATCAGAACACAGCACAGGTCAGTTGGGCCGCTGCGCCCGTCCCGGCATCTACTGAACAGTCGCACCCCTAGATACTGATCCTCCGGGACTTGTGCGGGGTTCCCGCGAATGACCCGTCCGTCCAGCGGCACGCCGACGTGGTGTTGACCCTTGCTAGCAACTGTGGTGCCCAGAAGCTGTCTGTGGAGTGCGTCGCAGCACAGCTCCGTTTCATCTCCGCGAAGTTCTGATGTTGAATGTGCTGTGAGCAGTTTGAGCTGGCCCATGATCATTGCGGGTGCACAGGTCTTTGGAGCGGATCGGCCTCGTGTGTTGGACGTATTTGAAGAGTTCCGGTGAGTGTGACTCGTGATAGACTTGATGTCGTACTGACATTGCTGCCGCGGTCAGGGACCAACGTAAGTACACCTGAAGACACCCAATGTGGAGCATGGCTTACTCTTTTGGTCATTAGACTGCTTCGAAATTGAAACGTCCGCATATATTGTCCTTCAGGTGTGTTCTCTGTATATTTGTCCAACGCCCGTGTTGATTGGTTCCACCGCAGGTTTGGAAGAGGATTGACGAAGATATATCCGGCGCGGATTGGAGGTCCGTTATGAAGGACGAAGACATCAATGTCCTCATTCTTTGACACACTATCGCACTGGTTGCACGACACATGCCCATAGACTCTGGAACCTAAATCCATACTTAATTTAATCTAATGATTTTGAGGTACTACGTAGCTAATATCTAATATCTAATACCTACTATCGTCTGCAATGCATTTGCTATTCGAACTACCAGGCGTGGCCGAGGCGCCAATGTGCGAGGCCTCGACGAGTGCACCTCTTACCACCTGGGTGAGACAGTCATCGGTGCCGAAGAGTGTCTGAGCATACCGCAACGATATCCCCAACATGCACGGTGTCCGGCACGGTGACATGCAGTTTCAACCGTAACAACGGCCTAGACACCGCGATCAGGGCACAACGACTTCGGCAGCGAGCAGGCTGAGGGTTGACAGCATGTGATGGAATTTGTCTCATCTCCCGCCTCGGGAAGGTGCACGCCTGGATTATCAACACGACAGCAGCATCCCAGTCCTGTCAATGCCGGTGGAGTGACGGTGGCCTCAAAACAGCGAGCTTCTTCGCCAGTAGATCTGAGAGCGTTTGTAAGTAACACGTACAAACGTCGAAGAGGGCCGCAGAAATGCCCTGGCAGTCGCACGGGAAGAACACCCAGGGAGACAACTTCGATGTCTGTCTGTCTGCTGCCTGCAACGCGGTTTCCTGCCAGCCCTGGCCATCCTCTAAATCCGCAAGGGCGCGAGTCTGCCGCTGCCGTCGGGCATCCGTGCTGACGTATCCGAGGCGAGGCTGTGTTGAATTATGGGCGGCGCGGCGCGAACGACGGCTGAGAGAAGCCGGGCACGATTCTCGAAGCTGCCGCCGTTTCTGCATTGACTAGTGGCTGTGCCATCATGGCGGGCGCGCGCAAGAGGGCAGGATGCATGGTATCGTGCGACTAGTACGCCGGCCGCACGTATAGAAGGCGATACGACGGCTACGATGATTCTCAACGTTGGGTTTCGACGACCAAAAAAATATGACCATTCGCGTTTGTCGGCGAGGACAGCAGAGCGGCACTTTCCGTACGGCGTGGTCTTCAGTTCTCTTCTATGCGGCCTGAAGAACGTGCTCTTGTCACACACCTAAAGCAAATGGAACACCGACGGGAATCGCCTTGCGGTTTCACTTGAGCTAGTCGGTCTTAGAAGACTGAGCGACGATCGAGAGCCTGCTCGAGACTGATCGTCGACTGTGGATGCCTGTTGTATGAGTCAATGACGGAAATTACTTACCTCGAGCTCTTCGACTTGGCGCAACGTCCAATATACCGCAGTCTTCTACCACTCCTGCCCGATGATATTCGCGGAGTTCTGCTGGTAAAATCAGAAACAAGAACTGAAAGATAATTGAAAGGCGCGGTAAAACTGTTGACTTGCTGACCAAACAGGAGAAATACCTCAACTGAGCCTAGGATTCAGAGCGGTTAATGCTGAATACAGTTCCCATCTGAAGCTTGGTTTCTCGACTAGGCCTTCCCCAGGCGGCCGAAGAACATCCAGTAGAGGCATCCAGCCACTAGCTTCGAGTTCATTATGTCACGATGCCGCCTTCTGGGCATCGCAAAATCGGTCGGCCCGCTGGAAGTTGGGATAGCATATTCTGCACGACTAGCAGTACGATCTGTTGTTCCCAGCCTACTAGATGTCTCCATGTGGTAAGGAAAGCGGGTTATGATCGCAGTCAAAGCTAAAAGGTCAAACTATAAAGCCTCTGGGATATCAGAACCCTGTCCAGGTCAAGATTGCATCCATGGGTTGCGGCTGTTCGACACTCAGCAGAGCAAAACAACCAAGCCTTCCAAGACCGACATGTAAGGCTCTAGTGCACGGATCACAGCACGGGATCTGAAATGAAGGACGCCGTCCGACAAGAGCCATCCGACTACCGCCACTGTTGCACAGTATGTATCATACAGGCTGCGTAGTACTCATCGCGATCATATGATGCTGCATCATGCATATGCGGCTCCGGATTCGGCGAGTCATTGGGTCGAGCTCCTATGATAATCTGGTATTGACAGTGACGCAGTGGAGGCCCACATGTGCATGCGGCACTACCCTGGGAGGAACGTACTAGGAATTCCCCAACTGGACAGCTCAGAGAGATGCTGCGTGCCCAAGGGGCGGCGTACTAGGAAATTTGATGTGAAAGGTTGGCCTCCCAGTCAGGAGAAGCCTGTCCAAGCCCCTGGATAGCAGAGTCAGAGCTCGTATGAAGGGTAGCCATGGTAGCTTGATAAGCTGTAACATCGTCCTTGGGACTCATATGCTATCGCCAGCGCGAAGGGCCTCGCCACCCCGTGCGCCGCATACGCGTCCGCGCCTCAGGAGGACTGCGCAGATGTGTCCTTCCCTATTTCCATGAACAATGGAGGCGACGGCCAGCGAGCTGGACTATGAGTCAGAACACGACCAGGCCCGCAAGCTGCGCGAGTAGCCCAGACGTACCTTATCCTTGCAACGGCAATGGTCTCATCTGCACGAAGAATCAGCGGTGAAATAGATACCATGCTAACCAAGACAACATCCAAAAGTCATCTGAGGACTATGTCCCAGCAGTGAAGGTACTGTAATAGGAAACGGTGAAGCACGGTGATGGCGATGACGGTGCCGCCGCAATAGTCTCGTTCCCATCCGTATCTATGACGTTGGCCCTACGGGGCCTGCCGTGCGGAGATCGAAATGTCGATGCACGGTAATGTCATAGAACGTCTGGTCACTTCCGATCATCCAGGTGTAGATCGCTCGCACGTGATCGCACGCGAGCACTCCACTGCGGGAAGTAGAACCATTATTTATTACCGGATAACCCACTCATCCGGCACCTAGCAGTGGGAAACCCACTCAAAAGTGCCTACCCATAAATAAATGGGAAATCCAGGGCTGGAAAATCCGACATCAGATGCCGGATTTCCCGCGACGTCGGATCAACACTGGACAACCCGATGCGCCGCAGTGGATTTCCCAGTACCTGGAATACCCACTCACTACAGCAGGGTTTTCCAGTAGTACATGCCGGAAGTCATAAAGCATTAGTAGCTGTGTGTACAATGTGTTATAAAATCCTACCATATCTGTAGAGACTTTCGACGCCAAAACGCGCGGCATTGAGCATGGACATCGCTCTCGCTGACGCTCTGTTGATGAATTCCTTGCTCAAGGCGACGACGCGGGCCATTTCCGAGATACTTTCTGCACTAAAACTTAAGAGAAGCGTATGTAATACATTAGTTTAGGTGCTCTTGACCTTGACAAGGCCCAGACTGGCGGAATATCACGCAGGAACCCTACGGTCAATGATTTGAGGTTTGCTCAAGTCAATGCCAAAAGCGGCATCTTCCCGGGCTTCAACGTCCGTGCGGCAAGCCGGCAGCACAGCAAATCAGTCGGAGTGTGGAAGTGCTACTTGACTTACTTACTGCATCATTGTGAATTCAGGCTCCGAAGGGAAAAGCTTGCTCCAGCGGCATTCGCCGGTGACGTCGTCATTGAGATTCATGACTTCACGCCAAAATCGCTACTTGGCTCACTCCTTCACCATATCCCCTTCCGCCATCTTGACATCTTGCCACCTGTTCGCTATCCTTCATTTCTCTTCGAATAGCTTCAGTTTCGGTTCTTCGTCAAGGCCTTGCGTGAGCCCATGGCATTGCTCGCGAAACTGCCACCAACGGCTTCGCCGTGGGGCGAAACACAAAGACGGTACACCTCGTTTCTTTGGTGTGAAGTCAGAGCATGTTACAGCGCGTTGACCATTTGGATAGGAATTGGTGGGTATTGGGGTTGACGGCAGGCCGTCAGCGGCCATGTGAGCTGCAGCCGCAGAGCAGGTTGTTTAGGTGGCCCTGGCCGGCCTCGTCTCCTTTATGCAGGTCAGTCACTGTGCATAGTGCGCTGGACTTACTGAACATCATGCGCTTTATGGCAGGTCTTCTAGGGCAACAACCTGAAGACAGAGCAGTACATCAAGCCAGCGGCCGTTCGTGCGCGTAGGTGGCGGCAACATGACTCTTATTCAGCTGCCTTACTTGACAGTGTGCGTAGCCTTTTCCTACCAGTGTCGGCTTGGGTGTCTTCATTTCTCCTCGTCATTAACTGTGAATCTTACGCATGGAGGTTGCTTCATGCACTCGACCACTGCGAAAGTCCCGGCATCAACGGAAACTGGCGCTGACCTTGCTAACATGGACAACCATAGAGGGGCGGATGTGGACGGGATGGCTGATTAGCAGTACATACAGAATAACAACTGGTGCGTGCATTGTCGGCCGGGTTTTTGCTGACTTTTCTGAGCAGGTGATGGTACAAACAGATTGATCCAAGTCAATCATTGAGTTAGGGACTCTTGGCGGCTTGAAGCCCATCCCGGGAGTGGGGAACGCAGAGAGAACAGAGCTGGAGGCAGGCGCAAGATTGCGTGGTCAGGAGAGATGGATAGCGCAAGTACATACTGCTTCAATCTTGTTAGAACTACGTAGCAGTGCGCCGGCACCAATATATTTACATATGATAAAAGTCCTTTTATATTGAGGGGTTTACCTACCATGAGACCTGGAGTGCGTGTCTATAAAGCCAGGAAATGACACGAAGCCCTGACGGATATCCCGTTAGATATCACTGGGTTACCCACTCATTCCACATCGGAAATCCACTGCTTGATGGCGGATTGTGCACACTTTCAGTGGATTATCCACTCACCCCGGCAGTGGATTTCCCACTCACCTCCCATGGGCGAGCAGTGGGTTTCCCACTCATTTTGCAGTGGGTTACCCATTTTTAAATATCAGATCTACTACCTCGCGAGTGACTCTAAGCCACTGCTCTCGAGCCTCCAGTCTCTCTGTGGTGTTCGCACGGCGCGAAATTAGCCAGGTCCTACCCCCGAATTTCGGGCGTACAAACCAGAGAATTTACGTAGATAAACGGTGTTGGTAGCCTGTTTTTCTGCGCAAATATATCATGTGAAATTTGGCGGAAAAAGTGGACCTTTCACCAGACAAGTTGACTGGTGAAACCGAGCATGAATGTTGACCAGATTTCCGGGTGAATCTGTGTGGCGGCAAAAGTCAGCAGTCTGGCCGGCGAAATTGCCACTTCGGGTTCCCTTGTTCACACAGCAGTTATGAGCAGAACATATGTTGACATTCGCGAATTTAATCTACGGGTAAAAACACTGGTTTCTCAGTGGAATATGTACAGTAGAATAGTAGGCACTACTAGGGGGCAAATATAGCTAGTTATATTTAAAGAAGCTGAGCGGGGATGGCATGGTTGTCTATAGGGAAGCGAGCTATCAGTCCATGATGTCATCAAGACGACGACGAGCAGCGGCGGCCTCTGCGGCGCACGAAAAGTAGCCCTTCTGCTTTCCGTAACGGCAAGCGCTGCTCATGTACTGCTTGAGGATCTCGGCAGTAGCCCAGTCATTCTGGAAGCGAGCCAGATAGGGATGTATCTTGCGAGCCTGTAACAACGGTTGTCAGCAATGACCGCATACAATCAGATGCAATGCGTGACTCACCATGGAGAAAATATTTGTAAGGTCCTGAGAGGACACAGCGCTGAATGGACGTGAGAGGTCAAGCCGAGTGGCATGCGCGAGCTCGCGCACAGTAGACTAGTAGTTGAGATTAATGAGTAGTGTGTTGAGTGGGTATGAACAGACACGTACCAGTATCATATTATACTGTTTGTCTCCATCCTCGCCATTGAGACCCATCTCCTCCTGGAGATGGAACCCCTCTTCCCTCCACCGGCACTACCCTTTGGCTTGGGGACGCTACCAGCAGCAGGTGCGGCTTGAGCCGTCAGCGACCGCGGCGTTCGGTTGGCCATCGACGTGGGGACGGCGGCTCCCGTGGTAGCTTGAGCCGCAGTCGCCGTCCCAGCCGCAGCTTGGGCGCGTGCCTCGTTGGTCTCGGGCGCGCGAGGGACGCAATAGTCTCTGGAATAAAATTACAGGCTGAGTGCGATACTGACAAGATGGTGTAACGACATACCTTGCATGGCGCGCAGGTTGGCCATCATGACGTTGTAGTCGATGGTCGGGTCGACAGTCGGGTATTCGCATAGGCTGACTGCGTCTTTGCTCGGAAAGGGTGTCGGGTCTCGCTGGATGGCAGGTACGGACGGGGGCGGCATGACGGGAGGCGCGTTCGGCTCATCTTCGCGCAGTCAGCGGCCGCCGATGGATGGCCTTGCGCACTGCTAGACTTCTGACGGTTGGTGGGCGGGCGGCGCTGGGGAGTCGGCCTGGTGGCGTCGGCTGGATTCGTGCGGCCAGCGTGCGACGGGTGCTATGAGTGCGATCGGCAGGCATGATAGTAATGACGGTATTGTAGAGAGGCGAATTTCGCTGGATACTGAAGTGAGTGGTGGAGGAGTGGGTTGAGTGAGGGCAGTCGGACGCACCGCCCTTTTATATGTCGCTGGCGCGTCGTACGCGTACAGTAACGTGACAACCTTGTTGATTGCAGTTCAACAGGTCGCGCCCGCTGAATCAGCGCGAGTGACCGTGCTGCTTTCGCCTCTGGAGTGGGGTCGGTGACGTGGTGTCGGCTGCGTTAGTGTCGGTCTTGTCGGTCCCGATCATTGTCAATAAACTGCTATCTATGAGACACCACTTGGCACTCACTACGGCCCGGGACTGTGAAGCACATGGTGACACTCTCCGTAACGTCTCAGCACTTTGCTCTTGACTTTGAACATTGTCCTTGTCGTCGTCACTATGCCGTCTCTTGTGCTTTGCCCGTGCTGCAAGAAGCATATCTCGAAGCAGACCCGCTCGAACCACCTGAAACTGTTAAAAGGAACGCCAGCTATCAAGAACGCTGCGATAACGTACCGCACCCAAGTTCTGTCCGTCCAGAACTCACCAAGTGGCAGTTTGACTGGGCCTGCTTTTATGAGCACCAGTTCATCTTGTTCGGCACCGGCACACCTTGACAGTGCAATACCAGACATTGAAATGGAGGGTGGAAACGTGAAGGCGAGCAGGAAGGGCACATAGTTGAGGAGCCCGTGGTAGAAGAGATAGAACAGGCTCAGGCGCTGGCTTGACGAAAGCGGGTCAGGGAGGAGCTTGAAGGGGGTATCAGCGTGAGTAATGTAAAGGGCCAGTTTTGTTTTCATTCAAAACTCACTATAATATCGCACAGGGCGGTCACCGAAGCATTAACACGTCTTCGAAGTCATTTTGTCCAAATCGAAGACGACGGCGATAGTGCAGATGAGTTGAGCGAGACTGGATTCGGAGGCACCCAACACAATCCGGTTGAGCTCGGACTTGGGACAATGGATGCCGGGCAAGAACCAGTGGTGGACGAACTTGATGAGAGGGATGAGGATGGCCTGTATGCCTATGAGCGGCTGGGGGAAACGTTTGAGCGAGAGCTGGTAGAGATTGGTGAGTGCCCAGACTGATGACAAAATTAATGCATACTTACCAAATTGTACAGCTAGCGAGCTTAGTCCCTCAGACGTACAGTTACTCAAGTTGTTCTCATTCTGAATCAAATCCCAGATCACTCGAGAGGCCTTTGCGATGCTGCCGTTTGCTTTCGAGGGTGTTCATGGTGACACGGCCGACGAAATTGATTCTCGTGCAGCATTCCTCTCAGGGCTCGACCCGAAGTTGTTCCACTGTTGCCCGAAATCGTGTTGCTGCTATGTAGGCCCATACGCAGATCTGCAAAGTTGTCCGACTTGTGGAACAACTCGCTTTAACTCCAGTGGACGCCCTCGCAAAATCTTCACATACATCCCCGTTATTCCACGGCTCATCGCGAATGTATCGAAATCCAGAGATAGCCAGGAAGATGAAGTATCGAGCAGATTTTCCAGAGTCGCCAGCCAAGCACGAAGTCCCAGGAGTGGAGTGTGGTTGTGTACGTGAACTGACAGGTCATGTGACAGCGCGGGCAAGTGTTACTGTCCTAGCCACATGGACGACGTCTTGACTCTCAGCACTACCGCGCGCTTGAGATTCTCCAGTCGTCGTCGATGGTGCAGTACAGAACCACACTCATTTCTCCGACCGGCGTGATTTGGCTCTTGAACTCTCGACCGATGGATTTGGCCTGTTCAAGCGTCGCACCTCAACTTGCTGGCCAATCATCCTGTACAACTTCAACCTCCCGCCAGAAGAACACTTCCATAAGGACAACATCATCTGTGTTGGCATTATTCCCGGGCCTACCAAGCCTCACGACTTCGATTCATTCTTATGGCCTTTCGCTGAGGAGATGCTGCAATTAGAGCTTGGAGTTTCAGCCTTTGACATCACCTCCGACGCCCTCTTCCTCCTACGTGCCTATCTCCTGCTTGGAGCAGGAGACATCCCTGCCCTGTCTATGCTATTGCGAATGAAGGGCCACAATGGATATTGCCCGTGCCGGATGTGCAAGATTACAGGTGTCCAAATTCCCGACAGCACCAATCGCGTTTACTACATACCTCTTGATCGCTCGCAGCACCCATCTGTGCTCGCAGACCCCTCTCAGACGGCAAGATACGACTCGCGCAACCTTCTGCTTCGGTTTCACGATGAATTTCTGGCTCAAGGCCGGCGCAGTTGAAGCATCTCCAACGGCTGCCGCTGCTGACCGGCTTGCAAAGGCTTACGGAGTCAAAGGTGTACCGCTTCTCTCCTGCCTCAGCTCCTTGTCATTTCCGGTGTCCTTTCCCTATGATTTCATGCATCTCTTGTGGGAGAACACAATTCCAAATCTGATTATGCTCTGGACTGGAGCTTTCAAGAGTCTTGACGAAGGCACTGAAGAGTACGAGATTGACAAGAAACGTATGGAAGGCCATTGGCGAGGCAACAGCCCGATCAAGTGACACTGTTCCATCCGCCTACGGTCCTCGACTCGGGAACATTTCGGAACCAGCAGAGCGTGGATACTACTCGGCGGATATGTGGTCATTTTGGACAACGCACCTCGGTCCTGTGCTGCTGAAGCGCAAATTCAAGCACACCAAGTACTACGACCACTTCGTCGAACTCGTGACGTCTACTCAACATCTGCATGCAGTTCGAGGTCACTCGCGGAGGACATCACCAGCTTACGAGCGGGGTTTTCTAAGTGGGTCGAGAGCTTGAGAGGTAAGCCGCATGGAATACGGCCGTTTTGCTCCAAGCCAGACTAGTACTCAACATTTTTATTTTTATTTTTGCCAGATACTACTACCAGTACAATCCCGAACGTTTGCCTACCTGTCTACTGACCATCCACGCCTTGCTACATGTTGCAGACAGCATCGAGATGATGGGCCCTGTTTGGGCCTATTGGGGCGTTCCCGATGGAACGCTTCTGTGGTGTCATTCAGCAACATGTCAAGAGTCGCCGCTTTCCGTTTGCAAGCATTGACACCTTTGTCACCGCGAACTGCGCGATTAGCACACCTTGGTATCCGGTTCAACATTGCGATAAGCCTGGCACTCAAGGCGCCGCGTGACACGCCTGTCCGCAGCCAGTTCTCTTCACCAGACTGTAAGCTGATTCAAAATTCTGGCATCTGCAGCAACTGATCTCATACTATGTTTGCAGATCCACACTGCATTCTCCTCCCCCTCACAAGCCTCGAGGCACCACCACTGATGCACAGCTACTACGACGTATAGCTGTCGCCGACTGAACACTCGACACGGAATCGGCATAACCGCCGCGACGCAAGTACGTCACGCCGGTGACTATCAAGCTATACAGGAAGGTGCGGCGCGCCAGTGGTGGTGACACAATGTCAGCGTCTGGCCTGGTGCCTGTCACTGAAGATCGCCGGGATGCGAGCATGGATTCGTGTATGTACTGCCTTCCTACTTTTGTATTTGTATTGCTCATCTTCTACATAGTACGACATGCTCGTGGATCGAAATGCGCTGACGGCAAAATGCTCCCACAGACTTCGAGATCACCACGTTCTATGGAGAACTGAAGCACATTGTTGTCGTTCACCTCCCAGTATCTCAGGAGCTCGCTCTGGTGGAGCCCACAACTCTCATTTTCGCAAATGTTCACTCGTGCAAGGCTGACATTGACGGCCCGTTGTGTGTCCGAATGTACCAAGACATGTCGACGCAGCAGGCTATCAACATGACCTGCGTCCAATGCTTAGTCGGCCGTGTCAAGATCGTCACGCAGGGAAGACCTATATAGGCTATAATTGACCGTAGCGGGTACTTGGGGCGGTGCAATTTACGCAGCAGAGGACGAGGGGTGAAAGCGGAACTGTGAATCTCGCCCGATTACATGTACATATTTGGAATTCTACGTAAATTACTGGGCCTGGGAAACTTCACCAAATCGGCCATTTCGCCCGTTCTAGCCCGATTTCCTGGCTAATCGGCTAACTTCAGCGACTGTCCCGGCGAATTTCAGGGATTTGAACTCTGCAGTGTCTCACTGCAGCGCATATATGCCCGTAGTTTCCATTGTACCATTTTGTTTCATATAGTGTAAGATTGCATAGATACATGAATTATCAAGAACTCTACAAATTGGGACAGCCAGGCTGCCAGAGGTGTGCTAGAAGCTGAAGGGATCGGACTGAGGACAGGGCACACCAGTATACAAACAGCCTCTCGGAATAAGGATTGAAGGTGGGGAATGTTCTCCTAAGCTACCTTCTGCGATGCCCAAAGCCCTCAGGTACTCGCCACCTCTCCAGAAACAGCCCTACTACAGCCCTTGTTCGCGCAGGTTGTTTCTAGCATTGTTGGCTGGCTTGGGCAAAGTTATTGACCGGGGTGCACGTGAGGCAAGCGCAGGAGCGATAAGGGGAAACCGAAGAACTGAGAGAAGGACAGAGGGTAAAGAACGAAGGACGGGGCGAAGGGCGTTGCGAGCAAGGACAAAGCGAGGAAGGTCGTCGACGTGCAACGCAAGCCCGAGAAGTGTCACGTGCGAGCGATCTACACCCTGGATGATCGGTCACCAGATGTTCTAACGCATCACCGTGCATCAATTATTCGATCTCCGCACAGCAAGCCCCGCCTTGATGCCTTAGACATGGAATGGGAACGAGACTACCGCCGCAAATACCATAGCAAAAATGGGATCTGATCGCGCATCAAATGCTAGCGCCAGCGCACTTTGTACAATGACTCTCCCTTTAGGAGTCCCTTCGCAAAAATAAAATTACAAAGTCCATGTGCAAAGCTCAACTCAAGTCTCAAAGGCTCAGACTTTCAGACTTACAGCGAGCAAAACTGAACCCGAAGACCAGCGTGCACATCCAGAGGGGAAAAAGGTTGACAAGAGTGGGATTCGAACCCACGCAGGTTTCCCTATGAGAAGACCAGGAGATTCCCGGTAAGCTTTCGCTTGAGTCACACGCCTTGGACCGCTCGGCCATCTTGCCATGGGCCTAAACCGACAATAAATAATATATAACGGTCGGAGCAGGACGCCCGCGGCAATTCTGCAGTGAGGCACGACATGCTGCGCAGTGCGCACGGTAGTCGGAGAGATGTGCTGTTGAGAAAATGCGAGCTATAGAGCGAATTACGCGGCTCGAGAAGAGACTGGAAGCGACACATGTACAGGAGCACATCGGGGCTTCAGCTTGATACGACAGCGTACCTTTAGACGAGCTGATACAGCCAAGAAGCTTTTGACGCACGTTCTGCTATTTATTGAACTTAATGGCGAGGCGGATGTGCAGCGGTTAACTCGACTGACCTGCTGTGACTGAGCGTCGTCGGGCCCTTGAGGGAAGCGCAGTATGGTTTGTCATGGACTGGATTCAGACGACCGCGTCGGAGGCGGCACCAGGCTTACGCACATAGCACGACAAGTCACTTCGCTCCACGGCTTCCTGTTACTGCGAGAGGCGGGGGAGATGCGCGAGCCGGGCTGAGGTTTTGCGACGGCACGGCCAGCCAAGACATAACTATCGAGACATATGCACCGCCCCTCTTATATAAAATGCAACAACTGGATGCTGCGACCATGGGTGAGCCACCGGCAATGTCAGAGCGACCGAAGACTTACTCACGAATGCCGCTATACTCAAAATACGCTGGGCGACTCCTCGCGCGAAGTAGCTCGGTGTGAAAACTTGGGAGAGTTTGCACAGGTCTGCCAGCAAGGTGACGAGAACGCGCTGCGAACAATCCTATATGTATATCCAGAGTTAGCATGTATACTTGAGGCTCGCATTCAGGCGCGGAAGCGGCGAGGGCGGTACCCCGTGTGCAAGTGCACTACAACATCGGTACTGCGGACTCCTTATCATCGGTCGTGCGGCGTACAGACACGGCGAGTCAGCGCCTCCGGCCTCTGAGCTCCGAGCCGTCTGACCTGTCGGCGGCCGTTGCCCTTCGACACTGTGAAATAGGGGCAGTTTTTACAGCATCACTGCAGTGCGCATGAGTAAGTCAGAAGTGTGGCCCACTCACCAAGTCAGAATGACTGTACAATATTCGTCCATTGTGGCGGAAGTTACTTGCCGCACCTTCGGCAGCGAGTTCCGTTTCGCTCACGCGATGCGTCACTGTCCGTGACCAGAAAAATCTAGATGAGAAAAATTCTCAGGTTGTGAGATGCACTGCGGTGACAGCAGTCTGACAGATCTGCACATAAGCAGGACAGTCTTAGATGACAATCGAAAGGACTCAAGTGGTTGAAAACGCCAAGCCTCACTTGGGAGAAGAAACACTGGCAACTCCAAGTTGGTTTCAGTGGCTAGTTTTATCTTGGGGAAGTCAGTACATTATACAACATCATGCAAACACACCACGTAACAGTGAGGCCTCAGTGTCTCGCTTACTTAGTTCGCCTTCCTAATGGATGACACCGCGGTACCACGGGTCATACGTAGTCCACCTGTTGGTGTAAACGGGGCGGAGACTCGGAGGTTCTGGACGCTCTCCGGCCGGCTGTGCGCCAATTCGCGTCCTCTGTACAAGGAGTACTAGTGACGCAGATTGACCTTCTCTGGTCACTTTCAAACCCCAGGAGGCCCGTTGGCTGTACAAGGCGGTCGCCAAGGCATCCCTTCTTGCCTCGTTCGTGTGACTCGATTGCAACAGTCCTTCGCGCGCTTTCGGCGCAGGACCCGTGTGAACGAAGGACGCAAGAAAGTGAATGCATTGGCGCTACGATATGATACAAGAGTCACCGAGCAGCAGCAAATTTTTTCACGGAGGCGAGTCATGATGTCAAGGCCAAGTCGGGAGGATGCGCATGGGGAGATCATGAATCATCATGAGGCGAAGGCGAGGTGCGATATGAGCGAGGACAGCTGCGAACACCAATGGTTTGGGCCTGGTAAGGGGCCTCAGTAGGCTCGTACGAGATAGTGCCAGGGAGAGATAGCCTATTCAGCCAAGGAAGGGTGACTGCCTTGCTGGCATCTGCTTCTGGCCGGACGCTGTGCAGCCTGGCAGGACGAGCGAGGAGGCGAAGGTCTTCGCCACAAAAGACACTTTCCCTGGGCCCTGGAGGCTGGCTGCGTTCCGGTGCAACACTGGTTGAACGTTGAGTAAGAACAATGGGGCAGCACGGGCACCGAGACGGAGAAGAGTGACTGGAGTGTGGCAGAGAGCATGACTCGGCACCGCCCCGGTAGGGCCAAACATCGCCCGTGACTGTCACCGGTAACGGTGTGATCATCGGACGCCCGGGGGTGGTGATTTGTGTCTGACTCCCGCTCGCGGTGACTCCCTTGCCGACCCTATATAACCCTCTGTGTGAATTCCCGCCCTTTGAACCCCTCTCGACGTCGTCCTGCCCAACGAGCTCGCCGTCTCCAGCAACACCAAAACACAAAGCTTTCCGTTCTTCCAGCCCCAGGCCCGAAGAACGCCCACCCATTGGATTGTCCTTAAGTCGCTGACTTAGGACTATCCAATCGACCACCTCTCCTCGCAATGTACCGCATTTGGATCACCATATACCCCCAGCCGTCGCTCCTCTCAGTCTCTCGTCCCAAGCTCGCCTCTGTCTCCGATTTTTCCAGCCTCGTTTCGGTCAACTTCTCCAACTTCACCACCACCAGCACCGCCAATGTTTCTTTGTGATTCGAATTAATCTCGCCTAATCTCGTGTCGTCCATCCCATCTCAGTCTTTGCTCGTCAAGCCAACACCGACCCAAATATGCACGCCATTTCACACTCACTCGCCCATCGCGGACCTAGCGGCGCCTCGCGCGCTAGGTCCCGCTGGCAACCTACTCGTCCGCGATTAATCCACCAATCTCTGCTCAAACACGCTCCCCTCAGACATATCTACATACCCCAGCATCGTCAGTTCTCTCAGCATCCCCCGCCTCATATATCAGTCCCGCCTGCCAGGCCGATCAAGGTCGAAAGTCATCTCTCCACACCTCCGCTCAGGGCTCCCAGAGTTGCTCAATCCGAGACGCGCAGAAAAACAAACATGTCACTCGGCTGGTTGGTGAGTCCCTGTTTCCCGGGCATGCTACAGGTCTCGTTCGGATGTCCGCCACTTCCACACCGCTCATGGCCGCTCGTGTTCGCAGATCAAGCCGTCAGCTCCCTCTGCGACATCTGGCATCCGGAGGACATACCTCATGCCTTCCGGATGTCGGCCCAAGCTGCACCTACCACTTCGGCCGTTGGCGAGAAGCAGGCTTCGTCCATCGACATACCTCTCATGCAACTCCCCATGCGCAACATTCAACTCCCGTCCCCCATATCTCCCTCACAATCAACAGCTTTTCCCTCTCCCACGATAACCTCCAGCTTCGCAAGCTCGCCCGAGGGCTTGCAGGACCATTCGATTTCCACGCGGGGATTCGTACATGAAGTGCTTAGGCGCTCCCGTACGTCGACAGGCGTCCTGCAGACCGCTCTCTGCTATCTGGAGGCCGTTCGTTGTAAAGTCCCCGGCATCCTCGAGCGTGAGCGGTCGAGGCCATCTCGATCTCAGGTTTTACCAGAGGATAGTCCCTCGGAACGGATCGTTATGGGCACCCTCGAGGAAATCGAAGAGTCTATCCGAAGTCAAGAAGCTGATTTAGGCGCATATAACCAGTCATCTGTCCATGAAGACCTGGCGACTACCCTACTGGTTGACTCCTATCCTCAAGGACCGCTGACAGCGCCGCCCACGGAACTCCTGAACGCGGAGACGGACCCTATCGCACCTCCTCCTGTCGGCGCCGTCACTTCCACTAAGACCCCGTTCGCGCCCTTGCCGCCGCTCCCCGCGCTCCCCTCGCCACTCCTCTGCCCTCGCCGTACGTTCCTCGCTTGCCTGATCCTCGCTGCGAAGTTCATGCAAGACCGGTCGTATTCGAACAAGGCGTGGGCGAAACTGGCTGGATTGCCTCCTCGGGAGATCGGCCGTTGCGAACGTGCACTCGGCGAAGCGCTTGAATGGCGGCTTTGGGTCGGAAAGGGTCCATCGCCGCCTGCGGCTAACACCGTGCATAGGACAGTTGCGAGATGCAAGACGGAAGTCACTATCCAGCGGAGCCCCACGTGCGCCTGGCCGACGCCGACGACCCCGGCCGCTTTGTACACCAACCACGTTGGGGCCGTGCGCACTTGCGCTCGCGGCCAGTCGAGCCTCCGTCGGGCCGTTACCCTGCCGGACCTTGATAGCAGTGACCTCACTGTCTGTGACGACTTCGCGTTTGCCCGCTCGGAGGTCCCGTTCATCGTCACTCCTCCGGTTGGTATCTCGGCGTCGACGGCGGCGACCCTCGTGGCGGAACCCGACATGGACGACTTCAGCAACTCGATCTCCAGCGCGATCTTTGCGTTCGCGCCGCCGCAGCCATTGCATGGCAATGGGCTACTGTATGCGGACGACATGGCCTCGCCGTCGCTCTCAACGCCAGGCCTGGTGTACTCGCCAATGTCAACGGGTTCATCGGACGAAGGTGATCGGATGCTCCAAGCCCCGGCGTTCACGCCGGCCCCCAGCGCGTTCGCATTGTCCGACGCGCACTACGTCGGTCACAGCGCAGCCGGAGTCGCCGGCCATGCGTCGTGGCTATCGAGCGAGTCGATCTTCATCGACACGAAGTTGGCTCCGTTCGAGCCCGTCATCGCCCATGCGCCCGTCCGCCTCCCCTCTCTCTCCGAAGCCGTCTTCAACCCGGTCCTGCTCGAGCGTTCGCTGGACCCCTTCGTCGACTTCGCCGCTCTCGGCGCCGGCGTCGGCACGAACACATACACTACTTCTCATAATTGGTCGGTGTCTGGTCTGCATTGAGTAGCCGTTGTGATTTGGATTTACATGGACCGCATTGGTGTCTGCTGGTGGTTTCATTTTTCTTCTTCTCCTTTTTGGCTCTTCTCTTTCCGCTCTACTACTTATTCCTTCCTCTCCCCCTGTGTATATACTCTGCACTTGTACTCATCCCCTTTCATACTGTCATAGCTTCTGTTCCGTGCTTGCTTCATGTTGCCTCTTGCAGGGGTGATTGTACTTGTGTGATTCTGTGTACAACAGTAGATGTCTGCCTCCTATGCCACATTATGCTCTATGTGTAAAGGCTGTGAGCCTTTTTAGTGTCGCATTGGCTCTCTGGCGCTATTAGGGGAGGCTGCCGATGGCATAGGCTTACTTGTGGAGGGTTGCGGCTTTGTAGTTCAGCCTGCGATTGCTGTCAGTAGCGCGCAACACATCCTTGCATTGCATCGAGCACGCTCTTTCAGAAGTGAGTCAACTCATATTGCATTGTAGCTATGTAAGCTAATGTGCATGTCCCCCAGACCGGTCAAGTCCACGTAACAGCCCTCCAAGTAATGTCCTCGATATCCAACATGTGACATGATGTGGTGTCAACATCGCCAAGGTTCTGCAACATATGGTGTATTTACTTCGATTGTGCGAGACGGCTCATTCATTGAAGAACTCGAGAGGTGTCGACTCGACCTGGATCGCCCGCCATGTAGTAGGCTGACCGTCCGCATCTCGATGGCCTTCATCAGTCCACAGCGAATGGAATACGACGTCTTCGGTACCCTAAAAGGCGATGCTGTCAGCAAGCACACCACCCATTGCTCACGCGGTACTTGCCCTGTTCGGAGGGTCGTGAATCCTGCAGAACAGTAGCGATGGGTCAGATTACGTCCGGATCGGGCACGGACAGCTCATACCTGACGTGCACAAATCCGGCGCCCTCCCCGTCGCTCACCGCGGGGATCCTGATCTTGCCCAGGATGATCGTGCCGTACGCCGTCGGCGCGCTGCGGCACTCGACGAGGTCCTTCTCGACGGTGAAGTCCACGAGCGCGTGGTCGCTCAGCCCCGCGGCGCGCGCCCACATCTTGGGCTCGTGCTTGTCCCAGTGGTGGCGCGACTTGACGATCTCGGCCTTGATGGTGTGCAGGACGACGTTGAAGGCTTCGACGGCCTTTTCGGTCGGCGGGTGCGGCGCGTTAAAGAAGAGTTCTTCCGAAGAGGCTGCGAGACGAAGGATTGAGTATATGTCTGCGTTACGAAAGTATGGTGGGCTCACCCATGGTGGTTTCTAGGTACGAGGAGGCAGTGAGATGGCGAGGTGAATGCGAGATCCGGTGGATAGAATCTTCCAAGCCCTCCGAGAGGTCGGCCCGGAAGAAGCGGACGCCACAAAGCTGATCGCCATCCATTTCGGGAGACCGCGAATATTCTCGTATTTTCGCCAATCTTCACGGTCTGCTTCAATTGTTGAGGTACTGCCATCTCGGAGTTTGAGAGACAAATGTCTTCATATTGCACCGTTTACTGACTGCACGGCTCCTTGTCATCGTCGCAGAAGGGGCATCAACGTGTGGCCCATTGGAACTCCATCATAGCACGCCAGTCTCAAGGTGGCCACCCTTAACGGCCTTTGATCAGAATCAATTATGCATTGCAGTGACAAAGGAGCTGGAGAGATGAATGTCTTAAATCGCTTTGACCATGGCGTGGGAACGGCGGCGTCGGAGTCTAATTTGTTAAACGGGTGGCCACCGACTTCAACACGCCTTATAAGTGCTGCGAAAGCGCTGCGACGCTTCCGACGCCCGCCAACTTGCCGCATCAACCCGCCATATCAGCCCACGTCCCTTGACCCACCTGTCCCCGAAGACATAATGCCCGTACCCTCGCCGAAGCCGGGCAAGAACAACCAGGGTCCCTGGACGAAACATCCGAGCCCCAACGCTGCAAGGGTTCAGCCCGCCCGCCCGGGGGTTCTCCCAGCCGAGATGGTGGGCAAAGTCCTCGCGTCCATCCGCGCGTCCAGTACACACCCCACGGTGACGCTCCACTTCACGGACAAGACGGCGTACCAGATCCGCGTGGACGGCTATCACCCAACACATCCCGGGGTGCCCAAGAAAGTCGAGATGAATGCCGAGCTGCAGGAGCTGCTGGCCGCGGATGGGAAGCCCGAGCTTCGGTTTACGATAGCAAAGGCGGCCATCATCACGATGACAGACCATGCTTTCCAGCTCGGGAAGCGTAAGAGTTCTTGGGACCAGCGCCATGCGGGATTAGCCTTTAAATTCGAGGGGTCAGCTGTCCATGTTGTCCATGAATATTTCGTAGTGCACTTACCGACGACTACAGAGAAGGTCGCTGGCACTGCATATGGGTCGCTTCAGCAGAGCACGATAAAGCTGGGCGATGCATCTTCAAGAGCTTTAGTGATGTCTATCTTGACCAGCTGCGACGATCGTCGTCATCCCCAAAGACCCGGGGTAAACAACATCAAAGAAAGCACCCTTTCCCCAATCCGAATGCTTGAGCGCATGTATTAACTATAATTGTGTTGTAAACCAATAACCTTGTATTATGGAATGTACCAACTAGACCCAATCATGAGATCGCTTGACCGAAAATGTGTACATCACGTGGTGATGAGTGGAAAGCGTAATCCCTGCGCTCTTTCTGAAACACGAGTACTGAATGAGGGGGCAAGCGTCAGCGTAAATTGCGCGACGAGGGGTATTGTCTCAGATATGACTTACGGAATGGACAATTTACAAGCGACTGCTGTCAATCCATATTCTCGTCCACTAAGCAGTGATCCCCGCCAAGTCGCGAGCGAGAGGTGTAATATTAGCTGGACGGCTTGCATGTTCTGCGTCGGTACCGCGCAAGACGTCGCTAGAGCTTAATCAATTGATAGGACGCATTTACAAATATTGGACACACCGGCTCAAGCTCTGCATCACCCTCCATGATGAATCCTCCAAGAACTGAGCAGCCGTGCGAAGCCATTCTTCGGCACGGGTACTGGAACGTTCTGCAGCGGCGGAGGTCATCATCGGTCCTGTGATGGGCCATGGTCCGATAGGAGTCACCCGATCGCCTGTGGGGACCCTCATCATTACGACACCGTGAGCGGTGCTGCGCGGCGCGTCACAGACGGGACCAGATACAGTTCGCCCAGCCTCCACACCAGCCCCAGGCTGTCCTGACCGTAACCACGCCGCCCCGAGGCGCGCTGAGTGTCCGCGAGGTACCGGCGGCGGATGACAGGGGTTCCTGGCCCGGCTGCCCAACGATCACTGCGGCAGGGCAGGCTGCCAGCGCGTATGTCTGGCGGGACAACCGTCTGAGATGGGAAAGGGTAAGGAGCCCGCCAGATTGTTTTGGGGCAGCTGACACGCACCGCGGGACGGTCAGACATCATGATAGGGTCGCGTCGGAAACTGGACGCAGAGAGCGGTAGGTTTGAGTGCCTGTGTGAGGGCGAATAATTGATGCTGATGCGTTCACCTGTCGCCGTGGACAGGATCTCGCTCGTGTGCCCTAGCGGGGGACTCGTCCGCCCTCGGAGCACCTTGCAAGGCACGCGGAGGTACCAGGGCAGAGCGTCGGCCGGCAGCCGCGCCTCGGTACAAAGTTCAGAGGGTATGTCGGAATTCATTTAGTCTGGACATGTTTGATTGGGCCTAGGCTGGCGCTATGACACGTTTAACTCTGGAATGGTTGGGGGCCTGCTGTGCGCGGGTCTGCTGCGCTAAGCACCATAGCAAGCAGTTCTAGCCGCAAAGCTACCCTATGAAAAAATGAGCAAGATGTTAGGCCGTAACTAAACGAGAAAACCCTCAGGAGCTGCACCTTACAGTCGCTTGCCAAGGCTGGCGCCCCCAAGCTTAGCGCTCCGTCAGTCGGTCATAGGTCCCAATTCGCCTGAACGTCTCGCCCTACCGGCCAAAACATGCGAATCATATGCCCTGCACGCAAAGAAACATACTAGAAGCGGCTATGTGCGGCCGAGCTTGAGCAAAGGCGACGGAGAGCATGAATCGAGTACCGTCGCCATGCGAGGTATTGGTCCAAGGTTGGCCTTCTCGGCCTTCCTTCTTCGCGCTTGGAACGCCGGAGGGAACATTCCCACGCTTCCATGTCCTCTACTCGCTCACCACCACGAGTCTCCTTCGCGTCCCTGACGAGCAACAACCTCGGTACGTGCCCTTTTGTGCGGAGGTACTCATACACTCAATAGCTGCAGGCACCGTCCGGAAGCTGAACTCTGTGCTGTTCCCCATAAAGTACAGCGAGAAGTTTTACCATGACATTCTTCAACCCGAGCTAGAAGAGTTTTGCAAGCTCAGTACGTTTCGTTTCATGCTTTCGCTAGACTTTGTGGACTTATGACTTTGCGCACAAGCAAGTCTATTACAATGACGTACCAGTGGGTACGTTCTGCTGCAGGCTAGAGACGGTGGGCGAAGAAACAAAGTTGTACATTATGACCATGGGGGTATTGGCGGTACGTCGTCTGTAGATTGCAAAGCGAATTCATCTCCGAAACTTTCTTAGCCGTATCGCTCAAGAGGCCTCGGATCCCAAAGCATGCAGCATATCATCAAAGCGGCCGAAGCGCAGACGACACCCAAAATCTCTGCGGCGTACCTGCATGTCCAACTCTCAAACGGCTCTGCAAAGACATTCTACGAGCGCCATGGGTTCAAGGAGACAGGAGTGTACAAGGATTACTACAAAAGATTGTACCACACGATGCATGGGTGCTGGAGCTGCCGATTACATATGCGCCTGCCGATGCCAGCACCGACGTAAGCCAAGCATAGTGAATCGGGCGTCCAGGACGTAGCGTAGGGGAGGGCGGGAGCATGCTGGCTGGTTCTCGCGCTATGGATGTACGGATTATGATACTATGTTACACATCAGCTGTACAAGGGTTGTGCGCACGATGACAGGAGAACCTGTACACACGGACGAATAGCGAGTGGACTACAGTATGCGAATGCGAGAACGGGTTGTATTAGGTGGGTATAGTATCCTGCACGAAGATTAGATCCCATCGGGTGGACTCGGTGCGTGCTCACCACAACTGATGGTCACGCTGCTATGCCCCCTCGTCTATGCCACACCTCTTCACGAGCTGCGCCGATCTGTGAGCAGGGGATACCGTGGAAGGTGCAAAGAGAACGCACCTGATGCCTTTTTAGCGCGTCCTTCCTCGTGAAGGTCTTCCCACACCCCCATTACATAGGAAAGGCTTCTCGCCGGTGTGCGTGTCTCTGTGGCGTTTCAGGTCGTGCTGACGATTGAAGGACAGTGCACACATGTCGCAAGAGAACGGCCGCTGGGGCGACGCCGGGTACTGCGAGGCAGCGGCGGCCTCGGCCGCCATCTGTGCTTGCTGTTGCGCATAGGCCGCCGCGGTCGGGTACTGCATTTGCGGCGAGTGCTGCGCCGGCGGGACGCTGCCCGAATGTGGCGACTGGGCAGCGGTGTACGACGGCATGGCTGGTGGTGGCTGTTGCGGGTGCTGGGCGAGGGCCGGCGAATACGTGTAATTGGACATGTAGCCCGGCGCGGGCTGGGTTGTGGGAACACCGTTGCGGTCGACGGTGGGGTACGCGGGCTGTTGCGTCTGCAGCGGCGGCGAGCGGTCGTGTGTGTAGGTTGTCCGTGTGTCCGAGGTCTGGTAGGCGGGCATGGTGGTTGCTTGCGCCATGACCTGGTAGGAGGAGGCAGAATGGTTTTGGGAGTGAGCGCCGTAGGACGAAGAAGGGTAGTGGGCCGTGGGAGAGCTGGTGTAGCCCGCCGGATACTGGGCGTTGTGATGCCACTGCTGCGGCGAGGCGTACATCGTCGTCGCACTGGCAGGCATTTGGTGGGCTCGCCTGTCGGACATGGTCGTCGGCGGACAGGGGAAAATAAGGGGCGGGCGTCGCTGGCGTTTATGTTGAATTTCGCCCGCTGCACATAAGTAGTGCCGGGCTAACCGCTAGTCCTCCAGGCACAATCTCACTGCCACAATGCCTTTGAATCATCGAATCGTGAGTGCGGCCCAGATCAATCTCCAAACGCCGGGTCTACCACACAAATCGAGCCCCATACAACCAGCAGTTTGTCAGACAACGGTGAGCCTCCATACAAATGATGGGCGACCGAGAGGGCGGCTGATTGACACCTCCCACAGACACACCCCTGGATGCTCAGCGTCGCCGAAAAAAAATATTGAACAAAAACCTTGTCCACTTGTTCACGCAACAAGGTACATACACACATTCCGACCGTCAGCCCTCTCGTTCAGCACACGCGCGATCGTAATTAACCTACGTTAGTCAGCAGGTCAGTCACCTGCAGAGCCCGCTTCGCTCTCGTTCGGAGGAGATGGTTGCCTGCAGACAACCAGCCAAACCGTCTCTATTCTCCGGCCAGTGTCTTCCGTGAACTCCTCAAACGCTTGCCGTTACGTATGCGCGCCGCTGCCGCCATTCTCACAGGAGATAGCTCGAGCATCTTCTAGCTCCTGTGGCCTACACCTATTCATTCTTCAGGGCGGGACGCTCGCTGCGCGTACTTGCGCAGTCCGTCAGCCTCCGACTGACAGGGAGACGGCCTGGACAAATTTCAACCCATTATTTCATGGTTTCGGACACAGGCATGATTCCGGGTTTTGTACGGTGTGACCTCCGCAAGCCGTCGACTTCCTGGGCGCGCGGCACCCTGCATCATCTCTTGTCCTGATATACTTAGCTCTTACACGTCCAGGTGCCCGCTAGTCCCGCGCAATAGCAAGCTTCTTGTTGACGGTTACCATGCTGATCTGCGAGCAAGGTTCAGAGGTGAGCACAGCCCTCACGATGCGCATTCCGCATACAGACTCGCCAGGACCTGAAGGGGCCTTTTGGCAGTATCACGTTACGAACCTCTGCTCCTCAGGCCCGCCTGACATCATTCTGGGAGATTCAGGAACATGCCCGGCCGGCGCCTCCACGGCTTGCGGCACCATGGAAGGAAACGAGCCTTGTGTCGCAGCCTTCAGCAGGGTGGCGTCGCTAGTCGCCGAGCATTCCCAAGACCTGCTGACACAGCCACACGCCGCCGGAGGCCTTGAGGCCCCTCCGCCAACCATGGCCGCAACATGAGAGCAGGGAAGATTTCACGTTATTGTGCCGGTCCTCCTGACAATCAAATCACAGTGCCATCAAGGGTGAGTCGTCCTCGACGCTAGTGCTATTGCGGCTGCCGCTGAATGATGAGAGCTCGACAAGTTGATAGATGATAACATGCTATTCGTTCGCATGTCACCGGTTCAAGGGCGCAATTGGAAGCGTCTCGTCCGCAACCGATAGCCAAGAGAGCGGTGAACACACCCACATTCAGGAGAGATTTGATTCCAGGTCCCGCTGTAACCGGTCTCGTGGGTCATTTCTGCGATCTGTGCGAGCCCGTCCGTTTGGCCGTTATATCTGTCATGATGGCGGATGTGAGACCAGGGCCAGAGCGGTGGATGTGCTGGCCGACGCCCGCCTCCGCCTAGATAGACTCGTGTACCGACAATACCCAAAATGTACATACTCACCTTCCTCTTCGAACTATGCAAAATGGAAGCGTCGTGGAGAAGACACAATGTAGATCGTTGTGGACCTCGAACTCGAGCCCGATGCAACGAGTTCGTGGCTTTCCAGAAGGATTTCTTGATGTGGTCGCCTAAAAGGAATGAGTGGTTCACTGCGCTTGCCTCTTTCCGTCATCTGGCGCAGCAGCAGCGACAAGCCCTTGGCGTGAAAGGCACGCTACCGTCTGCGTCTTTCTCGTTGCATGGTGCCCTGCACGCTCAGAACGCACACTTTCAGGCACTGCATGTCCAAGCGCGCCCTCTCGAGCAGCCCGGCAACTCCGCGGAAGCGGCGCGGCCTCGACACGGCCCCGGACAACCAACACAGTCTTGACACTTTCTTCAAGGCTCGAACGACCCCCAGCCCCAGCAAAGCGAGTTCCAGTGGCAGCAAAGCGGGCCGCCTAGAACGGGCCGGCGCCACAATACCGTCGGGTTCGACCTCCCATAATCTCGCTGATGACGAAGCTCTCGCGAGGCGGCTAGCGGAGGATGAAGGCCTTGATATCCATATGCTCCGCCTAATGGAGACAAGGGCACGGACGATAGCGGTGTCCAGTAAGGCCACGGTTGCTAAGGAGCCTCCAGAAATCATAGACGTCGACCTTCTTGAGGAGTCGGCGCGAGGGACGGCAGGCAGCCCCGAGACGGAAGCGAAAGAATCTCTATGGCGCAGCACCCAGCCCTGAGGTTTCAGCGAAGACTGAACTCGGTTTTGATCACAGTAAAAACACTCGTACACTGGGAACTACCGAGGACGCGGGAACCGCCACAACGTACACTCCAGTTGGACTTGGACCCTGTTGCCTATCCTTTGGATACATGCCCGTGGAGGGCAGGTTCCGCAGCTCCCTATTCATTCCTCGCACATGCGCTGGCGACCCTGTCTGGAACACGATCTCGCATAGCAATCTTGAACGTTCTTACGAATACTTTGCGAACTGTCATCCAGTATCACCCCGCATCTCTGCGGCCAACGTTATACTTACTCTCAAATTCCCTTACGCCACCATATTCACCCACGGAACTAGGTTTAGGGCCTTCAATTGTATCCAAAGCAATTCAAGATGTCTCTGGACTAACCTCTTCTGCTCTGCGGCGTCTATACAACACCACCGGTGATCCAGGTGAATGGATACACTCCCTATTGAAACCTCGGACTTATGAGAGCGTGTATAGGGGACGTGGCATTTGAGGCCAAATCTAACGTGCGAACCCTTGTTCCGCACCCCCATTGTTGATCATTGGTGTCTATGATGCCTTGTTGAAGATTGCGCGGTCCAAAGGGTCCGGCGCTGCTAAAGCCAAGCAAGGCTTAGTGCAGAAGCTCCTTGTGTCGGCCAAAGGCGAAGAGGTTCGCTATCTCGTCCGAACTCTGGGCCAAAATTTACGCGTGGGTGCCGTACGCACGTCTATTCTTACTGCGCTTGCGAGGGCGATGGTCTTGACCCCGCCAGCAACTCTTGCACCCGAGGATCCTACCTTCTACTGCACGACAGGAAGAGCTTGCCCAGGTCAAAGCCGGTGGATTTAGGTCCGAAGAAGAAGAATGTGGACAGAGCCAGGGACGATCTGCAGGAAAAGTTCACCAAAGCGGAAGCCGTGATCAAGAAAGCTTACGTCTTACATCCCAATTACGACCATATCGCACAGGCTCTTTTAGATGTCGGGCTGGAAGGTTTATCTGAACGCCTGCCGTTGACCGTGGGTCAGTATTTTGTCTTCACTCGGTGAGAACACCCACTGATCGGGACTCTTGTAGGGATTCCCCTGCTTCCCACTCTTGGCTCCCCGACCCGGTCACTGGACGAGATTTATGACCTACTTGGAGCACAACAGTTTAGTGCTGAATTCAAGTACGACGGGCAGCGAGCACAAATACACGCAGCCAGACGATCCGAAGGCAAGAACTTCGTGAAGATCTTCTCACGTCACCTTGAAGACATGACCGACAAGGCAAGTCGCATCTTGTGTTACGATCATAGGATACAATGTCCTGATATTGTGATACATTGTCTGATGCCGTCGGTAACAGTATCCTGACGTGGTCTCCCTAGTCGACGGTATCTTTGCAAATTCCGCAGGCACCGAGTCATTTATCCTGGATGCCGAGATTGTGGCTATCGATCCAGCGGATGGCAGCCTCAGGTCCTTCCAGGAACTGTCGAACCGGGCGCGGCGGGAGGTCAAGCTGGACGACGTGAAAGTCTCAGTTTCTGTCTTTGCCTTTGACTTGATGTACCTGAACGGAGAGGTGAGCGCTGCGGAACTAGCTCACCATCGGTCCCTGCGCTGACAGTGCCGGTTGATAGATCCTTCTGGAGAAGCCGTTTCGCCAGCGCAGATCGCTGCTTCGCACCGTCTTTCCCCCTTAACACCAGAGAAAAAGGGCGCGGCGCGATTTCAGCACGTGCAGAGCATCGAGAGCGCGGACGGCAAGGATGCGGTGGAGCAGTTCTGGCAGGAGGCTGTGAACGGCCGCAGCGAGGGCCTCATGATCAAGGTATGCACCCCACATGTGCTTGGTTTTGGTTTTGATCGGCGTACTGACCATTGTGGCGTTCATAGCTCTTGGATAGCGGCGAGCTGCTTGAAGACGGCAAAGAAGGCAAATCGAGACGAAAGCCCCTGCCCGCTACGTATGAGCCGGGTGCGTCTGACCGTACCGCTGTCGGCGTGCTGCAGCGCTTCGCTCTGACGCTTCCGTGGCATGTCCGGTATCAGATAAACGCACAGCCGCCTGGCTAAAGCTGAAGAAGGACTATGTCAATGGCCTCGGAGACAGCCTTGATCTCGTCCCCATCGGCGCATGGCACGGGAACGGGCGCAAGGCACAGTGGTGGAGCCCGATACTTCTGGCAATCTGGGACCACGACGCTGGAAAGCTTGTCGCCGTTTGCAAGTGCATGTCAGGTTCGTCCTCGTAATGCTTTAGCCATGACATGTTGCATAAGATGCGAACGACGGTCCACAGGCATCTTTTCCGACTTCGTAGGACCACCGCCCGCAGCTCTTTCTAACCATGCTTACAGGATCTGAAAGAGCGCTATCCCGAGACTCGGATACGTGCTCTCGGCAGCCACAATGGGGTGATGAAGTTCTCACTGGTGGTAAATCCAATGCATACGAGTCATTGTGTTAGCGACTGAAACCGCAGCTGCAGGGTTGAAACCTGAGGTCTACTTCAAGCCCCAGGAGGTATGGGAGATCCGCGGGGCGGAGTACGTTCCCCACATACCTTAGATTTCGCATATTTTATCTCACGACCTTTACGTCTAGCGTCACGCTCAGTCCAGTGTCTGTAGCCGCTCTCGGGCTGGTCTCGTCCGCGCGCGGCCTGAGCCTACGGTTCCCCCGCTTCATCCGTGTGAGAACCGACAAAGCGATAGAAAACGCAAGCACCCCCGAATTCTTGGCGAATATGTATCGGACGCAGCAGGGCAAAGGCAAAGAGCGGGGAGGGGTGGATGATGGAGATTTGGTAGACGTTGACGTGCAGGAGTCAGAGGTTGAGGAGTACGAGTCGGACGAACTTGCGTAGATTTTCTTGCGCAGTCTGTAGTTATAGGCGAACACGATGTAGAGAAGATGTACTGCTTTGTGGACATGGTTTGTAGTCAACCTGACTGTTCTAACTTGCCCATGAATGGGCATGCATGATATCGAGTTTTCACTGATTAGACCTTCCTTATACGGACGCCTGTGCAGGAGTGCTCCCGCATAAGCGCCGTTCATGCGGGGCACCGTGGTGGTACTCAGGGTTGCACTCATACCACCGCAGCATAGACTGTCTACCTGGACTTGCGCATCGAGCCGAACTAGGACCACTACTCCGGCAAGATGATCCTGTGGACTTTGTTTGCAACTTTACTCTGCGTGTGGCGCTCGCTCGCAAAGGAGACCGTGGAAGACGCAGGTAGATCATGCGTCCTATGAGCTTACAGAACGGTTCGCTGATATACTTTGATCACGCAGCTAGGCTGGCTAGAAACCTCGTAGATAACTCGTCAAATTCAATAGGCTATATGGCGACGACGTATCCTGAGAGTCATGAAAGCCTGGCAGGTGTGTACCTGTTCTGTCACTGTGGTTCTAACGAGGACGGCCCGAGCTCTAACTTGCCGACTATAAACTAGGGCAGCCGTTCTCACTTCAAGAATACTACGGCAGGTAGAATGCCGCTCGCTGTAGAGTCCCTCGAACGTTGTTCACCCAACTCATCAACAGCTGTCACTCCAACGGGTCGCTCACGCTGCTCGTCATGCCGATATCCCGCCATAGCCAGAACATCCTCCATTCACCGTCTCACGCGGCATCCATCTCGATAGGACCAGCGCATCCCGCCGCAAGCCGTGGCCGCGTCGCCCTCATGGGCAACGTCACTGTCTTCCAGGACCTCAGCGTCACGCCAGACAGGGAGAGGCTTCAGGCGTGCTATCTCTCCAAGCACCCGGACGCTCGTCATTGGCTGCCAGGCCCTGATGAACCCCACATCGTGAGTACGATTGTTACCGGGTTCTGCCCATCTTGAGTGAGAGCGGCGATATACTTACGTATGAACCCAGGCGTACTGGGCGCGATTCGACCCACACGTACGTAGTCTGTCAATCTTTGGCCTTTGCATCCGCTAACTACCCACGAATGGCCCAGAGCATCTACTACGTCGGCGGATTCGGCAGCTCACACTACATAGGTTACATCCCGCTTGATATGTATCAGAGCGCAGCACCGGCCGCAGAGCAGGGCGTGGCAGGCCGGGTACTGCTCAACCAGGCGGGTTACGCATAGGGCCACGCCGTGCCTCGGGATCATGTTTCAAGAGGCAAGTGCACCGAGCCTACCCGTTGACATTTTGTCAGGCACCGGCCGCATGTCATGGCCGTTCTAACCTCCGGGGTCATGGAATGAAGTTGTATAATATACACACAGCTTGAAGTACATCGAGATGACGACATTTCCGAGCCAACTAGTGGAACGTTCCGACCCTGCAGACCGTCTGGGAACGGACTTGGCCAGGTGCATAGCGTACATAACTGCGCGCACGACGCCATGAACTGCGTAAGCAACATGGGGCAAACAGTAAGACTCGCCGTGATAAAATAAATGTAATGAATCGAGAGAATCTGAAGCTATGTTAGCGGCAACGTGTCTAACTATACCATCCCGAGATCCCCAGAATTGTTTTTAGGTCTTGAACCAGTGTTGCATCTTGTGAGGTTGCGAAGGCCGAGTCTACCGCTCGCTTGAGGTCGCCATTCTCCAGGACTTGCGGCCAACCTGGATCCTTGTCATCCGTGCTAAATTGCTCTTGCAACGTGCCAAACGCGCACAGCAGGTGGAACTTGATTTGCAGTGCAAGGTCTGGCGACGCAGTGTTTGACGAACTCCGGAGCAGCTCGAGTACGTCGGCCGCAGCGGGGATTGGGTACAACTTGCGCATCGTCTCACGGGCCGGTGCTGGCGACGGCTGAGCAGCACCGTTTTCCTTGATTGCGTCTTGTCCACGCGGCCTGGGTGCTGGCCGGGGCGCACCCTCGCTTGAGGCCTAGGCTTCGCCTTCTGTCCGAGCCCGGATGAAGATCCCACAAGGCAAAGTTTGCACAGCACGACCTGGAATTTGTTGCAGATTGGCGACGACGGTAGGAGATCGAAGAGGGCATGCAGGGCCTCTGTGGTAACACCCGAGCAGCGGGTGCTCACAGCATTCAGGATCATGGTCAAATCAACGAAAACGGTCGCTGTGAGATTGATAAGCTGAGATTTAACGTAGGTCAGGGAGTAATGCTGCGAGAGGCCAGAAAGGTTTGCTCACGAGTGCGAGGAGCCGGGTCCCCAGACTTGACCTCCCTTGCTGCTGAAGGCTGTAGAACACGATATCAAGAGGGGCTTCGACATCCCATCTGGAACCTGATGGTGATCGGCTAGAGGGGATTTGGGACAGAAGAAGGGGAGAGTAGCGTGCTGAGGTAAACAATCAGGGGTAAGAAGGGGCGCGGGTATGTGAAGCGTACCTTGCGCGTTGTGAGCTGTGGCCGCTTCGTCCTTTTCGAACAACATAAGTAGCCACTCAAGAACCGGCCATGCATGCTCCGCTACAGGGCTGGGAATGTCGTCAGGAGATCCTTCACGGTCAGATAGATCCTCATTGCGGCGACGGCTGGGTTTCCTCGGGCTTGAAGTTGAGGCGTGGGCTCCAGCGACTTCACGTATCACGAAACCCTCTCGTAGGATCTCCCAACAGTTCTTTGCCTCTCGGATCCGACGTGAAGCCCGCGTGATGTCCGAATCGTTGTCATCGTCAATAGCAAGAGCATTTGGCAGAGCTATGTTCAAACCCGGTATGTCGGAAGTGCCATAACTAGGCAGAGCGCGTAAGAGCGAGCCTGGTGTGTTGGTCTGAGCATAGGTCTTCAGCAACCGCTGTGAAGCCTCCGATGCCGACGTGGTAGGAGCATGAGCTCCTCGTTGATTCCTTGCAGCGAATTTACTTGGCGAAGATGGAATGGCGTCCATCCGCGATGGGACATTATCGTAATCCGCGGAAGGCGGTGGGTACAAGGCAATGTAGACCACAGTGCGCACATGAGAACTGTGATGGCTTTATGAGCTTATTTCAACGAGCAGAAAAGCGAGGAAAATGGCGCACGGGTAAGGCTTGCTGGCGGGGTGCCTGACCTTGTCAAGCAGTGAGATGGCGGATTCGTAGTTGCCCTCCTCGAAACACGTATCCACGAGGCCACGTTGATTGTGTGTCAATTCCCTCTCTACTGTCTGCGGGCCATCAGGACTTTGGATAGCCATGCTGTGTTTTTTGTTCTCAAAACCTGTTGTTTTGCAAAAATACACGAGCCTCGTCGGCGACCGTTGTGAGCGTCGGGACCAAAGTGTGGACCGTGACGGACATGACACGCTTAATTGCGGCCCGTCACGACCGTCACTTTCTGGTCACGACCGTGACCCACGTGGTGACGGAATGTCCGCCTGGGCGCTTTGCCTCTGTCTCTCCTCGACATGCTTGCCTCTCGGTGCATCTCGTTGCACAGAAACCGTCTTGCCTTTCGTCTGCCCGCTGCGCCGTTGTTGAGAGCCCTGCATATGTCTGCGGAGCAAGCAGGCCCTGTTGAACTATCAATCCGTGAGAAGGTGCGCATCGTTTCACCCAAGCATATGTCGCGTTTCAGCTCATGCGTAGGACACTCTCTGGACACGCTGCGCCGGCAGCTCACGACCGTTCTCGAGCCGTCTGAGCTGAGGATTACAAACGACTCTTGGCAGCATCGACATCATGCAGCTATGAGAGTGCAGGGCGGCGGCAGCGGGGAAACTCGTACGTATGACTCTTGCGCTCACCTTTGCGCTCGCGTGATGAGGAGCTTTGTGCCGCTTACATTTGATGCAGATTTCTCTGTTGATGTTGTCTCAGAAGCATTCAAGGGCAAGGTTAGTGTGCTCTTTGGCTTCACCGCATGGTTGATGTCGATCTTCGCTATTAACGCAGACGACCATGCAACGGCACCGAATGATCTACAGTGCGCTTGCCAACGAGCTCTCCCAGGGTCTCCATGCGCTGTCCCTGAAGACAAAGACCCCGGAAGAACTCGAGAAGGCAAATGCCGCGTGAGGCTCTCGGAGCTGGGGCCCAGCTACCGTAACATGTCTTCCGGAGCTTTTGCATCGGGATCTCCGTTTGCGTCTGGGAACTGTCTCTCCACCTCTGGAGCAATACAACCTCAGCTGCACCTACATGATTACGTGCGTTCTGGAATCACAGGGTCGCATACGCAAGCTGCAGGGCCGGAGACTGTGAGAGCGGAACTCAGGCAACATATTCCCGCCGGTACGCTTTCCCTTCGCTCAATCGGCCATCTATGAGCCTTCGCCCCTGGGCTACTTTAGGGTCACAGTAGGCCACAATGCGATCTGTACACTGGAAGGAGCATCTTCAATGCGTGATGACTGCTTTGCCATCATTGAATAACCACACCCGCGTGTTTTGTTTGCCTCCGGAAGGTCAGCAAGTACTACACATTCTGACAGGCTGACTGTGCCAAAGCGTTGCGCTGCGTAGGCTTTGTTCCGCCGCAGGTGAAGGTGGCACTACGCTCTCTCCTACTACGGACTAATGAACTACTTCGCTTCCACAGATGCCGCTGGCTTCCGTCTACACGCAGCAGGAGGCTGACGCAAGGCCGCGGTCGAGGTAATTATGACAGAGGGATCAGTAATACCAAAAACAAACGCCAGAGCTCGCCCGCACAGCCACTGATGAACTGCGTCTATCAAGCCCCTCCCGAATCTCTCAGTCGATCGTAATCCCATCGCACATGCGATTCTTCGCGGTCGACTTCTTCCCTTCCTACCCTCCCAGTGCACGGATTAGCACATAGTGCTATTCGTACAGATGAATTCTCTTCTGCAATCCTACGGCCTGTGTACGCCTGTACGGTGCCTGAAGATAGCGACCGACATCATTCGTTGTCGAGTATCTCGGAAACCGTGGTGACGGCCGCCGTTAGTCCCCTGGAGCGGGTCAAGATCGCGTTTGTAGCGCGATGATTCGCCGATCGTCTGGGACGAACTGAAGCTACCTGTTTGATTCCCAGCACGCTCCGTCATGCGGTTGCAGTTGCCCTGCACTGCCGTTTTCGTATATTTCTGCGCGGGGATATATATGACTCCACGTCACTCTGCCAAAACCGGCACCTGCAAGCCACCCAACCTCTCCTCCGAACATGTCTCGCCAGTCCTCGCAATATTACGACCCTTCGCGGCAAACCACCGGGCGACCGACTTTGCCACCCATCCGAGACATCTTCGGAGGTATGATCTGTTTCATGGCTTTGCGCCACACGACACTGACCGCCTCTAAAGCTGAACTTGCCCAGGCTGTCCCGCCTTCGCAAGGGGGGCTCGCGCAGGCCTTCCACATCCTCAGCACCTCACGATCATTTCCAGCGGCTCGCTCTCGCCGACGACCACCCTTCTCATCCCCGTGCCCAGACGCCGTCGAACGGCTCCAGAGGACCGCCTGCGAGCTCACACTCGTACTCGTCCAGATCCGAGAACACGAGGCCGACTTCGTCCTCCGACGCTTCATACCGCCAGATACTGCCACAGACGCAGCAGGCCCAGCATCCTCCATATTCGCGCAACGTGCCCCGGATTGATCCTCAGGCCCTCGCGACTAGCGGATATCCGTACGCCGCTTCCCAGCCTCTTCCTCAATACCCGCATCACGGGCAGCAGCAAAGCAATGCTCCCTATGGGTCCGCGTCCGCAGACCGGTCTGGGAATGCGACCGGGAGGTACGAATGTACTTGGTGTGGCAAAGGGTTCACCCGGCCTTCTAGCTTGAAGGTGAGCAATGAGAATAGCGATGATTGGCATGATGTAAGTGCTCACAGGCGCTGATGGCCGCAGATTCATATGAATACTCACACAGGAGAGAGGCGTGAGTTTTCATCTCTCGGCGACCACTGTGATCACTGATGAATGGCGCTTGTTGATAGCTTACGTCTGTCCGTATGAAGGCTGTGGACGGAGTTTCAGCGTGCAAAGCAACATGCGCCGCCATTCGCGTGTTCACACGAGGACCGCAGACAGCCAGGCGGACCTCGAGCCTGATGACATCGACGAAAGCGAGGAGGAGTCGCTTGGCTCGCAAGGCGCGTCGCACAGTCGCGGAGACAGCGGCTCTTCCTCCCAGCCTGGCAGCCACAGTGGCCACGGCTCGGGTCGCGGTTGATGCGGTAGCGAGCACCAAGACGAACACCATCGGCAGTTCCGGTGAACGCTGATGGAACCTGTGCAACAATAAATTATCCGACCCCAGTCTACACGCAATATTTATCTCGAGCAGATCCTTTCGCTACGCAATACTCTCGTCGACTTAACTTATTCCGCATCTCATTCCGCGCCACACGCCCCTGCATTGCTGTATTTATGCCCGTTCGCTCATTTGCTAACTTATCACCCGCTCCATTCCTTTTATCACGTCATATTTATGCTCATACACTAAAGAGCGAGGACGCTGTAGTAGTTAGTAATTATGTAGCACAGTATAGCGTATATAGTGAGACCGAATATCAATGTACACCTGTAGACCGCAGTTCCACGCACAACGCTCGTGCTGATTTCGAGAGGGCCTTCCCACATCATTGCCAATGCGGTCATCGCCTCAGCCTCCCCTGCGCGACGCGATCGGACAGACACGAGTAGCGGGCGGTCGAAGCCCGTTGAAAAACGCCACGAGCCCACCGGGAGAAGCCATAACAGCAGGCAGCGAGTTGCAACGACGCTCACTTGTTGCAAACCCAAACGCCGCTTGTTTAGTTGTACAGATCATGAAACAGTTGATACGTATGTCACAACGTTCGAAGATGGTGTCCGTGTCGCAGCGCGTACCGCCTGCAGCGAACGCTCCGAGTGGACCGGCGACGATGCGACGCGGACGTTCGCAGTACTCGCCGATTTTTCCGGTCGCCGGGGAACAGGCTGGCGAGGGCTCAGTGAGCGCGGCGCTGGAGAAAGCGCACTCGACCAAACGCAGATGAATGATGGTCAGCGGGCCTGAGATCAAGGGCCCGTGGGTGAGCGCAGGTGCATAGATAACCCTTCTGCTTCATTGCCTAGATTTGTGATAAATCTAGCAGCGTCATACGTACGTTAACTTCATGGGAAGTGTGAAGGCAATCGAAAGCTACACGGGAGAAACGTATGAGAGGATCAATGCGGCTTGTGGATCTTCATCATTGCGTGCACGAGGGACACCACCGCCATTGGCCTCAGCAGCAGCAAGCAGCGGGGCGACATCTAGGCAAACAAGAGCCCACTTACGACAGGCACCGCGATGCGAATGATAACGCAGACTTCACCGTGGTCCTGGGACGGAGGCAGCATCTGTGCATCGTGAATAACAGTGATGTGCGATGATGTTTGCTCATAGCGGGGCGTCGCATTGCGTAAACGGAAGTTGGCGGGGGAGTTTGGGGTGGCCTGGGATTCTGGTGTGTGCCTGGAACAGATGGTAAGGGCTGATTTGCTCCGCCCCTGCAGGAACGTTGTGCGTACTGAACATTGGTGTCTCGGCCCGCGAGGCACCACCTGTTGGGATTTGCCTATGCTTGTGTCGACATGCGACTTCGTGTTGGCCGGCGCATGAGGGCATGTGCCATGCTTGTGACTCGGATGCAACCTCTCCGGTTTCCTGAGCGCAGCCAAATCTGTAAACCGTCTCGTCACAGAATTCTTGTTGACATAGGTATACTGTCGAGGTAACAGTGATATATGAGCGAGGACTCACAATGCTAAATCCGAGAAGTATATCAAAAATTATCCTTCACCATGATTAAGGTAACAGCCTAGACCGCCATCTACATCAATAACGGTGGCAACACGCGGTGGAAGTATGTACACCTTCCGAAGACTTACCTTCATCAAGCTGTAGATCTTCAACCGCAGGCCCATGACGTATACGTTCAGATCTGACATGGAAACGTTTTCCCAATATTATCGTCACTCTTGCTAGTGCTCAGCAAGTGTTGCTGTTCCGCCGGTCTCGGTCTATGTATCTGTGAGTATATAGTCTTATTTGATACAGTTTATACTAAAGGGGATTCATAAAGCACCGCCAGTACGTACCAAAAAAGCTTCACGAAGCGAGCACGGACATAAGCGGGTGTCGTGAGTGACGACGGTACTACTTTCACAGCACTGCACCGCTATTTATCTTGCACTTCAAGGTTCCATCCAGCGAGCTTCCGCGCCATTCAAACTCATCGTTGAGCAGAATTTAATCTGTTGCCGTACAGAGGACTGTGCCAGCCCGCCGCAAAAATGAGGACCGGAGGGCTATGTCGCGGATGTAACCAGCACTCCAGTGTCAATCAGCTTGGTGCTGTCCAAAAAGCCTAAAGAAAACAAAATAGCTTGAGTATGGTTCCGAACCATACCGAATTCCCGTACTGCAAGTGCGAACTTCCGCCCTTAACTGACAGGCAGCCTGTGTGCTCTTGACGGTCCAAAAGCAGCATTCTGATTGGACGCAGTCCGAGAAAGCAAAATCGCTCGTGGGCGCCGGAGGATGCCGAAGCTGCTGCCCACGTGCGTACGAAATTTCTTGTGCGCCTATCGACCGAAGCCTGTACGGCCCAACGGGCGACCTCAGCTTTTGCACAGGTACCACCTCCGCTCAGCCTCTACCGGACTGCAGCTGCAGATCCCCCCGGACGAAGCCAGTCCTTCGCCCACGTTACCCCCTCAAGACTCTTTGGCCTTTAGATCAATTTTACGACACATCGGATCCTAGTGCATTTGTATCTTTTACTCAAGCATTCGCTCTCTTCAAGCTGTATCTTCAATGTCCCCCGTCGCCATGCCTTTAGCCTCAGATTCTCACTTTGGACCACTCGTAGAAGCCCTTCAGACGGCTCCGACAGCTCCTGGTGCGCATTTGCGATGTTCTGGATGCACATGCGCGATACTGAAGTACATTTGCAGATGCCAAAGCTGCGGCCGATCGCCTTGCTCGTGAAATCTCAAAAGTTGGATACCAGTCTTTGACGTACGTTGCACATCCTCGGAATGTACTCGCTCTGAATGTGCCTGCAGAGACGCCAACATTATTTCCACTTTGCACGGTTTTGCGAACAACAAGAAATCAGGATATGAGCGTGAATCCGCCGCGCTCGCATTCCAGTCTTTCGCCACCGTACTCGGCGCGTCGGCAGCTCCCCAACTCCTGCCCTCTCTCCCTGTCCTTTTCGAGCTCTACATGGACAAGGGCGATGTTGTCCGCAATGCCGCCGCCGCTGCCTCCAAGGCCATTCTAAAACTGTGCCCGCCCGAAGCCACCCCGATTGTTTTCCGGACGTTGGAAGGTATACTGGAAGGTGGAAAATGGCGGACGAAAGTCGGAGCGCTTGACGCTATGAAGAGTTGGACTGCTGGGGCGCGCGAAAACGTTGCTCTCGAGCTCGGAGCGACGCTGCCTAAGGTCGAGGGAGCTATGCACGATACCAAGTCCGAGGTGCGTGCACATAAACCTATATCATGGGCTCTGAAGCACTGACCTATTATTAGGTATCTTCAGCAGCCGTCAAATGTGCTACCACGCTTTGCGCCACCCTTGCGAACGAGGACCTCACTCGCCATATTCCATCTCTAGTCAAATGCATGTCAAGTCCGGACGCTGTCCCTGCGTGCATCAAAGCACTTTCATCCACGACTTTCGTTTCTGAAGTCACTGCGCCTGCTTTGGCCGTCCTCGTCCCGCTCCTCATCCGTGCCCTGAACGATCGTAGCATGGAGGTGCAGAGAAGAACCGTCGTCGTCGTCGATAACCTTGTCAAGCTTGTCCGGGACCCCAACGTGGCTGCTACCTATCTTAACCCTCTCGTCGAAGGTGTGGAGAAGATCGCAAAGGGTGCCGCATTCCCTGAAGTGAGATTTTATTGCCAGGCTTACTGATAACATTGACTAATATCCTCTGGTTAGGTCCGTGCGTTTGCTGAAGCTGCACACGCCACCCTGATCAAGGCAGGTGCTTCCAAAGATGGTCCTCCGCCGCCCCAGCGTAACACGGAAGAAGAGACTGCATATGTCTCGACCGCTATCCTCACGCTTTTGCCTCAAGATCTAGTCATCGTCTCCGCCAGTCTGCCCAATGGTCCTCATAAGCCCAAGCATGCACTCTTCGATGACAGCATCCAGTTCGCGTCGAGGCTCGCCGCAGATCTGATTCATCTAAGACGCTTCGCGGACACGAAGCAGTGGAAGCGGTCTGTCGGCGTTTACTTCAACCCCTGGTTCTCCGGCGAAGCGGATGGTGGTGAAGCATTCGGCGAGCAAGTTCGCGAACACTTCCTTGCCATCGACAAGGTCAGTCTCACATTATGTTGTCACCCCACTTGTTATGAACTGAGAAGCAACCTTTCATCAAGGCTAAGCATGCCCCTGTCAGTTCGGGAGATGACGAGGAGGGCGAGATTCTATGCGACACCCAATTCTCTCTTGCCTACGGTGCCCTGCTTCTGCTCTCACACACGAAACTTCGTCTTATCCGTGGTCGCCGGTATGGTATCCTCGGAACAAACGGATCGGGCAAGTCGACGTTGATGCGCCAACTGCGTGACGGCAAGGTCGAGAACTTCCCGCCTCAGAGCGAGCTGCGATGTGTGATGGTTGAACATTCGCTGCAAGGCGAAAACACCTCGATTTCCATCATTGACTTTGTCGCCTCCGGTACGCATTCTCCTAACATTTGAAGGCAATTTCAACTTGAACCCGTTACAGATAAAGCCCTTGCTGATGTTCCCCGCTCCAAGATCAGGGACCAGCTTCTCGAGGTCGGCTTCGATGATGCCCGTCAAGCCGACATCGTCGGTGGCCTTTCCGGAGGCTGGAAGATGAAGCTTGAACTAGCGAGGGCAATGCTCTACAACGCCGATCTTCTTTTGTTAGATGAGGTTGGTCTTCTCCGCTGTCCTTGAACACCGGGTATTGATGATTGCGGTTTAGCCCACTAACCATGTAAGTTGGGACTGCAGCAACGATGGTATGAACGATTGACTAATTGACTGTGGCGCCTAGTTGGATCGAGCCTCAGTGCAGTGGTTGGAACAGTATCTCATTGCGCAAAAGCGTGTGACGTGCCTCATCATCAGTCACGACTCCGGGTGCGTGTTCGTCGATGGGCAGTCCAGGCGCCTTGCTGACATCTGGATGGAAGCTTTTTGGATACGGTCACAACCGACATCATCCACTACGAAACCAAGAAGCTCGTGTACTACAAGGGCAACCTCTCTACCTTTGTCGAGAACCACCCCGAGGCCAAGTCGTACTACACCCTCGCAGCCACCTCGGTCAAGTTCCAATTCCCGCCGCCTGGCTCCCTCATGGGCGTCCGCAGCAACACACGGGCGATCCTCAAGATGACGAACTGTACGTTCACTTACCCCGGAAGGAGCACCCCGAGCCTGTACAACGTCACTTGTGCATTGTCTCTGTCAAGGTGTGTCTGTGCGCGCGTGTGGGGATCTATTTGTGTCTGATGTGTGGTACAGCCGTGTTGGTATCATTGGTCCCAACGGTGCTGGCAAGTCCACCCTGATCAAGCTCCTTACGGTATGTGGGGGACCAGCGGTCTCGGCGGTCTCGTAGAACGTGGACTCATTGTACTCTCAGGGTGAGACCGAACCTCAGGAAGGGTCCGTGTACAAGCACCCCGCGCTGCGTATTGGTTACGTGTCCCAGCATGCTACCCACCACATCGGTACGTGCGGCTCTGCTGAACCTTGGTCTTGCGCTGACGGTCGCCCTTAGAGCGGCACCTGGAGAAGACTCCTATCCAGTATATCCAATGGCGTTTCCAGGACGGCCATGATCGTAAGGCTAAACAGTGACCCCTGCCGCGCGCCTTGTGCACTGACCACGCACGTAAACGCGCAGGTGAAATCCTGGAGAAGATTACGAGGGTTCTTACCGATGCCGAGAAGGCGCAGATGGAGGTAGAGTTTGTCGGCAAGAATGGCCAGCGTCGCAAGCTTGAGGTGCGGAACCGTCTTGCCATTCGCCCCAGAGGATCGTCGCTCTAAAGTTCAATCTCGCCGCAGATGATTATGGGCCGCCAAAAACTCAAAAAGTCCCTCCAGTATGAGGTGAAGTGGAGAGGTGCGTGCAAATCCGTGCGGGAAGCACCCCGTTCACTGACCGTCTTGAACTTTCATGAAGGCCTGGATCATCGGTTCAACACGTGGATACCACGAGAGGACTTGATGGAGAAAGGGTTCACCAAAATGGTGCAGCAGTTCGATGACCTCGAGTCTTCCAGGGAAGGTGCCGGTTCCCGTGACACGGCGGCGCACCTAGTCCGGAAGCACCTCGAAGACATCGGTCTGGACGGTGACATCGCTCAATACAACGAGATTTCAGGTCTCTCTGGAGGTAAGGCTCTTTATTTCCAACAGAACTACAGCATGGCTGAACCTAGTTGGCTCCAGGCCAGAAGATCAAGCTCGTTATTGCTGCGTGCCTCTGGAACAACCCGCAGGTATGCCACGACGTCCAATACCCGCGCTTGTCGCGATCTAACATGGCCGTGTGATCAGATTTGCGTGCTGGACGAGCCCAGCAACTTCCTGGATCGCGAAGCCCTTGGAGGCTTGGCCGTGGCCATCCGTGACTGGGCCGGCGCCGTCGTGCGTACCCCTCCTCCGCTGCACATTCACCGGCGATCGGGAGTTCATTCTGCCTTTGCAGGTCATCATTTCCCACAACGAGGAGTTCGTCACCGCGCTCTGTGCGTTCTCCCTTCGCTGCCTTCCCGCTCCGCATTGACTGACCCGTGCACGTGCCCGGACAGGCCCCGAGATCTGGAACGTCGACGCCGGCCGGCTGGCGCACAGGGGCAAGGCGGCCGTCGTCGAGGATGCGTTCGACAACGTGCGCTCGGCGCGTGCGAGCGGCAACAACACGCCCGCACGCTCGCGCCTGCAGACCCCGGCGGGCTCTGTAGGCGGCACGCCTGCAGGCAGTGGGGCCGAGGAGCAGGCGGCCGCGGGCGCGGGCACGCCCCCGTGAAGAAGAAGAAGAAGATGACCCGCAACCAGATCAAGGCGCAGGAAGAGCGCAGGAAAGTGAGGAAGTTCAACTGGCTGACGTTCGGGGGCCCAAGCCCGAAGACACCGACAGCGATTAGATACGGGGCTCTCTTCTCTTCTGCTCTCCATAGACAGGCTGCACTTTCACATAGACTTAACTTATTCCCTCTACACTAGTGTGCATTCTTGGTACATATTATTGCATGGAGCCGCGCGGCCGTTGGCCACGATCAGTGTTGCTAGTGAGCACGTCTTTCCAAGGAGAATATTCGTGCTGGCTGCCCAGGCTAGTTTCAGTAGGTTAACGTTTCACTACTTTTACTCGTTGTCAGTTGACTCCAACAGTTTCGTTGGCGTACGCAACGGCCTCAAACACATCTCCTGGATCGCTCCTGTTGTTGGCGCAGAGGCGTTTTTGCGTGCCAAGCCAATGTAGGCCCATGTGGGCGGGATTGTGGCGCAGCCCAAAGCGGTGACGAGGCCAAGAACAAGGGCGACGGATTGATGGCGGAAATTGTATATAACCACCATATTGATGCGACGCTTGCCTCGTCCTCGTCCCCCTTCCCCGTCCCTCCCGCTTTCACGGTCTCCGTACGATTGTCCACAGACGGCTCTCCAGCGTCCAACGACCCTCACCGCATCCAATCCTTACCCCTCCTGTCCTTATATCCCATCATGTTTTCCCGTGTTGCGTCGTTCAGCGCTGCTGCTGTTGCTGTGGCAGCCTACCTCGTGCAGGACGTCGACGCCCACGGATATGTCCAGACGGTGACGATTGGCGGCAAGGCGTACCCTGCGTGGGACCCGAACGTCGATCCGTATGTGGCGCTTCGGGCTGCTTTCGTCGCGGTGCGGCGCTCACGCCCTATTTCAGATACGCGCAGCCTGTCCCTGCGCGGGTGGTGCGCAAGGTCCCTGGCGACGGTCCCAGTGCGTGCACAGCACGCTTCCAGCTTTGTGGATGCTCATCATTTTTCAATCTGTGGCAGTTTTGGACATCACCAGCCCGGACCTTGCTTGCAACGGCGGTGGCGGGAAGGGAACGAAGCTCACGGTGGAGGCTGCTGCGGGTAGCCAAGTCACCTTCGAGCAAGTCCGCGTACGTGCCTTTCATATATCTTGCGGGTCTGGAGCTGACAGGGTCTCCAGTGGCCCGATGGTGCGCCAATTGACTGTTCTCCCGCGAAGCTGTTTATTAAAGTGAAATAGACCACCTTGGCCCTGTCTTCCACTACATGGCGTCATGCGGTGGCGACTGCGCCACATTCGATGCGTCCAAAGCCAAGTGGTTCAAGGTCGACGCCGATGGCTACGACAATGGCGTTTGGGCGACGACCAAGTTGATCAAGAGTCAGTTTGAGGTTCCTTATCTTCTGGTTCTAATATTTACTTGTCTTAGACGGTCTCAAGGCGACTACGACCATTCCCGCCGATCTGAAGCCAGGCAATTATGTGCGTGATGGTTTGTTAATTGTCGACCTTCCAATCAGACTGACGGAACCTCGAACCAGTTGATCCGTCACGAACTGTACGTGAGATTCGAAACTATTGAGAGTTACCAGACTCACGGTTCCCTTCTAGTGTCGCTCTTCATGATGCGAGCCAGCCGCAATTCTACCCCGCCTGCGCGTGAGTCGCGACGTATCAAATCGGGGTATATTTCGCAGAATTCTGACGGAGGGCATAGTCAGGTGAAGGTGACGGGCAGCGGCGCGCAAGAGCCCGCTGCTTCTGAGCTCGTCTCGATCCCGGGGACTCTACGCGGGCTACCAGTGGCCTGACATTTGGGCGGACGGCTTCAAGGCCTTCAAGATTCCTGGGCCCGCGGTCGCCGCGCTGAGTTCCTCGGGCAGCAGCTCGCCTGCGCCCGCCGAGTCTTCCTCCAGCTCGGGCACGGCCACCAAGGCCTCCTCTACCCCTTCCTCTACTCACGCAGTCTCCTCCACCTCTGCCTCCTCCACTCCTTCTACCCACGCTGCCTCCTCAAGCTCTGCCGCCGCCGCCAGCTCTGCTCCCGCGTCCGCTGCCACTGGCAGATGCAAAAGCAAGCGGGACCGCATGGTGAAGAAGAAGCGCGGCTCGGTGCACGCTGCCAAGGTACATGCCCATGGCAAACGCCACCACTGAGTGCGCCCAGTGCTGCGCCAGGACTTGGCGTCGACGCCACGTCCACGTTCTCGCGCTGCTTCCGGCCAGCGCGCGGGCACAGGCGGATTGATTCCGCGCACGCTTCTTCTCCTCCCAGGACCGCGCGGGCTGGCTCGCGTCCGCCCGGCGGCCTGCGGCCCTACTCTGCTGTATTTCGTGCTACATACGGTTGCGCGGCGCACCAGCTCGTGTGTTATTCATCACATCGCGTCCCGCCACACCACACTGCGTGCATGGCCCACGTTCTGCGCCCCGCGGTGCTAGCCCCATTCACTTGCTCGCGATGCCGACGCGGGCGGCGTGACCGCTCGCCGCTCGCAGGGTTGATGCCCGCGTGATGTGGCACGCCTGGGGGTGCGCCGCAGAAATCACAAGGAAGGCGGCGTCTGACATACGCACGGGCGAACCAGGACGTGCACTGTGCAGATTGGCGTGAGCAAGATGGATGCGCCGAGGGCTCGGATCTGACGGCCGCGGCGAGAGAGCGTTTGAGAACATCGATGCGGTGCGAGAGAGATGAAGCGATGGGATTGTGAGAGTCTAAGTATTATATACATAAGATGGATAATGCGACGGCGAGCACAGCAGGCGTAGCTATAATGAGGTATAAGTCAAGGAGTGTGACACTACGCCATACATATGCAAATTAGAGGATAATAGGGATAATGTAGGGGGTGTGGCGCCAATATCTAGCAAATAATGAACAAGACATGCAGGGATACAAATGCAATGCGAAGGTCCAGAGTGAGTGCGAGTGTCAAATAGGAAGATACACACCGGGACCAATAGATGAGGAAGATAAGGTAAATGAGATAGTGTCCGCGCTTCGCAATAGAATTTGGCTTTGCGTCGCTCTCCCCAGGGAGGACGGAGGATGCTTGAGCTCATGTGGCTCGCTCACGACGTGCAGCCCGGATCGATGCCTGATGGATATCAACGATTAACGAGAACGGCTCGCGGGCCTCCGCTCGTGCGCGTCCGGCGAGCGCGCGCGGTACGAGGACGAGGGCGACAGGTTGGGGCGTCCGGCGTACGCCCCGCCGTAGCCGCCGGCGCCCGTCATGCTGATCGACCCCATCGCGCCCATGCCCCCGTACGCGCCGCCCGGGATCGCCTGCGCCGCCGCGCCCGCGCCGGACGTGCCCGCCCCGGGGCCGGCCCCGCGGTGAAGGGCTCCGACACGACGGGCGGCGCGGCGCTCGCGGCCTGGCGGCTGCTCTGGCGCATCGCCTGCCGCTTGTTCTGGAACCTGGGCGATCGAGAGGGATAAGAGACATTAATGAAACCGTAAGATGAAAGGAGGGCCCCCTCGTATAAAGCGGGGACGCGTGCGCGGCGGCTCACCAGATCTGTACGCTCCTTGCCGACATCCCCAGCTTCTTCGCGAGCTCGATGCGCTCCTCGGTGGACGGGAAGGCCGTCCGGTTGTACGTCTCGTTCAGGACCTTCAGTTGTTCGGCGTCTTAAATCGGGGCGGTTAGCGGGGAAGGGGGCGCGAGACGCCAGAAGCGGCGTGAGTACAACACTCACCTGCCCGTTTGCGCTTCTTCTTGATCGCTGGCTCGGCTATTGGCTGGTCGTACTCGGACGACAGGGACGGCGGCTGGCGCGCGTACGGCGGAAGACCGTGCACGGACATCCTCGAGGGCACCGTGCGGTCGACCGACATCGACCCTCGCCGGCCCACGCCACTCTGCTCGTACGGCGACGCGGAGACGGGCGACGAGGCCAACCTCGGGTCGGAGACGCCGTAAAGCGCCTGCTGGGGCACCTGGCCTTGGGAATACGCGCCATATTGGGCGGGGAACCCGGACGCGGACTGGGTGCGGATGTTCGGGGGCTGCACCATGGGTTGCGACGGGATCGTCGTCTGTGGGTAAAACTGGCCCTGCTGCTGCCCGCTCAAAGGAGGCAAGGTGCGATCGTGGGGGTTGGGGGCATAGGCAGAGGGTGTACGGGTGGGATATGAAGTATAGTTGGAGCTCTGCCCCTGGTACCTTGGATCCGACGGAAATTGGTTCGCTTGGGCCTGATGCGGGTCTAATGAAACGCAACGGCGGGAGGTGTCAATCGTGAAAACAAAAGCGTCGGGGCGAACAGCCCGCTCACTGGGATTCGACGGCCACCCGGCCTGGCCGTACTGGTCTACGCTATAGCTGTTGCGGCTCTGCGAGGGGTCTTGCGCGAACTGGTGGGTGTTGTTGAACGTTTCGGGCGCTATTTGAAGAACGTCAGAGTTTTGTTCACAGAATGGCAGCAACAGCGTTGAAGTACGGACCTGGAGAACGTGAGGTTCGAAACGGTTGGAGAATAGGTGGGAGGACTGTGCGCCCACCCTGTCCCATGTTAAAGAATCCGCCCCGCCGCGGGTGAGTGTTGCTTGGATTAGCGGTATTGTTGTTGCCGGCAACGTTTGGGCTTCGCCTGGACGGTCTTCCAAAGCACCCAAAATGAAAGTGATCGTCAGGATGAGACATGGCGAGGTTTTAAGCGAGAGTAGGATATATCGAAGAAGCACCGTCGTCGATTCCCCGGCAGCGTTTAAGTACCCAACTACTAGAGAGCGTGCTCCGTGAAGCATGCCCTCCAAGTGCCCGGGGCTATTCGTCAGTGGGAACGTCAGACGGCAGGCAACACGCTGAGATCGGGTTCGACCTTGCGTGATGTACGCTGCAGCCGTCGTGGCATGCAACACGTTGCCCAGGAGCGTCGTGAGCACAGGAAGTTCGAAAGGGGGAAAACGTAGGGTCCAGGGGAGTGCGTCGGCAGGAGGCGAGGAGGACAGCAACGTACGTCAAAGACCAGAATATTTTGGCGGACTGGAGGTGGTGTGCTGGAGGCAGGACACAGCCTACGGGGGGTTCTGCAGCTAGCCCGATTTCGCAGTAGTCGTGGTCGCGGTGAACAAGTTGAGAACGTTACTGCAATGATCTCATCTGTGTTGACAGAATCTAGGGAAGCCCCTCGTTTTATGCACGACCCTCCGGCCAGTGATTCGACGGTGCCTCGTGGTGGGCTGCGTGCAACTCAGCTGGAAGGCCGAGTCAGAGGGGCACGGTCTGTGAACACGGATCAGAGCACCAGGTTTCAGGACCCAGAGGGACAGACCAGCGCACCCGGGATCCTTTCCTGGACTCACCCTGACCGCGGCAAAGACCCCTAGAAGGCGAGCGGCCGCATACGGACCAGCTCTTGTATCCGCATTTGGCTTGGAGACTTCGGTTAGATTCCTGTTCTTGATCAATCACGACCGCCAATCGACGTTTAAATGTAATTCGAAGGTAAGGCAAGGGACTAGACGTAAGTCCGTGACGGCAGAGTCAGGCCTTACACAGCGGGGATCTCGATTCACGATTCCGTTCGAGTTCATATATCCTGCTCAGAAATGAAAAGGATCGACAGTGGTCGATAGCACAGCGCAGATTCTGTCCGCGTTAGCGTAGCGGAGAGCACAGACGACGAGCAACGACCAGCGGGTCTCCAGGAACGAGACTCGGTGAGAACAGAGGCTACTGAAACTAACCACGCCTGCGCAAATAGAGCCCGCTCCGTCCGTCACAGTCACGCGCGGAAGGGCTCGGGGCGGGTCAAAGCGTTACGTCGGGGTCACACCGAGCGACTCGTTGCTTAATTGAGTCGCCTTCCGTCTCCTTCGCTGCGTAGCCGCCCAGGACTCGGTATCATCTGTATCCCTCCGTGCAGCCCAGGGCTCGATGGCTGCCTCCCGCCGCCTCCTACCCAGCCCGCCACGACCCACGGGGGCCTACGCCGCCATGGACGTCGGCGACGAGTATTTGGCGATGCCTGCCGCATACCCCTACGACGCCTACGCCGCGCCGTATCCGTACAGCCCGCCGTTTTCTCGCGAGCCTGAGACGTACGAGAATCCGCCGTCGACGCTGCGCGGCGGGACGCTTCTGCACAAGGGCTTCTACGATCTCCTCTCGCTGATCCCGTCCACGCCCTCGCCGTCGCGCCTCTTCTGGCGCGGCGCGCAGAACGAAGAACCCGTCGCTGGTCCGCGTTACGAAGAAATCCCGCCAGAGGACGTTCCCACCGCGAAGGACGCGCCCCAGGTTCCGCCATCTCCGCCCGCGGGGGTGCAGACCAAGACGGAGCTGAAGCCGAGGCGGATTAGCAAGGACATGGTGTCCAAGCCGAAAGGATTCATGTATGTCAAGATCACACCCTTCACACTACCGTATTAATAAAGTCATCATCTGCAGGCACTTGGTGCACGCATCTGATGCCGACCAGGCTGAAGCGCTGCTGCTACGCTGGGGTCCCGAAGGGCAGGGGAAGCTGGGAGGTTCGGCCTCTCTTGTCTTGCCGAAGCGATTCAGCTACTTACATCGTCCCAGATCCACGATGGGCAGATCCAATCAAGGACCGTATAAGAAAGCTGAACCAGGCCAAGGCGGTCAACGAGGTCGTAGGCGGTTTCAAACCGACGCAAAGCACCTTGAGCGTCCCGGACAAGCAATTGCCTCCGCTTCGCGTAGTAAACGGCATCAGCTCGACGGCCTCGTCCACGATCACAACTGCGGCGAGAGAGAACGTACAATTGACGACGTCTGGATCCCCTCTTACGCCGCGCCCGCTCGCTGGACTCCCGGTGGGCAACCCGGGGAATTCCACTTTGCGATGGACGGCTGGCCTTCCTGTCCATCAGGAGGAAGACGTGCCCGGTCAGCTGGAGTCGGTGCCACCCCTCCCTGTCCCTCGTAGACCGCTTCCTCCCAGGCCGATCAACCCGTCCGTGACCACCCTGGAGAAGGCCGTGGCCGCGAGGATATACTTCGAGAACCTCTACTTCCCCTGCTGAGGCACACGCCTTCGCGTGAGCAGCGGCGGCTGGCGATGGAGAAGGACATGATGGATATGCAGCTAAGCGAGGCGCAGAAGGAGTATCTCCGCGTGCGCTGGCGCAAGAACGAGACCGACTATCTGCGCGAGCTGCGTCGCAAGGTGGACGCGAGCGCCTTCGTGAAGCTGAAGACCATCGGACACGGTGCGTGGTTCCTGCCGCTCGCGCGCGTCGGCCGGCCCTCACATGAGCGTGCATGTGCGTGATCCCAGGGGCCTTTGGCGTCGTGTCCCTCGTCCGCGAGCGCCAGACCGGGCAGCTGTTCGCGATGAAGCAGGTACGGCCCCTGTCTCCATCGATCGCCCGCACCATGCTTATTCTTCTGCGCGCGGTGTGCGCACTTGCGCTTCGTCATCAGCTCCGCAAGACCGACATGCTGCGCAAGGGACAGGAGGGGCATGTCCGCGCCGAGCGTGACGTGCTCAAGTCGGCGTCGCTCGTGAGCTCGCCCGGCGGAGCGGAATGGATCGTGCGGCTGTACTATAGCTTCCAAGACCGCGACCACCTATACCTGGTGCGTGCGGCCTTCTATTGTTCTCACCGCCGACATTGTTGTGGGACTGACTCTGTCCCGCTCCCTATCTAATATATCACTTCATATCTCTAGGTCCTGGAGTTTATGGGTGGTGGCGATCTCTTGAATCTTCTTATCGAGAAGGATGTGTTTGAAGAGGACTTTACCAGGTTTTATGTCGCGGAGGTAGGCACCGTTCACGCTCCCTATGTTGAACGTGTGCTAACCCAGCGAACGCCGCTGTCCTCCGACCTACCCATAGATGGTGCTGGCCATTGAGCAGTGTCACAAGCTTGGATTCATTCACAGAGACATCAAACCGGATGTAGGTATTACTGCGGGGATCCGTTCATTTCTCGTGCGACTTCCGCTCTCGGAGATTCTCTGACATTTGTTACCTTTTCATAGAACTTCCTCTTTGATCCAGAAGGACATATCAAGCTGAGCGATTTTGGACTGGCGTAAGTCAATTATTTTTCACGGCTGCAACGTGCTGCGTCTCCCGGTGCTAAACTTGCGTCCAACGCTCCTTCCCGCGTGCCTGCAGAACGGATCTCCACTGGGCGCATGACACCTCCTGTGAGTATACCCGGTCTCCCCGCCGTCTGCCGAGCTCTGACGGGTGCTCCCCCTCTTCTTGCGTGGACATCGGCCGCCGCGGCAGATTACGAACAGCAACGCCTCCACCTCCTGCACAAGTACGGGATTGACCTCGAATCGAGCCACCCCTCGGCCGTCGAGGGAACGCGGACGCGGCGTCTGGACCGCAAGGAGGTCGAGCGACTCATGGGCGGTGGCGACGGACAGGGAGGGATTTTCACTTGGCGTGAGAAGCATGGCCGGAAGGTGCGCAGGGTCTCCCCCAAAGCCGTCTGCTGTGCGCCGTCTCATGTCGTCTCTGCCCCGCACACCAGCTGGCGTACTCGGTGTAAGTCTCCTATTCCCTTGAAAGCCGCCGTCGGGACTCGTAATTGACCGTGCGCCCTCCATGCGTTTTCCCGACAGATGCGGCACCAACTCGTACAGTGCGTGCAATGATTGTCGCTGCGCGCCCCTAGCCAACGCTCATCTTCCGACCCACAGTGTCCCCCGAGGTCATTCGCGGCCATGGCTACACCTACTCGTGTGATTGGTGGAGTCTCGGGGTTATCATGTTTGAATGCTTGTATGGGTGCGTCAGACTGTGCCTCTCCGCCACCGACCAGGTTGCTGACGTACTCGCTCGCAGGTTCCCGCCATTCGTCAGCAATTCGGTGAGTCCCGAGAGCCGCAAAGCGGTGTCTGTTCAATGCTCATCATGCATGCCGCGTCTCCTACTACAGCGCCACGTAACGAGGCAGAAGATTTTGAACTGGAAGCAGTCACTCAAGTTTCCGTCCCGCCCCCGCGTGTCGCACGAAGGCATCGACCTCATGCAGCAGCTGCTGTGCGAGCCGCAGGACAGGCTCGGCTCGCAGGCGTCGTCCTCCGTCAGCCGTCCGAACTCGATGATTGTGCAGGCCCGGCGCAGCGGCTTCATCGCCCCCTCGGGGGCGACTGGCAGCGTGGACGGCGCGCATTTGATCAAGGTGGGCCACTATGCTCGATTCAGCAGCGTGCCGTTGCTGAGCACAGCCCGGTTGCGTCGCAACGCCAGTCACATCCATGGTTCCGTGGGATCGACTGGGACAACATGCATCGGTATCCTGCGCCATACCGCCCTGAGCTGCGCAACCCTGAGGACACACGTCACTTTGACGACGACATCCCTGCAGAGGTGCGCCGTCCGGCCTCTATCGCTGTGTCCGCTGTGCTCATCCTGACGTGTGTGTGTGTCGCGTCAGCCGCTGGCCCCCGCGAACGGCGCCGCGCCGGACGCGACGCGCGACCCACTGCTGCGGGACAAGGTGCACGGGCAGGACATCCTCGAGGTGCGCAAGGCGCTCGCCTTCGCCGGGTTCACACACAAGAGCCCGCGCGCGGTGAGCTACGTGCGGGCGGAGAAGGTGTTCGACCCTGAGCCCGACACGTACGGCCAGGGAGGGAGGCCGCCGCGCGCGGCCGGGGGACGCTCCGCGCGTCTTCGCGCGATATTGGCAAAGGACGGGCGATTTCCATGTGAGCTGCCACGGACGCCCCGCGCAACGCGGCGGGCATGCGCCGCGGCAGGGCCACGCTGCGGCGAGCGTCGGACGTCTGCTCTTCTTCCACATACCCTAGCCCGTTGCTGGGATTTATCTATCCGCCGGTGCGATATTTATGCCACCAACGACTGACATCACGACCCCCTTTACGACCCCTTCACGCGTATTGTTTCTATACTATCAGATACGACGATCTATCAGTATGTAATGGCTCTGTCAGACCGGCCACCAAACAAACATGTAGCGCAGAAATATCTATCGACCTATCCTTATGCTAGCATCTATTCGTCCTGCCTCACGCCGCCGGAGCGCCAGTCTGACGCCTGCAGCCATATCCATCGGCGCAGGCCCGTCCAGTAGACTATCAAGATTAGAGTTGTGGCAGACATTGAACGTTGAACATCGGTTGTATGGAAGTCAGACCCTTGGAGAGCCTGACGTAGGCAGCGCACATCTGGCCGCCGACAGAGTTCACGTTTGCACGGCACGTTGAACGCTGCAGGATCTCGAGCTTCAGGCCGTAAGCATTGACAATGCCTCGTTCCATCACCTTCGGGGCATCGCGCGTCGTGCTCTTTCGGCACTCGTGTGCCCAGACTGGCGCGGCGGATGGGCAACGAGGCCGCCAGCCTCCGCGGAACGACGCGGCGGCAGGGGCGGCGGCCGCCGCCGCCGCACGGCGACAACGTGGGCGCCGACTGAAGCAGCCCGCGGCTGGTACTGTATCAGCGGCTGCATTTCGCGTTGGCAGATTCGCGCGGCTGCGTCTGGCTGCGTGTGTGCGGTGCGGCGAGTTGTGTGGTGGCCAGTGCGCGAGGCGAGGTGGGACCGCGGTTCGCCGCGACGGTTTGAGGAGTCGACGCTCCTCCGCCAGCGTCCGCGCTAGTGCGCTGCTGGGCGGCCGCGGCGTGCGTGGGACATCAGGAAACGGTGCTCGCTGTGGGGTGAGTGCGCCGGACGCGGGAGGTCGCTGGGACAAGCAGGTGCTCTGCGACGAAGCGGAAGATTTCGCAAGGGGCGAGTGAACCTACACACTTGCCTGATAAGGCAGCTTTGTATTCCGGTGATTCCCATGAACGCTTTGTGGCGGAAGAGGCAGGTGTAGTATTCGGATCGGCTCGCGGAGTTCGACGCCCAGTTCCTGCATAGCTTCCCCGTGTGTTGTTCTTTGAGCACCGAGGCACACACTGGCAACAAATTTATAGTCCGTGTCCAAGATGTCCATGGCAGGGTGACATCACCCCAAAATCCTTGCAAAATCCGTGTGTTACGCCAGTTCAGGTGCCTTGTCCAACTATTCAATCCATCCCGTTCCGCATGTTCTCGAACTGACTCCCCTCGTACTGCAACCAGTTCGGACTGGTGTCTAGCGGGCCCATCGCGTCCTTCACGACAGCGACCAGGCTCTGCCCGGGCTGCGGCTCCTTGCCAGGCCCGCCCTCCATGCCTTCCCGCGCACTGCCCTTGTCCCCGCTCAGCTCCCAGAACATGCTCCCGCCGAGCCCCGAATCGCGGATGTAGCCACCCTTCCCGCGCGCAGACTTCTCCGAGTCGAAGCTCACCATCTCACGCGTGCCGTAGTCGTACGTCCAGCTCGCGAGCGCCGCGTCGTCCTGGAGGACGAACGCGCCGGGGAGCGGCAGCGCGCGGTAGTCGTACGAGCCGGCCTCCCAGCTGCCGGCGCCGATGCCCTGGAACGGGTGCCCCGGGCCCTGCGTGTTCAGGAACGAGCGGCCGTACAGGGGGATGCCCATGATGATCTTGTGCGGCGCGACGCCCTGGGCGATGTACCAGCTGAAGGCCTTGTGCGCACTGATCGCCCCGCCGTAGACGTTCGCCATGTGATTGGCGGTGGACTCCCAAGAGCCAGCTGGATGGCGCGATTAGTGCATCCGAGGCCGCAGAGGGGTGCATGTGCTCACAGAAGTCGTAGGACATCATGTTCCAGAAGTCCAGGTACTTGTCCATCTCGCGCGCGTGCAGCCGCTCGTAGTTGGCTGGGCCGCAGGGTGCGGCAATCTAGAACAGTATGAGGGCTAGACACTGTAGGGAAATGGAAGAGCGGCACATACGGTCAGTAGGAATCTGTAGTTCGCTCCCTTCTTCGCGGCATGCTGATCGAGTCCCGCGCGCAGCTCTCGCAGAAGCTCTACATATCCCACGGCGGTCTCTGGAGCTATTCGGATATTCATAGTCGACATCCAGACCGTCCAAGCCGTTGTCTTCCAGCAGCCGGATTGCCGACGCGACGAACTTTGAGCGTAACTGTGGGTTCTGGACCACCGGGTGAAACGCAGGCGAGTACGTCCAGCCGCCAATGGACAGCAGAACCTTCAGATGACGGTGCTCCTTCTTGAGCTTATATATTGCCTTGAAGTTACCATACAGGTTCTTGCCGCTGTCGCCCCATGAGTCGCCGGGGTAATGGATCTCCTGGTCCGACCATGTATCGGACAGGAAGACTTCGCCGGTGTCCGGTTTTATGTTCGCGAACGCGTATAGAATGTGCCTGTCCTCGCCTCATGAGATACCGCCAAGGGAAGGTTGTAGATCTGACGCACGTCAGGTCCTTCACGGGTATCAGAGACGGCGGAAATTTGCGACCGTATATCCCCCTGCATAGAGAGTAAGAGTTATGTCATTTCTCAGAGAATAATTAATATACCAGTTGACAAAGCTACAGTTCATTAATTAGCGATCTCATTAAATAGGCGAAGCAGAACTGGTAACTCACTAACCAACACTGTACTTTCCGTTCCCTGGCATGTCTGTGCTGTTAAGTGTAGGTTTGACCACGTCACTGACGCTCTCCTGGGTGTTCTCGGTGTTCCCAGCAGACTTGCTAATTTCCTGCGTGATGGGGCGGGTTGCAGACCACTGTCCGAGCTTGAATGAGAGGATGCCGGTCAGACAAAGGGCAAAGACGAGCAGTAAAGGTTTCCGCAGTTGCCAAAGCTTCGAGGTAGATTTATGGGAGTGATTTAAAGGCGGTGAGTGGTCGGGAGAGTCTTCAGTCGGCACTGGTTCGTACGCAGTCATGAAAGTAGAGCTCGAGGACTGCGTCGCTCACCGCCTTGACGGTTTCTCTGGCGCTCGGCACCAACTCGGCATACGCATGAAGTCATCCCAGCTACTCGGGCCGATCGTGGGGAGGGAATAATCTTAGCGCGCGTGAATGGCGGGGGCCTCTAAGTTTGACCACAACACTCATCTACTCCGTAGTATCTTCGACTAGCCTTGCGAGTTTTACTTGCGCAGGTGAGTGAAAGGAAGTTGGTGGCCTCCTGGCTTCACTGCATTGAAGTCTCACTGCAGCTGGGGCCGTGAGTTTTCAACTGACCTCAATACTTTGACAGAAACAAGGATGTCAGTGGCACACAGCCGTCATCTTCCTCCTGAGCTCCTCAACATGATTTTCGGGTATCTGCGCCCTGAAGAAGGTGCAGCCACGCTAGCGATATTCAAGAAAAGTCTTGCAGTTTGCTCTCTGGTGTCACGGTCATGGAACGCGTGGGCATTACCGTATCTCTTCAGTGATGTCGAGTATTCGCTGCTTCGACCAGAGCGTATCGAAGATGGCCCTGCAGCGGAAGCCTCTCGTCATGGTCGCTACATCACAAAACCGCTCGAGCTGCTCTACGAACGTGTGAAGAATTCACAAGCCAGTCCGACCTATGTCGTTCGTCTTTGTGTGCGGGCCTTCCCTCAGGATTGCGCGACGGATGCATTGCTTCCTGTATCTCCAGAGCTTCGCCTGATGCATAAAATCGACGGAAACCTTCTCTCGAAAATCATCAGCATGCTGCCCAACCTACGCGAACTGCACCTCCGTGATATCCTGCCCGACTACTTCGCCGGTTCGCCCAATGACCAGATTTCTCTCAGGCGGCTCTGCATCACATACACGACGCACCACAACGGCATGTTTGTCGCGCCGAGGAAGTTGAAGCACTATGGCACTGGGCGGATCCTGAGCTACTTTTCGGAGCTGGAAGAATTGAGCATCGACGAGGCGCGTTGCGAGCCCGACAACCAGGTGCCCTCGACGTGGCTCAAACGCAGCCCGGAAATAACGCCCAGCCTCGGTCGGTGCTGCGGGAACCTCAGAGCGTCGTGCATCGTCCTCAACGGCGGCTACTATGGCATCCTGTCATGCTACCTGCGTCAGCCACACCTTGTCGAAAATGTGCGCAAGCTCGCATTGAACGGCGTACATGGCTATATGGACTTCCATCAAATCCCGACCTTCCGAGAATACCTGCAAACTGTCGCCCCTGTCGTCGAAGAATTGCGATTGGCGGTCATCCAAGGTGACAACAGTGCGCCTCAAGGTATGTGTAACCTGCTGATATCAAAACTGCTGCTCTGATCCATTCCACTGCTATGCTAGTCATTGACTTCAAGGACTGGAAGAACTTACAGTCCTTGACGTTTGGGTACCCGGAGAGCTGTGGCGATCACGATCGAAGCCAAATTACGGTCGTGTCCGCATTCCTTGCCCGAACTCGGATTTCGCGCGCCACCAACCCGCTGCTCAAGGAAGTTGTCTTCGTCATGGCGAACCAGTCTGCACCCCGGTACATGACGTGGTTGGTGAATGCTCGGACCCATCTGCAAGTCCTGGAGGCCGAACTCGTGCAGCTTTTGGGCCGACTACAGCTGGACTGCCTGGTGCTCGAATGTCCGCAGGGCCAGGAAGAAACGGTGCAGGCGAGCGTGCGCCTCATCTTCCCTAAATTGGATGCAACGGGGAAGCTTCGCATCCGGCAGATTAGACCGAATGTTTGGACGTCGTTGTGAGTCGTGTTTATATTACTTCTAGTACTCAAATGTGAATTCATATTTTGACCAGCGTCACCGCTTGATGTTAGGTATCCCGACGCCGGTACCAATTGGTTTTGCAATTAAAACCTGGTCTCGCAGGGTGAACTACCTATGCGTCATGTGCCACAAAGGTTTTACACATCTCTTTGCTCATTTACTGCGCTTGTCCCCGTCGCGTACTGCCCTTGCCCTCTTCCGTGATTGGAATGTACAATATGTGCCGAGTAGAAACACAATTTCAGAGGTTACAACGAAGCACGCGGTATGATACATATAGCGTCGCCAGTTGACATCGGGATCAGCACAGACAAGGCAAATGCAAACTCTGCATCGAGCAGCTCTCTCCAGCAGGCTGGTCGTTCCCGTACTGCAGGTACACCGTGTAGTAGTCCGGGTCGCTCGTCGCGCACGCGAGGAAGTTGAGCTCGCGCGGGCTCGTCGTGATGATCGTGTCGCCCTCGAGCTCCCAGTCCGCCGTCGTCGCGGCCTTGTCGAGCGTGAGCGGCTTGTACGACGCCGTCGCGTTCGTCTGCACGTTTAGGAAGAGCGGGCTGGCGCCGGCGAGCGAGATGGTGCTGCCGATCGTGAAGTAGCCCGACGAGGCCTCGGGGCCGAGCACGGGCTGGCCGCCTGTGGATTCGATTAGTACGAGCGGCGTACTGCAGCCTGAGGACGACGTTACACACCATGGTTTTGGAGGTAGAAATGGAAGACCGGGTCGTTCACGGATCGGATCTGGGACCCAGTGGGCGCGGGACCTGCGCTGGTGCTCGTCGGAGGCAGGTTTGGAGCTGAAGTGGACGCGACGGTTGTGGTAGGCTTTGCGGTGCTGGAGGCAGGCGCGCTCGGCGCACTCGAAGCTACTGCACCGGGTATGCATTGAGAGTAATCTGCAAAATATAACAATGATCAGGATGCGGAGGAAAGTCAAGAAGATTCAATACGCACAACTATTCTGTGCGGTGCAGACGCTGCCGGACGCGCAAACTGTGCTGCCTGTCCTATACAACAAATCAAGTTTAGCAGGCCTTCGACCGGACAGGAACCTGCGGGCGTTTACCATCCAATGCCACCACACTGTCCCCATACCGATACAGGGGATTGGGCAACCGCTTGGGCTGCAAAGGCGGCGAGCGACGTGAATAGTACAGTCTTGTACATCGCAACGCAGAGCTCGAGGTTTCGCATCTGCACGCGCGGCGTTCGCGCATATATGAAGTACACCGGTATAACAATGGCAGTACGTCGGCTTCTATGAGCATATCCGCTTCCGCGAGATTATTCCCCGAGGCGTGCTATCCTGGGCCGGCGGCGTATTGTCAGTGGTTCCACATCACAAGCAAGAGCTGGGAAGCACGGCTGACCGTCCATGACCGTTGTTGATCCATATATATCGTTATGACCTGCGGGCGGGCTGGAATCGTCAGTGTCATGGGACCATCGCGGACATACATAGGTTTAGGTGGCTTCTGAGTCGTGGTGTAGCCTTCTTTTGCCTGCTCCAAAGGCGGGAGAAGGCATATTACTATTGTGCAGTTGCGGGCGCTTGGTACCAGTGTATGCGTACAGGAGAGTTGATTGTAACCTGTCTAATGATACAGTGTGTGGTAGTCTGTCCGGAAGTAGTTGTAGCGTGTGACAAATGAAGATACCTATAGACTAAATTCCTTCAGTAGACCTAAGAAATCACATACCCTTCGCGTCTCTCCACAACGGCGTGAGGGCCTGCGCGACTGTGTTTGCCGCCACCTCCAACCCGCTCCTCACCTCCTCGTCCGCCACGCTGACCAGCACTCGCCGCGCTCTCCAACGATCGGGGTGAAACCGTCGGTGGCTCTTCTCGACGAAGACCTTGTAGTCCGCGCTGCGCATGTGCGGGCGCACGGCGTGGAAGAACGCCTCAACCGACGCCCAGTCGACGTCCTCCACCGTGAACCGGTTCGGTTTGTGCAGGACGGGCCAGGGGATCGCCTCGAACGTGATCGGGCTCTCCGCCGAGAACTTCGCGGCGTCGAACGCGTCCGCGAGGGCGCGGTACCGCTCGAGTGCGCGCGGCGCCGTCCACGGCCCGTACGCGAACCGCTCCTCCTGCGCCGTCCGCCGCTTGCGCTCCTGCTCCTCGAGCACCCGTCGCCGCCACTTCTCCTGCTCCTCTTGCTGTCGCTGCCGCCGCCGTTCCGCGTCCCGCTCGCGGTCCGCCCGCTCGCGCGCGGCGCGCTCCTTCTCGCGTGTCTGGGCCTCTTCCTGGCGCCGCCGCCGTTCTGCGTCTGCGGCCTCGGCCTTGCGCTGGGCATCGTCCCGTTCGCGGCGCGCCTGCTCATACGCGTTGATTTCCTGGATGCGGCGGATTTTTTCTTCGAGGCTGATGGGGTCTTCTACCGGACTGGGCTCAGGCGCAACAGGCGGAGTGGTAGAAGGTGTCTCTTGTTGGCTGGTTGCGCTCGTCCCTGCATAGCATATAAGTACGTGTAGACATTGCATGCATCCGGCAATCAAGCTCACCACTCGAGGAGAACACTTCCGGGGGTACCTCCGCCATAATCTCGTCCAGGAGCTGCTTTTCCTTCTGCGCGCGGGATTCCTGCATCTTCTTCAGCTTCTCGCTGAACTTCCCCTGCTTGAACCGCTCAGCTCGCTTGTTTGCCTGCCTCTGCCTCGCAGCTTCGTGCTTCGCCGCCTCCCGACTGGCCGCCTCTTGCTCTTCAGGCATCCGACGCGGACGCTTGGCAGATCGTATTGACGCATCCGGACTGTCAAAGGCACCGCGTTTGTTGGCAATGGTGAACGCTGGGTTGCCATTTGTCTGCTGATTTGATTGGGTATGAGAAGGTTCTGAGATATGAGGTGCGGGTTGTGTAGGTTGTGAAGAGTACGACGGAGGGTTGCTAGAGAATGTTCCAGGTTGCGAAGAGTACGAAGGCGGTTGTGAAGCTGTCGAAGGGTGAGAGTACGACGGAGGCTGGGAGTCATCTGAGAGTGTAAGGTCAATCATGTTGAGGTCTGTGATCTCCGCAAGCCGCTTCTTCTTCTTGGCTGCAAGCATTTCCCTTCTCTGCTTGCGTTTCTCTTCCATCTTCTTTCGTCGGGCCTCTTTCCCCTCCGCCATCCCAGTAGACGCGTCGATGATCATCTCTTCAACCACATCCTCCTCATCTGACTCTTCGAGCTCGTCGACCTCGGCTTCTGCTTTCTCGACAACCGTTGGTCGAGCACGCTTCATCTTGCCGGGCATCGGAAGGTCGTCGTCGGATAGTTCTTCAATATGCACTCGCTTAGAGTGAGCAGATCTCGGAGAGGCGTCATCACCCGAGACGACCTTCCGACGCGTGATCGTAGTGAGCTGTGGCAGAGGGTGGACCGTACAGTCATATTCCGGGTCGAGCTTGTATATATCCCACTGCTCTTGCGAACAGAAGACATGTTGGCTATACAGAGCTGGTTAGAACGCGTCATCTGGGCCAAGGAGCCCACGTTACTCACCCGCAGATGTCAATGACCCTTGGCCATTGTCCCTCGTCGCCGACAGTCTCAACGCCCTTTGCTCTCGGCACCCATCGCCAGAAGCTCTCTCCCGAGGACAGAGTCTCGAGTACGACACGCTTGTTGCTGTTCAGCTCATCTCTGCTCGAGAGCTTCCGGGGACTCCGGGAGGCCGTGAGCGGATGGAATGTGGCAAACGAGAGTTTGGAGTCAGGCGTGCTGAGCACACGCGAAGCTTGGGTTGGGTCGAGAACGCCCACGGCGAACCCCGGATATCGAGATTGGCTGTGAGGGTCCTGGTGTCGCTGTCGCCATGCGCTTGGACGGCCAAGGGCTCGACAAAAGGCACTCGGTGGTAGGTTCTGAAAGCTCAAGTTCAGTTGGGTGGCGTCTGCGGCGTGTTCAAAACCTATGTTCGTGTTCGAGGGCTGACGAGCCGCCGCCTGCTTTCGGTATCGTTTTAAACTGAGCGGTAAAGCAAGAAGAAAAAAGCAAGAAATGTCGCACTCGGTGGGCACTGTATGTCCAGGGATAAAGAAGGGATATGTTGAGGTCGAGGTCGCAGCCTCGCGCATCGAGCACAACAATCCTCCACGTGGAACTGGCGCCCATCTCGCCCCTCCGTGCCTTCGTTCGACCTGCAAACTCTGTTGCATTCGCCTCTATTCCAGCCTGTTTTCCGGTTCGTTTGCGCCCACGGCAACTTTGTTCAGTCCACTATGTGTCCTTCTGCAGAGCAAGACCGCTCACGGAACCAAACGATCAACGTTCGTCGTCGGACAAACAGAGCTCAACATGACGTCGGCGAGTCATGCTCGACGGCTGCCTCCGCCTCTTCCTCTGACATCTCAGTTTGCTGTGCAAGGGTCTACTTGGCGACGGCATCCTTGGACCCACAACCGTGCGAACCTCAGCTCTGACTAGCTCTGACTCGACCTGCGTACTGCTCTATATATTTGCGACTCAGAGCGCCTTGCTGCTGTATCAATAACATTATTCACCGAGGCTCGTCAAGATGACGACCCTGCGCTCATTCCAGAACGAGATCGAGGAGATACATCATCGCGAAACTCTTAAACAACGAGCACAGGCACAGCTGCAGGCGGAGAAGGAGAAGGATTCAAAGAAGGAGAAGGACTCGAAGAAGGGGGCGGTCAAGCTACTGACGAAGTTAGGTGCAGATTCCAAGACTGCTCCTGAGCATGCTCCACCAGTAGTCCAAGATGAAGACGCGAACTTGAACGAGGAACAGGAGAAGTTCATAGTACGTCCCTTTGGTTCTCCGCTGTGCCAGACAGCGTTGATACATGATCGTGATTGGCTTAGACATTATTGCTTTCGAATCAAAGAGACCAGGCGCGCGATCTCGTTGCCAGTGTCCTCACACGAAGACGAGGGGAATTGGTGTTCAGGATTGGGTCAAGACCACCACACGCGAAGCTATTCGGAGGCGAGGAGATCACTGAGGCAGACCAAGCTCAGGGCAGGGCACGTACCGCTGAGGAAGTAGACATCATATGCTCAAGAACTGTTGAAGTGGTCGACGAAATCGGTGGAAAGGTATGTCGCCGTCGCTCGCCGTGCTTTAACGGATGAATAGTCTATTAATGTTCAAACTTCAAAGACGTCAACATTATATAGGCCAACCAGCGGCCCTCCACGAGCAGCTTTGCTCCTACGATTACCAGCGCCGAGCGTAGCGTTGACCCCAGAGGTGCGATGCGCGGTCGTAGGGAACGTAGACAGTGGAAAGTCGACAACATTAGGTGTGCTCACAAGAGGTGCTCTTGACGATGGTCGAGGCCGAGCACGGGTGTCTTTATTCCGGCATAAGCACGAGGTTGAGAGTGGGCGGACGTCCAGCGTCGGCATGGAGGTACGTTTACTTTTTCTTGCGTACACAACCTCAGACCAACTTGTCGCGAACGCCGCTAGATTCTAGGCTTTGGCCCGACCGGCGACCCCATTCTCCCTCCTTCCTCACACTCCAACGACCCTGAGGCCATCCGGCATGAGAAGATGTCCTGGGAGTCGATATCAATACAAGCCGCCAAAATTGTCTCTTTCATCGACCTTGCGGGACACGAGAGATACTTGAAGACGACGTTGTACGGGCTCACATCTGGCGCGCCGTCGTGTGTCATCCTGATAGTGGGGGCGAACGCTGGCTTGATTGGAATGTCGAAAGAGCACCTTGCGATAGCTTTGGCTCTGAGCGTGCCCGTGGTGGTCTGCATAACCAAAGTATGGCCATGTGTCTTCCGGAAAGACCGCATTGGCTAAGATGTATGCGTGCAGATTGACATGACTCCTCCAAATAAGCTTGCTGAGACCATTAAGCAAGTGACGAAGATTCTCAAAAGCCCCGGGTGCAGGTCTGTGAATAAATCTGGTCACCTCAGCTCAATTGCTTATGCACACACGCAGAAAAACACCCGTCTTTGTTAAATCTATGGAGACGGCAGTAGAAATTTCTGAGGTGTTCGCTAAGGAGAAGTAAATCTATCAGATGAATGCTTACGACCTATACATGTTTGCTGACTGCTCGTCAGGCTCTGTCCAATATTCCAACTCAGCAATGTCACCGGGGAGGGCTTAGACTATGTGTGCACCTCTCTCTTGCTCGCTACCCTCTGCCCAAATCTGACCACGTTCCATTCCTCACAGCTCCGAACGTTCCTGAATCTGCTCCCCTTCCAGCGAAGGCGATACAGAGAAGTTTATGGCCGATCACCCGCTAGAGGTACGGCTTCATGGAACCCTTTCCTTATCGAAACGTGCTGACTACGATCCGCGGCAGTACTGCATCACTGAAGTCTGGTATGCTTGCGCGCCGATCTCCCGCGGCGATATGTTGCGTACTCACCGCGCTTCGCATGTGTAGGTCGGTGCCATATGTGGGTACTGTGGTCGATGGCATCGTCAACGCCGGCCGCCTCAAGGCCGGGGATGCGATCGTTTTTGGCCCGGATTCGAATGGGAAGTTCGAGAGCACGGTGATCAAGTCGATACAGCGGAAACGGTGCGGTTTCCCTTCCATTATCCGCATACACCCTGGATGGAATGCTCATATCGCTATGGCCGCATCGCAGAGCATCTGTGCCTTCGGCCGAGGCGGGTCAGTGCGTCTCGCTGGCACTGAAACGGGTGCGCAGAGCGGCGGTGAGGAAAGGGATGGTTATCGCGCACAAGACCGAGGGCGGCACGCTTCCTCGAGGTGAGTAGCCTTACACAGTCGCGGGAGAAGCGAGATGCTAATTTGCGATTGCTATGGAAGCGGTGAAGCAGTTTGAGGGGCAGGTGCTCATCCTCTAGTAAGTATTTCGCATTCCGAGGCTTTAGTGTATGTGGGACCCTTGACTGACACGGGTCTAGCCACAATACCACATTGCAGAAGAACTACCAGGTGAACCTCCCCGACCTAATCTGTTATCGCTGTGCGGTTTGTTTAGTTATGGTATTTGAATCGCAGGCTATGCTCCATTGTGGTGCCATCCGCCAAACAGTGCGAATATTAAGCATGGACCATCCGCAAGGCATTCTTCGCACGGGCGACCGCGCGACGGTGACGTTTGAGTTCATCTCACACCCCGAGTTTGTGAAGGAGGGCATGAAGCTTCTGTTCAGAGAGGGCAAGACGAAGGTGAGTATATTTGTTTTCGCGTGATAGAAGTCTGGATTAATATTATATGTTGTCTTAGGGTCTTGGAGTTGTCACCAAGCTGCTGTGATGCGACGAGTACAATCTCGCATACTGAGATGTGTATCGGTGCACGCGGAGCATCGGTGACAACTTCGCGCATCGCACCTAGCCAACGAGGCGATAACTGGAATGTCCCTGTCAGATCGTGACGTCCTGCAACATGCGATTGCAATCCAGCCTAATTATCAGGGCCTGTGCAAGCCCGTTGCCTACGATCATGGTTCCTTTTGTGACCAGCTTGTGGAATTGCATCCTGGGCCACGGCCCTTGCCCTCGTATTGTTATTCTGGATTGTTGTATCCCTATTGTACAGTTTCACGCAGAGCAGCCGCCGTGGATTTATGGACCATCTCCGTCGACATGTTTGCAATTGGCCTCCGGTTGTCGGTGTTCTATGGGCGTCGACGGCACAGATTTCTGGACTGTGGACCTTGGACTGGGAATATGACTCTGGTGCTGTGGTCTGCGGAAGATTGTCACGTAAGTGGGCGAAACGTACCGACGAGTACGGTGCGGTGTGTCATGTATTCGACGTGAACAGGCGTTTTCACGGCCTGTGCGCTGCATTCCAGCGTCCCGCTCTTTTGGCATCGGATGGAAAGGGAGAAATCCAATGCATGCATAGTGCCCGTTGCGACGCATATATATCTGTTGTGAACGAAGGACGTATTGTCCTGAGTTGTCCGGGTGTTGAGACGTGCTGGGGAGTTCCCAAAGGGTGTAGCTGTGGCGGTGTGATTGAAACTGGCAATTGTGGGGACCAGCCTAACTTCGGCGCTTGAGGTACATATCTCCTGACCGAGCTTGTTGTAATGATCGCTTCCTGTGCCGGGCGTTGAATGGGCTTCGCACTCCTTTTCTCTGGACTGTCACCATCGCAATAGCTGAGAGGGCCATGCCAGGTAGCCTTTGAAGCTTATAGTCAAGCAGCAGCCGAGGCGGTTACTTATATACAGCAAGATCGACTGTGACCCTCGCACACGTTGGCCGGGCGACTCTCTCATTGGGTTTGAGGCGGCGGAACTTCCAAGGACCCTCGAAAGGTGTGTGAATCTGTGCTGTGCACTAGAGTTTCATCGATCAAATTGGGTTGTATAACATCCAGAGACCCGGCGGGTGTATACGCTTTCGACACCCCACAGTGATGGAACACGACTCTAGTGCAGGCGCGCTCAGTAGGGAGGCCGAGAGTGCCTTGCGGCGGGTGCGTTCCACGGGCGACCTGGAGGACATCGCCCACGTCCCGCCGAGCAGGCACAGGCGGCACCCGCGGTCGCAGGTGCGCTGGGACGACGGCCCCGACGGGCAGCAGCGCGCGCTGCGTTCCCCAAGCACCCGCCACGCCCCGGCGTCGCGCGCGTCCACGGGCGACCTCGACGCGGTGCCCTTCGTGTTGCCCCCCGCCCGCCCTGCCGAGGCGCTGCTGCTGCCGCCGATGCGGCGGACGCAGTCGGTGCCGTACGATCCGCACCTCATCGACCCGGACATGCTGGCGAACGAGCTCGCGAGGGCGGACAGGAACCGGCGGAGGCGCAATCGCGTGCGCGAGGTGCCGCCGGGGTGGCGGGGCAAGCTGCTGGTGTTCCTTGGGCAGGCGGGCCCGGAGGCCCGGATGCGGAGCAAGCTGATATCCTGCACCTGGACTGTGTCATTTGGGCTGGTACAAGTGCGTGTTTCAGCCCTGTCACCTGAGCACGATGACGAACACTGAGGGCCATGCAGTTCGTCATCATCACGACGCTACTCATCTACTCAAGCAAACACAAAAGTCCAACAATACATGGAGAGACAGAGTGGGATGCATGTGAGCGGCCTTTGGGAGCCTGGAACGCAATCTGGCTGGTCCGAATATTCTTTGGGGTGGTGTTCTCGTTCAGCAGCTATCGGAGAGAACTTTTATGGAATCGGCAGTGAGCATACACAAGTTCAACTGCCAGCATCCTCTAATGAATACCGCAGACAAGGATCAGGGACGGCTGACGTCGAGACAGGTCGTGCAAGCAGTCAACGCAGAACTAGTCGCACCACAAACCGGTCACCTACATCGGTCAGTGCCCCGAATGACAACGATGCCGAGCAGCCTGACGGGCCGCCGCGCTCGCCACTACTCATACGGCTAGGCAACTTGACCGACGCGCTAGGTATAGTCTGGTTCTTGACTGCTCACGTCCTCGTTTACACCTCCATCAAGACATGCCGCTTCGCGGCGCCACACCTCTGGTGGCTGAGCTTTAGCATCCTCTGCATCCTCTACTTCATGGTTCTGGAGGTGTTCCTCGTCGGGCTCATCGTATTCATTTTCTGGCCCGTCTTCTGGGTATGTTGGTTCTGTACGTTGGCTGTGGCTGAAAGAGGCTGATCGTCTCCGCAGCTCACATGGAACGTCTTCCTACTCTGCATCGGACGCCATCACATACAGCGCACGCCCGTCAAGCATGAGATCGGCAAGCTGCCTAAGACAACAGTGGACCAAATCCCGCTTGTGCTCTATATTCCGCCGCCGCCAGAAGACGGCACAGACAGCAAGGACACCAAAGCGGGCACGCCATCCGTACCATACACATACCCGCCAATTCCGTCAAGTAAGCCTGTGAAGAAACGCCGCTTCGCGTTCCTCAGGCGGTCCAAGACGGCCAAGGGCGGCAGCAAAGGAAAGACCGCGAGTGGGGGCGCGGAGGGCGAGCCCAAGACGTGGGAGGACAACTGGGTGCCCGGCGAGTACCCGTTCGTCCGGCTCGAGGGCAACCGCGCGGCGTGCGCGATCTGCCTCATGGACTTTGACGAGCCACAGAAGCGGATGCCGAGTGACAAGAATGCCAAGGAGGTGGCTGACCCCGGCGAGAGTGAGAGCAAGAAAGTAGATGCGGGTGAGAGCGGAGGGTGGGGCGGCGCCGCCGGGCGAGGTGCAGGAGGTGCAGGTCGAGGAGGTCAGCGCGGCGGACGCGCGGCGGCTGCAGCTGGAGGACGCGGGCGAGGGCCCGCAGCCGCTGCGCCTGCTGGGGTGCGGGCATGTCTTCCACGTGAGCTCTTTCTCGTCTTCGTGGTTTGCTGAGGGCACGTCGCTGAGGACGCGCGAATGTAGAAAACGTGCATCGACCCGTGGCTCATCGACGTGTCGGGGCGGTGTCCCGTGTGCCAGCGGCCGGTGGAAGTCGCCGCTGGGAAAGGTAAGAACGAAAGCTGAATTCACTCCTGGGCGCGAGTGGGTGTATGCGTACACTGCTCGCCTCGGATACCCCCTACTTCAAGAATGCGCCCCGGCGCTGCCCTCCACTCGTTGCTCATCACGCCTCGCGCAAAGAAAGTCCGTGCTGGCAATCCCCTGCTCTCGCTTTTATCCTGCATTTTCGGTCCTTGTATCCCATATCCGCTTTCCTTTGGTAGATTTCCCGGTTGTCTATGGTTCTGTATCAATATGCTTGACTGTGTAAGTATACTTTTTGAGCAATGTTGCGATGACGGACTGCATACCCATTTGGAATGTTGGCGAGCGACGGTACAGTAAGTGGCTCTGTTTGCTGTCTGCGCGTTACGTGTATTTTCTGATGAGACGAAAGCTGAGGGACAGCTCCTAGCTGTTCCTCGTACATAGTAAGGTAGACCTACCCCACTTTCGACGACTCTCGTCACGGCGTGACCATCACGTGTGTCGGCCAAAGGCGCTGTCACGCTGACAAGCGCTCGACTTGCTGGCTGGACATGGCGGCATTCAAAAGATTCAGAAATGGTCTGACGAACTTTTTGCTAGATGTTTGACTGTCAGATATTCTTACAGAGAGATAATCATAAGCTGACAGTCAAAACTCTGCCTCAGGATCTCTCAATGTTGACACATTCGGTTGAGCTTGGTTTTCGCTGCTGAGCGTGACGGCGCTTAATCACGTGATGTAGTCGAAATTGGAGTAGGTCTACCTTACTGTTCACTAATTGTGCTGGTGGCGACTGCGAGAATATTACTCTGTATTTCGTGAGGTAATTGATCATCTCACCAAGTTCCTCCGACCAGTACGGACTGCCGGTAGTACGTGGAAGCCAGAGCCTCGAGAAGACACGGCGGCCTGATGCGCCCTTCCGACCCCAAAGCAAGCGCCGTCGCCTGCCCCCGCCGCGCCGAGAACGCCGTCCAGACGTCGCTCGCCGCCGCGGCGCGTTCCGCTCTCCGACGGCCTTGTGGCGGTGCGGCATGCTGGGCGGGCGCAGATGCGCCAGGGCACCGGCAGGGTCCGCCTCGGTGTGACCTGGGCCTGACACACGCGCGCCTAGCGACTTGAGTCCCAAAAGTTCCACGTCGCCCTCCCATGCACGCCCTCCGACGTTTTTTCCGTGTTCGCAACTGCCGCCACTTTTATGAGCCCGCCTGAGCTCTGATTGACCCTCTATACTACGAACCCCCATGTTACCGCGGCACCTCTACGCACTTGTGTTTGCCTGGCTCGCGGGCGTCCATGCGGGCAGCCCCCAGTCGCCGTTGGCTGGCGGGCTCGGGAAGAAGGAGCAAGTACAGGACGTGCTGGAGCACAAGCCGGCTACGCAGCCCTCTTGCGAGCAATTCGTGCGTTACCTAGTTCTGTGCTGTAGCCCTCGCTAACGGCGCTGTAGCCAACAGGACCGATCGAAACTACGTCATGCGACTTCGCAACTGTAGAGAGCGTCACGGACGAGCTCTACAACCACCTGCACGAACTTGTACAGACACCCTTCTTCAAGTACTTTAGAGTAGACCTTTACCGGGAATGCCCCTTCTGGCAAGAGAATGGGCTTTGTATGAATAGAGAATGTGGGATTACTACCGTGGACGAGGTAAGTCGTGTCTAAGTCTTCTGCGTCTACCCCCACCTGACAGTCACTAGAGTGAAATACCAGAGCCATGGAGGGCCAAGTCTCTGAGTAAAGTCGAACTGACACCAAGAGAAGAGGTGCGTTGAGGCTCCCTTCCAAGACCGACTTTTCTGACTTATCCTTCCGTAGCTGCACCACCTACCAGGATGTTACTACCGCGACTCGGACTTCTGCTTCAGCGACGACATGTCCGAGGGCGACTACGTGGACCTCACGGTGAACCCCGAGCGGTTCACGGGCTACGTCGGGCCCTCCGCGCACCGCGTCTGGAAGTCGATCTACGACGAGAACTGCTTCGGCGTGTCGCGCTTCGACACGCTCAACGTGCTGTCGCCCGAGGAGGAGGACGCGAAGACGTGTCTCGAGCAGCGGGTGTACTACAAGATCGTCTCGGGTACGCATTGTCGTCGCTGTGCCTCGCTTGCGCTGACCATAGCCCACAGGCATGCACGCGAGTATATCGACGCATATATGCCATGATGACTTTAACCAAAGCACAGGAGAATGGGTGAGCGCTTTCGTCCTTAAATTTCACGACTGGCATTCACAATTCTCCAGGGTCCGAATCTGCAATGCTTCATCGACCGCATCGCAGCGCACCCCGACCGCCTTGAGTACATGTACTTCAACACAGTGGTGATGTTGCGCGCGATGGCGCGTATAGGGCCCTACCTCGCAGCCTACGACTACTGCGGCATGCCCTCCGGCACGCACGAGAGCGACGCATACACGCTCGAGAAGCTCCAGGACGTCGTCGCAATTGCCAAGAGCGCGGGTAAATTCGACGAGACGACGTTGTTCCGCGGGCCCAACGCCGACGTACGCTTTTCTTTTGTGACCTCGAGGGATTCGGAGGCTGACTTTCGATGCTGCATAGATTCTCAAGGAAGAGTTTAAGCAGCATTTCCGGAACGTCTCGCGCATCATGGACTGCGTCGGCTGCGACAAGTGCCGCCTGTGGGGCAAGATCCAGACGACGGGCGTCGGCACCGCGCTCAAGATCCTCTTCGAGCTCGACGAATCCGCCCTCGAGTACGTGTCTCCGCCGCTCTCATAATGATTAGCCACCTGACTGGGAGACGTATGCAGCCCGAAGGTAAACCGTAACCTGCTGACGCGCTCCGAGGTCGTCGCGCTCGTCAACACGCTGCACCGCTTCACCGAGAGCCTCGCGGCCGTGAACACCTTCCGCACGATGTGGGCCGAGCGCGAGCAGAGCGAGAAGGGGCGGCTGCTCGCGAGCGTGCAGGAGTCCGGAGACGCCGCGCAGGTACGCCTCCTCCCGCCACCGTCCCGCTAGTATCTGAATGTACTGACCCCTCGTTCGCTCAGCCGGGACAGTCGCCCTTGGCAGGTGCGGACGCGCTCACGCGTAATCTGCTGGGGACCTGCAGCGCTGGGTGCGCGCGTGCAAGGAGGGCACCGTCTTCTGCGTGCGCGGCCTCCTGGCCGGGATCCAGAGCGTCGTCGCGGCCGTCACGCGGCTGTTTCAGGTCTCAGGCAAAGACCAATTACCGCACAGCGAGTTCTGAACCTGCACATCCCTGTATGAACGGACACATCTCTTGTATCATAGCCACATATCATGATTCTGACGCGGGCACTCGTGCGCTGTTTCCGAATCTATATCAACGAAAGTTTGCCAAGTAGCTTGTGTGTATGAGCGAGGTAACGCGGGTTCGCAATGCAGTAATAATGCGCTAGTATGTACAATACAGGAATGCCGGAAATTGAAACAAGCGAACCAAGCAAACGGCGGCTCCCAGGCGAAAACATACATATTAGCAGGAGCACTGGCTAAAAATACAGTCCGAGTGAAAGTGTCCGTGTGTGAGTAGTATATCTATGCGATGGTCTGTGGGCAAGCACGGCGTGCAGTAGTGCACGTATGCGATGAAATCCAGCATGCAACCCCCACCTCTCCCTGCACTGCCCTCGTCGTCCTCCCTGCGCCTCGTCGGAATCATCTGGAACACCAGCCGCGGACGATGGCGGGGCACACGGAGCGCAGAGGACCAGCCGCCGCGCTGGCAGGAGACGAGCGCGGCGTAATATCCCAATTTGACGAACCACCTTTCCTTTCCTCCCGCGCTGGGCGCATACACCCGGGTACTGAAGATAAGCGTGGATATGTGGAGCGTTCCTCCCACGCCGACGCCGGGTACACAATGACGAAGCGGTGGTCGGGCGAACCGCTTTGGTGCTTGGCGTACCAAAGCAGGGAAAGGGGGTTATGACCTGAAGGGGGTGTTGGCAACTGCTGACTGATGAATAGAGCATTGTTAAATACGCACATGTCATCGTCTTGGTCATCGCTGTCGTCGTCGCTGCCAGTGACATTGAACATGCCGGATACGTTACCGAAAGGCGATTTCATTAGAATGGCCTCCGCTTCAACATTCTAAAGACAGGATGAGACAACGCTGATGATAAAATGTACCTGAATCTTACCCCGACTGTGACATTGGAATGGATTCCGCCCAGAACGACGTTGCCGAATGTGTATCGCGGACTGAGTGAGTCAAGAGATTGAGAGAAGTAAGGGAGTGAAGTGAGGAAGTTGGCGATGTATGCAGGGTCGGCGGCGCCTGATGGCGGTTTAGGTAACAGCACTGTGATATTGAAGTCCAGCTCATCCGGCGACGTGAGGTTTGGGGGGACCTAACGGGCTATGGATGAGGGGGAGTGTTGGGACCTATGGCGAGCGACTCACGTAGATGTATAGGCCATTCGTGCCAGCCAGGTTCATCAGACAAACATTAGTTTGCTCCCTAACGTCCGTACCAGTGTACGACATGAGCACCTTGACACTGGCTTGGTTGTCCTTGGGATCAGCGTTGATTCCTACCGCAAGGGAGCCTGTGATAGGGCCCGCTTTCGACGGGAGGCATGAGACGTTGGACTGGATGAAAACAGTGTTTGTGACTGGCACATAATACTCCAAACTGATGAAGTGATCAGTGAGAACCTCGATGTTAGATTAGCAAGCAACGCACTGAGCACTGAGTAATCCCCCTTGTTGCTGGTCTTGCGCATCCCATTTGTTACAGACAGTTGCAGCCGTTATCGAAATAGGCATTGCTCCCAGGTTGAGCCCAGAAAACGCCGAGGTATTATTCTTGTTACCGGAAGGTTGAGGTGAGGGATATTGCATGTTCGAGTTCTTGTACTCCCTTGCGTCTTCTCGCGTTTTCTACATAAATTTGAGTGACATGAAGAGGGAAAACTGATATCACGACCAACACACCAGAATAATCAGGGGCACACCAATAGCGATAGTCACAACAAAGTAAGCGATGAGTCCGTATATTGCCCATCTTAAGCGTTTCGAGGTGGGCTTATACTTCCACGCCTTCCGCTGCTCTTCCTCCTCCTGCGAAGTCTCATAGTCGGGAAGCGACGGTGTCGGTGTCGAAGGCCGCCTGTTCACGGGATGCACTGCTGGGGGAACGGCAATCTTGGGAAGCTGGTCTTCTTCTTCATCGAGTATAATCATCGCAAGCGATGTGAGAGGCCCTGAGCGCACTCAGCGCATGCAGGACCAGGACGGGCAAGAGGAGAGGAGAAAGGCGGTGTCGACGACGACGAAGAGGGTGGTCAAGAGGGTGTGGGAAGGAGAAAGTGGGGCTAGCGCCTAATCCCAACGCCTTCCCAAAGCGGGACTCCCGGCATCAACGATTATGCGGCAACTCCCGTCTTGCACCTCGGGACGCTTTGTGGCGTCCGCAATCCGTTCCTCCCTCTTTTCCTCGTTACCTGAAGCTTAGCATCGTGGACTGAGAAGAGCTTAGCGTACGGCTAACCTACGGAAAATATTGAGCGAAGAAAACGGGATATTGCATCCTCTGTAGCTCCTCAATTGGTTCGCACTTACTTGAAAACAAATACCTTTGAGCAGCGGCGTCCAGCTGCTCGAGTCAGTGGTAACCGCAGCTAAGAACACGCAGCCTTTGGTCTGAGAAACATCAGTTGATCTCATAAATGTATAGTGTCAAGCCGCCCTCCTCACAGCCACGGACGCATTCTGGTGGTGGGAAAGGCCTCGGCAGATCGCAGTCAGCAGTGCGGGCATCGGGGTTCACGGTACCATGTACAGTAGAGTCTGCCTAACGTAGAGCTGTTGGTGTCAAGACAGGACTGAAGATAGCACTCAAGGCTGCAATGTATAAGAAGCTCGTCGGTAAACTAGCCACCTCGCCGCTGCCGCGCCCGGTCGTAGTAATCTATCCGTCGTCTATGTACTGGGATACGGCCTTTGGTACATCTACATCCGGTCCCAGGTGGATTCACACAACGTATCATCCATACCTTATGTTATTTGACACCCTGTAAACACTGAGACTTACTCACCCATGTAAGGACCAGAAGCTGCTTATGTCACAGGAGTACTACACTTGTAGTGCAGGCGTTATTGTAAGCGCCCAGCTGTAGATCTCTCATCCAACTACCATCTGAACTTCATCCCTCCCAGAACTCCCCACTCGCTATCACTACATCCAGGTCAGCATCTTGTAGCAAGTTGCGGAAGACAAGGCAGTTGTCACAACTTTCAATTGGAATTTACAAAATTTCTCCGGCGGCCTCACCAAAGAGGCGGGAGTTCACCGTCAGCCGATTGCGTGATACACTCGACATCGCATCCGCTATATAGCTTCAGGCCAATATGCACATCTCGTTTACACACAAAATCCCTCTCGACCTTCACGGCCGTACGACACAACCGATACAATACTGTACTCACTCCTAAACGAGCATGGCTAACCCACCTCATGGCGGTGTCTTGAAGGTATGTCATGATGGGTTCCACTGATGCAACGGGTTTAATAACACAACTCCAGGATTTGATTGCAAGGGACGAACACATCCATGAAAACCTCCAAGCGGAGGCCAGGTCCCTTCCTGACATTGTGCTTACCGAGGTTAGCAATATGTTTTGGTTGATTGGTAGACATCCTGGATTGATTTTGATTTTGATTTTGATTCAAACAGCGTCAACTATGCGACTTGGAACTAATCACCAATGGAGGGTTCAGTCCACTAGAAGGGTACATGAATGAGGCGGACTACAAGAGGTGACTGTGATCATTTCTTGTGCTGAATGTCCCGTGCTGAACTTTTCGCAGCGTCGTAGACAACCTTCGTCTCGAAGATGGATCTCTCTTCCCCATGCCCATAACACTCGATGTCTCGCAAGCAGATATTGACAGCAAAAAGATTGCCTCAGGCTCTCGCATTACCCTCCGCGATCCACGAGACGAGCAGCCTCTGGCGATCATCACCGTTGAAGACGTCTACCGTCCCGACCAAGTGAAGGAAGCCGTTCAAGTCTTTTGGAGCAGACGACCTCGCCCACCCTTCTGTTGCCTATCTGCGCAACCGGGTGAAGGAGTTCTATGTTGGCGGAAAGGTGCAGGCTATCCAGGCACCGACACATTTCGACTATGTCGCTCTCCGCTGTAAGTCCCTATTGCCTCGAATTGCCCTGTACTTTTGTTTCATGAGTGCTAATCTATGTTTCTAGACACTCCTGCAGAACTTCGTGCACACTTCAAGAAAGTCGCTTGGCGGAAGGTCGTTGCGTTCCAAACCCGCAACCCCATGCATCGTGCGCACCGCGAGCTGACCGTCCGCGCTGCCCGCCAGAGGCAAGCGAACGTCCTGATCCACCCTGTTGTTGGCCTCACCAAGCCTGGCGACGTCGACCACTACACCCGCGTGCGTGTGTACGAGGCCATCATCGCCAAGTACCCCAGCGGCATGGGTCACCTCGCCCTTCTTCCTCTCGCTATGCGTATGGCCGGTCCCCGCGAAGCTGTCTGGCACGCTATCATCCGCAAAAACTTTGGCGCGACCCATTTCATTGTCGGCCGTGACCACGCCGGTCCTGGCAAAAACTCGCAAGGAAAGGATTTCTACGGCCCTTACGACGCACAGGATATGGTCGCAAAATACCATGAAGAGCTTCATATCGAGATGGTGCCCTTCCAGCAGATGACCTACTTGCCATCGACGGACGAGTACCAGCCTGTGGACGAGGTGCCCAAGGGTGTCCAGACGCTTGATATTTCGGGCACTGAACTGCGGAAACGGTTGCGAACTGGCGCAGCCATTCCCGATTGGTTCAGTTACGAGTAAGTTCAATTCCAAATTATTGCATATAATGGATCTGATTGGGTTTATGCAGTGCGGTGGTCAAGACCCTTCGTGAGAGCTATCCCCCAAGAGGAAAGCAGGGTTTCGTTGTGCTCCTGACGGGTCTCCACAACTCTGGGAAGGACACCATTGCGAAGGCCCTGCAAGTCATCCTCAACCAGCAAGGAGGCCGTAGCGTTTCCCTTTTCCTTGGCGACGGCATTCAGCAGGAGCTTGATGCATGTGAGTACATTGCCCCGCATCGCCTCGCAGAGACCTAATTCCGTGAGCGGCCAGCCTTCACCAACACGCCGGATGAGCGCGCCAAGAACCTGCAGCGGCTGGGATTTGTCGCCGCAGAGCTTGCCCGCGCAGGCGCAGCCGTCATCGCCGCACCTATCGCGCCTCGCAAGGCATCTCGGGACGCCATCAAAGACACTGTGTTGCACTCCGCCGGCGCCGGCGGTAATATCTTTGTGGTCCATGTCGCAACGCCGCTCGAGCACTGCGAGGCGAATGACCGCAGGGGTGTCTACACACGCGCCCGTGCAGGAGAGCTCAAGGGCGTCGCGGGCATTGACGAGGTCTACGAGGCCCCTGAGGCGGCGGACTTGACGGTCGATGTCTCGACGCAGAGCATACCTGAAATCGTCCACAGTACGTCTGCGTGTTTCTGTACCCAAGAAATTACGTGAGCTGATCAAACGTGCAGGCATCGTCCTTCTTTTGGAGGCTACGTCCCTTGTATAGACTCGACTAGACCCTGCATGCCCGGCCAGCTGTTTTACTTGTCAACAGGCCCGCTGCCACAGATCTCTTGGCATACCTCCATTTCACTTATCTCCTACGGGTTACGTACCCCTACGCACTCTATATACCACACAATGTATTCACAAACCTCTCGCGTTCCAATAGACATTACTGTAGCATTCTCCTAACTCTCTTTGGAGCGATGGCGATGCGGGATTGCTGCATTCTCGGAGTGGTGCCAAGCAACGAATCAGACGTGGGCGGTGTCCCTGGCGTCATGAAACTCGCGCAGCCAAGCGGGCGCCTAGCACAGCCCTCCTTTCGCCTCGCCGTCCCTCCATAATAAAACTCGGACACGTTCCTTTCATGTTCTCGTTCTGACGGACACTCTACACTACTAGTCCTACGCCCAACGTACCCCTTCTTCCGTGCTCTCGCAGCTTGCTCTGCTTTGCTTGTTTTTTCTTTCGCCCCCGGAACGCTGTAATCGACCTCGCGTCTCGCCTGGTGCGCGATGAAGTTTCTGGCAACGTCGCTGTTGCTGTACCTGTCCTTTCTGCTCGACAATCTCTCGGAGGCCAATGCTATACGTATCAGCGGACGGCGGATACCGCATGAGGAGCGGCTGAGGCGGAGGAGCACGATGACCGCCGACCTCAGAGACGACGGAGACCTGAAATACTACACTAATATCACGCTAAACGACGAGGTGTTCCCTGTGCTCATCGATACAGGAAGGTGCGTAGCTTGTTTTTGGGGTGGATGACCGTAATTAACGCATATATGCGCAGTTCCGACTTGTATGTGGCGGGCAACGTTGCTGGTGCGGGGAGCACGGGCAAGAAAGCCACTGTCAATTACGCCATTGGTGCCGCTTCAGGTGTGTTCTGCCTCTCGCAGCAGATACTACTAGAGCTCACAGTAACGCTCTGTTAGGTCCTATCCTGACAGCCAAAATGGGGCTCGAAGAGTTCACAATCATGAACCAGGCGTTCATCCTGGACCAGTCAGGGAACAACGCAAAAGGCGAGGGCCTACTCGGCCTGGGGCCAAACTCTGGGTCCGAGATCCACAGTGTGCTCAACAACCCGAACGGCGACACGCCGCTGGACCGCATCTTCCGCCAGAACACGTCGACGCCGAACTACCTCTCGATTTACCTCGGGCGCAGCGACGACCCGACGGACCCGTTTCCGGGCGACCTCACGATCGGGCACCCCGTCACGGGCTTTGACAACGTGACGAGCATGCCGAAGCTGCCTGTGTTCGAGGTCAGCGACGGGCTCGGGCAGCACTGGCAGACGCTGCTGGATGCGGACGGCATCATTGGCCCTGACGGCCAGCCGGTGCAGGTCACATCGCGCGTCAAGAACGGCGGCAAGGACAGGCTCAATGTCATTTTTGACAGTGGGTTCTCCCTTCCGCAGGTGCCCAAGTGAGTAAATGCATCATAAGAAGTGATTCGGCGCTGACGGGTATCCAGGGCTGTCGCAGATGCTTTTTACGCGCGAGTGCCTGGGGCGAACCTGGTGAACTTTACTGGCCTTGGACAAGTCTACACCCTCCCGTGCGACGTTGAGCTGAATGTCACATTCAAGTTCAACAACGTCAGTTATCCCATACACCCTCTCGACACCAGTCTGTCCCAGCTGCAGAAGACCGATGATTCTGGAAACCCTGTCTGCGTGGGTTCCTTCCAGCCAATTCAGCCGGGCGCAGAGGCTTCCACGTACGATATGATTCTCGGCATGGCTTTCCGTAAGTAATCAGTGATGCATATACAGAAGTCGGTTACTGACATAGAAACAGTACGCAACGCTTACATACTCATCAACTATGGTGACTTTGTGGACGGTGCCTCATCAAAGGTCGCCGACCCGTACATCCAGCTCCTTCCTCTGACAGCGGACGTGTCCGAGGCGCACTGGGACTTTGTCAAGGTGCGGCTGAACGATGTCGACAACACAGGCAACTTCCATCTGCTCCCCGCCTCCGTGTTGCCACCCAACACCGACAACAACAGCAACAACAACGACGAAAGCTTCGCGGACAAGGTGCACCCGTACCTGCCGTACATCATCGCAGGCAGCTCCGTCCTCGGCGTTGCGCTGCTGATTGCCATTGCGCTCTGCATCTCCAGCAGCCGGCGTAAGCGGTACCGCCGCCTGCAAGACCCCGCTCCCGCTGGCTTGGAGTACGGTCAGACCTACGGACCCTACGGCCAATACAGCCAGGACGCGCCCTTCACTCAGTACCAGCCCTCTCGCCGCTACTAACCGCACTGCCGTGGACATTGCCTTCATTCTTCATGTTGGGTTATAATCGTAATCTAGTCATATTTAACGGACACATTGCTGCATCATGTACACACCATCGTCATCGTATATACCCGCAAGGCTACTACGCACCTTCAGCATGCCCGCGCACATGCGGCGCGGAAGTCGAGAAGGCTCGCCACCCCGGCCAGGCGTGCGGCTCGTCGGACAGGCGTGACCTGGGCGTCGTGACGAACAGCCCGGGGAGGCCGGCAGCGGCGGCGGCGGCTTATCTGCGTGACAGGACAGCTGCCCGGGGACGACGCCCGCAGCGTCTGCGTGATGGGCGTGACGGGGACAATGAGCGGGGTGTGACGTGTGTGACCGGGTGTGACGGGCGTGGACGATGCCGGCGACGATGACCTCAGCAGCGTCGAGCGCGGCTGTGACGGCCGGCTGCGGGCTGGGGGCGATTGCGATTGCGTGCGGCGGGGGTGTGCGGACCGAGGCCGATGGCTGTCTAGGGTTTGGGTGCACGCGGGCGGTGTGTGATGAGCTCGTGATGGGTGATGGCGAGTGGCCTGTGCGTCGGCGACGGGGAGAAAGGCTGGAGAAAGGCTGGAGAAAGGGGCGCGGACGCGGCCGAGGGGGGGCGTGAGGGTCGGACGGTGTGACAGAGACGGCTGGAAAGGGGACATTATTATCGTGGCTGATGCACGGAACGGTAAGGTCGGAGTTCGCCATGGGCGGTGACGATGAGGGGTGGGCCGGCGTCGCCTGCCCACGCGTGCGAACGCCTCAGCCCATCCTGGGACGTCGGCTCTGGCGCTCGTAAAACCCTTGCCAACGCCGTCAACCCCCTCACACCGCCCCCTCCCCCCTCGTCGCTGTCTGTCCCCGTCCGTCCGTCTGTGTCCTCTCCCGTCCCTCGGAATCCTCATGTCCGCCAACGGTGTTGACGATGCCGACATGACCACCTCGGAACACTCCCCCATGAACCCCCTCAGCAGCGACGAGAGCGACGATGCGCAGCCGATGCAGGTCGACTCCGACGTCGACGTGCAAAAGTCGCCGGACGTCGACGCCGAAGGCGAGGACGACGATTCCACCGACGAACTCGACGACCCGCCCCAACCTTCCCACACGGGTGCAGTGTCCTCGGCCTATCTGGCAAAGCGTGCAGTGAGTGCGGGCTCTGTTGTCGCTTCAGATCATAGCTGACCAGGCGGGACAGGTGAAAGATGAGGATTCGGTATGTTTAACTGCATTTGACATCTTCCCATATCAAGTATATGTTTCAGGGATATGAGGATGACCCTGAGCCCGAAGACGCATCCGATGAGGACGCCTCGTACGCCGACGAGGAGTATGGGGCGAGCAAGAAGAAGGCACCCAAGAAGAAGAAGCAACCCAGCAAGCCCAGAGGTGGGCCTTTTATGTTTTGTACGAAAACGTAAATGATGATTCTCACATGGTCAATCAAACTACATAGTCACTGTCCGCCGAGAATCACCATCCGACTCAGACTCGGATTATGGTGCAAAGTCCAAGAAGAAGAAGAAACCACGCGTCTCCAGCGAGGATGTCCGCGTCTCAAGTCGAGGGACGAAGGTGCCAAATTACGTCGACGACGTCCAGGACTTTGAACAGTTTGACGACGACGAGCTGGAAGCGGGGGACTATGCGCCTGCTCCGGCCAAAGAGGAGGATGAGATCGAGCTGGTCTTGAGCCATGTTCGCGACGAGGACTTCAAGGATGACCCTGAGGATAACTGGTATACCAACATCGTGCGTGTCAGAATTCAACGTTGCTCGATACTATCTCACAACTGTCGTCCAGCGATACCATATCAAGTGGAAGAACTTCTCCCATCTTCATAATACGGACGAGACGTACGAATTTCTGAAGCGCTTCAAGGGCCTAAAACGCGTAGACAACTACATCAAGGCGTACAAGATTTACCAAGAGCGTCTCAATGCGCCAGGGCTCAGCAGAGAAGACAAGGAGGCCATACTGCTCGACAAGGAGCGAGAAAAGGAGGAATACGAAACGTACAGGACCGTCGAGCGTGTAATTGCGCAGCGCGACAACGAGCTCGGCCATGTGGAATACTTTGTCAAGTGGAACAACCTCAATTACGAACATTGCACCTGGGAGCTGCAGAGCGAGGTCCGCACCATCGCGAAGGAGCAGGTCGAAGCCTTCAGACAGCGGGAGGCGGAAGGCAAGTTCCCGTACAAGAGCGCGAACTACGCCAAGACCCAACGGCCTACATTCAAGAAGATCACTGAGGATCCTCCGTATCTCGCTGCTACTGGCGGAGTGCTCAAGGACTTCCAGCTCACCGGCCTCAATTGGCTCGCGTACTTGTGGAGTAAGGGGGAAAATGGCATACTTGCGGACGAGATGGGTCTAGGAAAGGTACGCTTTGCTTATACCTCTTCGACGAGCCTCTGACAACTGTATCCGTAGACGGTGCAAAGCGTTTCTTTTTCTGTCTTACCTCTTCCACGAAGTGAGGCAATACGGCCCTTTCCTCGTCATCGTCCCTCTGTCCACGATTACGGCGTGGCAATTTCAATTCCAGGCATGGGCGCCAGAACTCAATGTCATAACATATATCGGGAACGCTGCAGCACGAGAGGTCATCCGCAACTACGAGTTTGGGCCATCTAACAAGAAGCTAAAGATGAACGTTCTTCTAACGACCTACGAGATTACCCTCCGAGATTCGCGCGAGTTGAACGATATCAAGTGGCAGGTTCTGGCTGTCGATGAGGTCTGGTTCATTTCAAAACCAACATACACTCTACAATATTAATACCCACCTCTTCATTATAGGCGCATCGCTTGAAGAACTCGGAGAGTCAGCTCTACGAAGCGCTACGGGCCTTTAACGCCGCGTCGAAGGTCCTCATTACAGGAACTCCGTTGCAAAACAACGTCAAAGGTATGCCTACACGCGCCACTTCTTTCGAGCAATGCCGCTCACGGTGTACCACGTTCCACAGAACTCTTATCGCTTATGCACTTCCTGATGCCCGAGAAATGTGCGTCTGCTTCTCCGATCCGCCTTCCGGTGTGAACTTACACTAACCACACGCGTATTCCTTTCCTGCGCCTTCGACTCGCGCCTACCTGTCCCATCCGTCAATTGTTGTTACCCAGTCCACCTGTCGAACGAGTTCGATCTCACCGATGCCGACCACGAAGAGAAGATCAAGGAACTGCACAAACAGCTCGAGGAGCTCATGTTGCGTCGGCTGAAGCGAGACGTGCTCACCGAGCTGCCCACGAAGAGCGAGCGGATCCTTCGGGTCGAGATGTCCTCGCTGCAAACACACTTGTACAAGAACATCTTGACCAAGGTATGGTCGCACATGCCTGCTCACTGGCCTTTGCTCATCACTACGCGCAGAACTTTTCAGGCCTCGTCAAGAGTGCGAACGGCAACACGAACATTAGCTTGCTCAACATTGGTAAGTAGATACCATTGATCGACTAGTAGCGCATGCTGAGACGACGATGGCAGCGATGGAGCTGAAGAAAGCCGCAAACCATCCGTACCTGTTTGAGGGTGTCGAGCTCGAAGCCGCCAATAATGAGGAGCTCCTCAAGGGCCTGGTCATGAGCAGTGGCAAGCTGGTATTACTCGACAAGTTACTCGCCCGACTCCGTCAAGACGGCCATCGGGTCCTCATCTTCAGCCAGATGGTCCGCATGCTCGACCTCCTCAGCGAGTACATGGGCCTTCGCAACTACCAGTTCCAACGCCTGGACGGCATGGTATCGTCAGAGGCCCGCAAGAAGTCCATCGCTCACTTCAACGCACCCGGGTCACCCGATTTTGCCTTTCTGCTATCGACGCGCGCCGGCGGGCTCGGGATCAACCTGGAAACTGCGGATACCGTGATCATCTTTGACGTGAGTCGCCGCTCGCGATCACCCGAGAGTGTGTAAACGCGGCCTGCGCGTTGCTGACCCTGCGCCCCGTCGACAGAGCGACTGGAACCCGCAAAATGACCTCCAGGCGATGGCCCGTGCGCACCGTATCGGCCAGAAGTCGCATGTGAGCGTGTACCGGTTCGTGAGCAAGGACACGATGGAGGAAGACGTTCTGGAGCGGGCGAAGAAGAAGATGGTGCTCGAGTATGCGAGTGAGTGAGCTCCGCGTGCGGTCATGAGAACGGCTGGGCAGGGGCTGACGTTGATGCGGCTTCATTTCAGTTATCAACCAGATGGACACGTCGCAAGCACACCTCAGCTCCAAGGCCGGCGCTACCAAGGAGAATTCTAAGCCGAACGACCTCAGCAGGACGAGCTGCATGCCGTCCTCAAGTACGGCGCGCAGAAGATGTGAGTGTGCCTGCTTTTGCGTGTATCGATGGGAAGGGCGGCGGCTCATGTTCGCTTGACAGCTTCGACAAGGATGACACCCAGCAGAACCAAAAGCTGGACGAGATGGATTTGGACGACATCCTCAAGACGGCCGAGCAGCACGAGACGGTGGCGGCCACTGCCGAGGGCGCGTCGCTCGGCGGCGAGGGCTTCCTGGCGCAGTTCGCCGAACGTGAGCGACGTGAAGAACGATATGAACTGGGAGGACATCATCCCCCTCGAGGAACGGCAGAAGTTCGAGGATGAGGAGACGAAGCGCAAGGCCGAGGAACTAGCCGCGCAGGAGAAGGAGTCTAAGGATCGGAAGCGCTCCCACGCGCCGGTGTCGTACGAAGGCATGGATGTCGAGCAGCCTACGGCTGCCCCCGCACCAAAGAAGCCCAAGCACCCCGCTCCCCAGCGCAAGTCTGCCAGTCAGAAGGCCATGGAGCTCAAGGAGCGCGACGTCCGGGTCCTGATCCGCAGCCTGCAGCGGTGGGGCGACATCCGCCAGCGGTACGATGTCATTGTGCGTAACCTGCTGTCTACCTTCATCCATTTTCGGACTGACAGCGTGTCTCCAGGTCGCCGAGGCCAAGCTCCAGGACAAGAACCGGGGGATGATCATGGACACCGCGGACGACATTGTCGAGCTCTGCGCACACGCTGTACAAGAGAACAATACCGAGAAGCGGGCAAAGATCGAGGCAGGCGAGACGCTGACAAACGCCCAGAAGAGCAAGGCCGTCCTCGTCACCTACCGCAACGTCGGCAACATCAACGCAGAAACCGTGCTCTCGCGCCACCGTGACCTCCAGGTGCTCTTCAAGTACCTCAGCGAACTGGACGACCCTTACACATGGGCGATACCCATCGACAACATCCGGCCAACGCTCAACTGGTCAGGACGGTGGGGCCCGACGGACGACGCGATGCTGCTGGTGGGCGCGTACCTGTACGGGTTCGGGAACTGGGAGGCGATGCAGAAGGACGCGCGGTTGAACCTCGACGGCAAGTTCTTCCTCGAGGAGGGCAAAAGGGCGAGGACCAGTCGAGCAAGCCGATCCCGAACGCGATCCACCTCGTCCGGCGCGGCGACTACCTGCTCGGCATCCTGCGCGAGCACGACGAGAAGATCCGCGCGATCGAGAGCACGCTCCAGCGCAAGAGCAGCGGCGGCGCGCACAAGCAGTCGCTCTCGCCGCCGCCGCCAGTCGCGTCGACGTCGTACGGCTCGCGGATATCGCGCGCGCGGGCGGAGAGCGAGGCGGTGGCGTCGGTGGACGAGGGGAGCACACGGAAGCGGAAGCGGCGGCCGACGCCGACATTTACCGATTCGTCGTCGTCGGACGAGTGGTGAGTCCTTTTTCGTCTATGTGAAAAAATCAAGTGTTTATACCTCCAGCAGTCCGTCGATGGACGAGGCGGCGACCAAGGAGGAGCTCCGGCCAGTGAAGAAGCAGCTGGTGAGTAAACGATACCAGGTAGCATGCGTCGGTATCTGACCGCACGCCACGCAGAAAAACCTCAAGCTCGTCCGGCGGCGACATGCCACGGGACGACAAGGTCGCAATCCTCAAGGAGTCGCTCGCGGCGATCGGGAAGCGGATCGAGTTCGTGCTCGAGACGAAGGCGAAGGCGGGCGAGGACGCGAAGCGGTGGAAGCGGCACCTGTGGACGTTCGTGACGCTCTTCTGGCCGAAGAAGGTCAAGGCGGGCAAGCTCGAGGAGATCCACGCGAAGATGGTCATGAAGGAGAGCGCGGGCGCGCCGCGTGCGGGCTCGAGCGACGCTGTCGCCGCGGCGGCGAAGAAGCCGCGCCTCGGCTCCGCCGTGCCCTCGCGCCCCGGCTCGGCGCACGTCAATGGCAAGTACCGGTGACGGCCACGACCCCCTCTCTAGACTGGTTCCGTCGCTGGGCGGCCCCGGTTTGTATCTTTGACTGCTCGAACTCTCAACTGTATTTTTTTCTTCTCATTGGTTTCCGTGTTTATCATGCGCGCTCTTCTTCTGTGTTTCTGTTGTCTGATATTGCTATGCATCTTTACCCTGCACACTTCCTCACATTGTTTCGCCTACACAGTACCCAGTATAACCACCTGTACCATTAAGACTAGTACCTAATGCTACACCGTTAGACTTGTCAGAGCATAAAATCAGAACAGCGGGAATGAGGAGCATCTTCAAGCAGGTATGAGATGGAATAGATAGGGGCAAAGGATCCGATGGGGAGGTGTCGCAAGGTATGGTCTACAAGTACATCTACGTCACAGTCGTGAATCATGAAGTCGTAGTTTCTCGCCTATTTCAGGTACCAGTGGAATCAGCTCAGACACCACTACTGCAAAACAGCCCAAATAAGACTCACTACCGGGTGTGCACGTGTATAGAGGGCTTGAGGATGCTGGCACCTCCACTCTTCTTGCGACTTCGAGAGGGGTTTCCGCCAACCGTAACACTGACGAGCGGGGCTCTGTTAGACGGACCCGCCTGGGCCTGTGCCTGCTGGCCTCGGGGTTGGCTGTAGGTCACTTGTGCATGCCTTGCTACTTGTGGGGGCGGTTGCGGCTCTGCAGCGCGTGCAGCTGCAACGGAACGTCTATGAGCATTGTCACGCGCGATCACACACGCAGCGACAGACCTTCGACCACCTTCGCGTCCGCCTCGCGGTTGAAGCTCTTGTAGAGCGCGTCGTACCGCCGCGCGTGCCAGTCGAGCTGCTCCGCGCGCGCGGCGTTGCCCTGGCTGAGCGCCCACTTCTTCTCCTCCTTGTACTTGCGCCGCTCCGCGTCGGCGACGGACGCGCGCGCGCGCAGCACCGCGATCTCGCGCTCGGCCGGCGAGAGCTTCCCGTGCGGGTCGATGGACGACGGGAGCGAGTCGATCGTCCACGCCGTGTCGATGCTGTGGGCTTGCGTCGGGGCGGGCGAGGCGGCCTGCGCGCGCGCCCGGTCCGTCGACTCGCGCTGCTGGTGGGAGGAGCGGCGGCGGTCCGCGCCGCGCTCGAACGACACGAGTCGAAGCCGCTTGGAACTGGAGGGCTTGCGCCCGTCTGCTGACGCCGTGGGCTCGACCTCGTTGTACCGGCCGTCCTCGAACAGCTGCGCGAGGATGTCGGTGAAGAGCACGCCGAGCGCGGCGCCGAGCAGCGTCGCCGCGCACTTAGTCGTGTCGAGCCCGTTCGCAAAGTCCCAGAGGAGCTTCGCGGTGACGGCGAAGCCGACGGGGAAGATAAGGGCCTGCGCGTGCTTGAGGGTGTGATGGAGCAGCACGCCCTGCCAGAGGCCTTGCAGGAGGTAGTCAGGTGTACGGTAGACGTGCTCGGGGTTGATGAAATTAAGAAAGATGCGCACGCCGAGCGCGAAGAGAAGCGGGGGCCCGGTGGTGAGGTACATTCAAGGCGCGAGCACTGAGCAGGCGGTCGAGTTGGGCAGTGGCGGTTAAGCAGCGAGTGATAGCGTGAGTAAAGGTCGTCCGGACATAAATGTGAGAAAATAGATATCGCAAGGCAAGCACACTGTCGCGAGTAGCGTCGACGGTGCGGTGCACGGTGAGAACGGTCGAAGGAGGACGTGGAGGATGAGCTAAAGCCCTAAGCGCCCGAACCTCGCGTCGGGACGCGCCCTACACGTGCTCCCGCCGCCCGACGTTGAATCACGTGGCGTTGGCCCCAACAGACCCGACTCCGAGAGCGTTGTCGCTTTAAGCGTTTTCTTTCGCTGTTCTCAACTCTCTTCCTCATCCTCATTCCTGGGTCGAATGGTAGCCCTCAGGCTCAGCCTCTTCACAAGCTTTTGCGGGCGTATATTATCTCGAAATTGCAAGCTTCGAAGCCTCATACTCATTTCCGCCGCCAAGATCTTGAACTGTCTCTCGACATGCCGTACTCATAACTGGTCTTGGTGTGTACCATCATCATGCTTGACTGAAACGCACGGGATGCATTAAGGGACTCTGCCATTTGTGCATCTTATTTTGCCTCTGGTGTTTAGCGTCAGGCAGCTCACGCCTGACTATCCGACTCGCACCGTATACTATCACCTCCGTGGGCACGTCATGCTTTTGCAGGTGGCTGTAGTTGTCGACCAGATATCTCCAACTACCTGCAAAGAAAATCTCACAGCGATGAATGGCAACATTTCCTTCTCATCATATGCGGTGACTTTACTGGAGAAAGAGACATGCCTATTTCACTCGTGCCCAGCTGCATGTATGCGCTACTAACTATAACGACACAGCCACACAACATGGCTACACGCTCGACGACAGAAATACAAATTCTTGCGAAAAGGGCTGCTTCGTAATGACCCTCGCAAGGAATCATCGGGTGCTGGTACGTCGACTACATGACTATATTAAGATTCATGAGGCTCACATTTCGGAATGGGAAATAGCGTCACTCTCATTCTTCTGCACTTGGCATGCATAGAATACATGCGAATTTCAATACGCATTGCACGCAGTGTGGCAAACTCGATCGTCATTTCTCGACTTAACGACCAAACGTGACCCTGCACGCGTCCGCCACATTACATAGGCGACAGCACGTCAGAATTTATCACATAAATCTGGTATGCATTTGGTACGTTGAGCACTTTCGTTCTTTCTTCTAGTAGGTTGAAAGTCTGCAGGTGGTCAATCTGCTTCACAAGATTTTCGCAAGTTCACAGACAATTTGGTGCTCATACCGGATAGCCAGTGTAGAGCTACCTCCGCAGCAAGACCCGACTCGGTCGTCAGAGATATCACTCACTTTGTGCAGTGGAAACAACATCATCTGCGCTCGTATTGGGATAAGCATGTGTCAAACGAAGCAAGGGAACAGTCGACCAGACATATTGGCTCAGCAGAAGAGTTCACATAACTCGAGGTATGTCATACTCAAGTATTGTGAGACATGACGCTGACTGCGCTCCTGACCAGGTCTGACTCGAAGAAGTTCTCTCGAATATACAAGGACTCGACCGGGAGGGAAGATTAGGTTACTTGTCTAGTAACCGGTAAGCGATTGTGCCATCACCATCACTGTGCAAAGTCTTGACCTAATGGGGCAGCTATCTAGGCACAACTCGAGCTCAGGTCATGTCCGCCGCCGTCCCCTTCCCTCTCTCCACGCCTTCAGCGACGCCCCTAGGCCTAGCAATGTGCTCTATATGCGCAGCAATCACCTGCTCTACGCAGCTCATGCGAGAGGAAGAGCAGGACAGGCCTCCTGAAGTTCGGGAGTGGCGGTTTTGTTTGGGCGTCTTCTTTGATGACTTCGCTTAAGCTAGTCTGATCCGTGTTCGTAGCTCCAGAGTGCCCTCTTCACACCCCGAAACACATTGCTCAAACCCCTCCGACCTGGCGTGGCCTCGCACTTGGACGAGAAGAGAACAATGGCGCATGCTGTGCACCGCCGACTTTTCTTATCGATTGATCCTCGGTGCCTAATGCGCGGTGGTGGCGGCGGCCTGGCTGTCATCCCGCCGGACGCGGAGGATACAGCCCCTTGCGTTCCGCCGTGAAGATTCTGCTGCTACTAGCCGCTGCTATCTGGAGTGCGCATGCTGTGCATGCCGTGCAGCCGAGTGGACGATTTCATGCGGTCGCTGCGAAGTCTGGGACTTGGAGAAGAGCTGGGGAGAAATACGTCACACTAGTTGTTCTGCGGCATACCCTGAAATGCGCGTCACGCCGTTGCTGCCCTGCAGCCTCTCTTCGAACCCTTTGGAGCAGAGAAGATGAGAGCAAGCGGCAGAAGCAGTGTCCTGCTACGGGCCCTTGAAGGCAGTGGAGCCGGTCCATTGGTAATGACCAGGACGTACATTCGAGCGCGCCCTCCTACGCCATAGCCTCGAGGTACGCCCTGGCTCCTGATGGTGATTGCACAATAGCGTCTTCTCACGCATATCTCTACCTTTGTGTAGCCTCTCGGGTGCTGTCGATTCTATAGGTGGAAGGGGAACGTGCACATCCCATCAGTGAGGCCTGGTGAGGCCTGGGTATTTCGTCAAGCTCGTCCGGAGTATTCGTACTTCGCGAGTGTGGGGAAATATAAGAGGAACTGAGGAGATGCAACTACCTCTTCACCTGTCTCCTGTATCGTTTCACCAGCACTCGTCACCTACCTTCGCGTACTCTCGCAACCCTCTCACCCCCAGCGAAATGTCTTACGCACGCATTGGCGATTTTGCAGGCCAAGCGGAACGCGACGCGTCTGCGTACTTCTCAATCCCTCAACATGTCGACCGTGTTAAAGCTGGATTTTCCTGCCGAAGTGGCAGAACACCCTCCTTCCATGCTGCCCTATTTCCCCGACAAACTCAACGTGCCCGTAGAAGTGCTTGATCTTCCCTCAAGTGGGCAGTTGCAGTGGATTGCCGCTGCGCGCAACATTCCCCTCTCCGCCATCTCTGCCATTCCAGTCAAGAATCCAGGCGTATGTCTCCTCGCATAACCTTGTGCGATCACTCTGACGCGGGCATGCCCATTTACCAGGAACTCGACGAAGCGCTGTGGTATACTTGTCAGCTCTGCTACGGGCCTCGCAAATGCCAACCCCGGGAGGCGCCGCGAACTGCTGGGAGGCACAACGCTACGGCAAGACATATGAAAAGGGTCGCGCAGGCAGTCAGGGCGTACCAGCAGTTGGGGAGGCGTGTGAAGTGTGAAAAGTGCGGCTCTAGGTATGCTCTGACTTTCGGATCGTTGCGTAGGTGCCTGCTTACCGCAGTTTTTTAGCATCGCCAGCGAATTCCGCCCAGATGAACTCCGAAGGCACCAGGAAAGAACAAAGTGCATAACCAAGTACGCGAAACGTCAACTCGATGCCACTCAGGTTGAGGGGCCCGCTCAGGAGAACGAGCAGCACGATGCCGTGGTGGATGACAGGTCTCCTATGGCTCAGGACACAATCTCCGCTGCGCGTCACTTACCGTACCCGCCTCCAATCCATCCCATCGCTCTTCCTACCACGTACGACTTCACGTTCACCTTCACGCCGCCGCCGCCGTTCTCCATTCCCGAAGAGAACTCGCTTTGTCCCTCCCCCGACGTCGCAATGCCGAGTTACCAAACTGTGGAGCCGTCTCCCGCTGAACCCTCAGCCTCGCTGGACGCCGCATACACCCTCAATGAGCTCTCTACCCACTGGCCTTCTGGTCCAAGTCCCTTCGAGCAGGCTCCTCTGGGGAACATACTCGAGTCCGCTGCACCGCCCACGCCACTCGGCCTCCCCGCACACCACTCATTCTGACAGTGTCTCTACTTTCCCTGGCGTCGAGGCACCCGTAGCGTTTCCCGCAGCTACGACGACTGGCTACCTGGAGTTAGATCTCGCACTTGACCCGCGCGTCAAGTATGAGGATTTTGTGGTCTGGTACCTGCGCTACCGCGAAGGCTATGCCGTTGCCGGTGAGCAGCCCCGCGGCGAGGGCTCTTCTGACCCATCGCGCTTTCATGGCCCACGATTGTGAGTATGACCATACATCTAATGCTGTCGTCATTGCTATTCCATGTAGTATCGTAATCCGTTTGTAGAATTTATTTAGTGTAGTTCTATTTGTAGCGTAGTCATTATTTGCTGTCTGTATCTCCGTAGCATTCCTGTAATGTCTTTGTAGTGTTATATGTCTCCCGTGCTTCATCTCCGGTAGCTTGCTTCCGTGTAGCGTGTACTTAGGCTGGTTCTGGTACTATTTCGCCGTTATTTGTACTTTATTCATCTGTATTTTAATCTTGTTTTGCAACAGTTGCGTGTGATAGCTCATAGCTGCCGGCACACCCGCATTCCTCACAATGTCGATGCCGCCGCCGCTCGCAGAGGCGGCCGGCTGGCTCATTGACAACCAGCGCTGATCCCAATGTATATTGGTGAAGACGCTCTCCTTGAAATAATGTTTAGTCCTATGTTATTTTGCAGAACATTGCAGGGAAAACTCGCAGGAGCTGCAGCCACCACCACCGCTGGGACTCGGAGAACGTCGGGCATCGGGGCGGGCGAGGCGCTCGCGAAGCAGGCCCAATCTGGGCGTTATCGACGCGCCGCGCCACAAAGCCACCGGCAACGGCGGGCATCGGGCGTCGGCGCATCAACGCCAGCTCACTCCCTTCCCTCTCCCATTTCTTCATTCGTTTCGACCCAGCCGCAGCGAAGTTACAGTGGCGACGGAGTTTACTGTCGCGTACTCTGAAGCTCGAGTGCGTCGCATGTGAAGATGGTTGGGGCCTGCGGGGACCACCTAACAGGACGAGTCCGCAGCTCCTTCACCTCCCGCCCTTCGACAAGTTCCAACGACGTAAGACCGAGACTTAGGCTGCGATCCGTCGTGTTCCGAAGCTCAAAAAACGCTGCGAGTCGTAAGACTCTCAGCCTCTTCAGAATTGGTTCACCATCCTCTCCTCGAACCCGCTGGAGTCCTGCAGACGCCGCCAGCCCGTCGTTAGGGACATCGCATGGTTCCCAGGGTGTGCAGAAGTCATAATGTTAGTTCATTTCGCTTAACGTTTGTTCAATGCATAATGATGCTGATGGCCATTGTATAGGCGCTGCTTAAGGACCACCCGCATTCTGGATCCCCAGCCACATTCCGATTGCTGTCCCGGCCGTGTTTCAAGTTTTCCAGTACTAAAACTATAGGACAACAATGGAATAGCAACTGCTTCCGAGGCAGTTACGTACATTGACGATTGGCGGCGCATGGCGGCGTCGGTGCAGGCATCCCGACCCGACATACACTCCTGTTGGGTACTACAGCTCCTCCCCTGGTATGTATCCACAACTCAGCTAGCTCTATACTAGGAGACCACAGGTTAATGTGGTATCGATTTCGCACTCAGTGTGCACGGGTTAGTTGCCATAGAGTAGTATTTCGGGGTGGACTCTCGCGGCCATCCCTGAGCGGCCGCCTTTCCACTGTGCTATGCTTTCCTGCACAGCATACAGAGTCGCAGCACTCCGTATGGAGTACAAAGTGAGTGGTGCGGGCTGCTGTACAGAGCCGATGAAAATTTTCATTGACGTGACTTCCTCTGTGACTGCAGGTACATGTGCCAAGTAGATGCACTACGCGATTGGTGGTCACCCGGGACAGTACCGTGGAAACCAGCCACTCGTTGCTCTGTTGAATGCGCGAATCCTAATAGGGAATATCAGTGGTGGAAGAATTCACTTGCGCCGATAACGTTGCATCGTGCGCACTCCCGCGCCGTAGCCTTGTGCCTGCGGCCGCCTTTTGACTCGCGGATCAGAATCAGGCCTCATCATCCGTGCTTCTTCTCTGCGCGTTTGAGGGCGCGCGAAAGGCAGAAGAAAGGAATTCGTTTCGTGCAGCGTGGGCTGGGGCAGTCATTACTGACTTCGGTGTGTTTTCCCACCAGGCCCTCCATCATGGCCAGCCACAGACATAGCGGTCATGCTCACGTAGGATGCGAGGGATTATATAACCGTCGAGGAGGCGCCACAGCATCCTCAGTACTTCTCGCTATACTTCGTGACACGCCTCACCTCAACTTCTCCCTTGCTATATATTGTCACCCCTACCTAACGTCTTACCTTCCCATAACTCGCCACACTCCTCTCCCCAACTTTGTCCTCATCAACCGCTTTCTCACCATGGCCCTGACTCGCAATTCTCGCAGGACCGCTCGCTATAGCGCCACTCCACGCGCCTCCCCAACGAGGCACACCACCCCTCCCGTCACCCTGGTCGCGCCTCGTCCAGAGGCAGAGATACCTATTTACGCTACCACGCTGGAGCTTCCGCTCCATATGCGGAACATCGACATCGAGGCCCAGATGAAATGGGTTGCGCAGGTGAGGAACGTGGCAATGTGGTGCGTCCAGTCGGAGCGCATCGACATTGTAGGGCAAGTCAAAGTGAGTTCTGCGTTCTCAAGGTTGTTTCATAGCGACACTGATACTTGATCACAGCAAGGGCATCGCTGCTACCTCTGCGGCAAAGTTTATCGAGACGTCGATGCCAGAGCCGAAAACCGGCACTCCGAGGATCAAGAACACGTCCGTCTCATTGAGTCCACTTTCAATGTCGGGCATATTGGCGTGAAGACACCATGCTTAGACTGTGGCTTCCTGTATGTTTTTCAATGCTTGGTATGTGATAGTAAATGCTAACAAATACACACAGGGTCAACGGAAGTCGTAAGGACTCCATGACGAAGCATAAGAAATACGACTGTCCGTACAGGCTGGTGGGGAAAATACAGCCAGTCGCACAAGAGAACGTTCCTCCCATATTGGAGGCTGGAGGGTCTGGCGCCCCACTTGTTCACCCACCGGTGGAGTTCGAGTTGTTCAGACCGATCACGCTTCCGGTCTTGCTTGGTATGGAGGGTATACTGCCTGGCGCGTTCTTGCAACCTCCCCCGACCCAGATCCCTGCTCGGACCTACTACGACCAGGTCGGGACCTTGGACGCTACCCCTCCTCCGCTGTTCTTCCCCCGAGTCCCCCCGCCCGCCGCAGACTATGCGCCAGTCTCCATCGTTCCCCCAACCATCTACCTAGTCGACGATCCTGTCTCTGATGAGCTCCCTAGCTTGCCTCTGTCATCTGAGGCTCCCACGCCAGAGCATGCCGGACATGTTTTTCTGGAGCTCGATCTCTCCGCGTTGTCCAACATTCCCCTCCCCGAGCGCATCGAGGACATCAACCTCTACGTACCCCACGTCGACGAAGCTCCAGCTCCCGAAGTCTCCCGCCGATTTCGAAGCGCCTGAGATCTCTGTCGAGTACGCCCCTGAAGTGCTTGCCAGAGAGTGCGTCAACAACGCCGTCCTCCTCCAGTGGTTGGCGGAAGTCGCCTCAAGTTTCCCGGAGGAGTTCCCGCCGAGTGTCTTCGAGTTTCTTGACACCTTGAAGTCTGACCCTCCCGCCAACATTCCAGTTGTCGCACCGGCTCCTACCGACCCCGCATCATGTCCTCCGGTCTCAGGAGAGGAATTTGCTTTGGGCGACTGGGTCAATGAGGAGCTGTGTGCGTAACCTGTGACACCTTTCCTCGTTTCATTGTTGTTTTCTCTGCTGTGTAACTCTCGCTCATCATGTTACCTATCTCGGCGCAATATTTATCGTATAGCTGGTCTGGAACCTGTGTCGTACTACTCTGCATCATCCTGTTGTTGTGTTATTTGTTCGTCATGTTTTCGCCTGTAGCCTACCTAAATTGCATCCTGTTCTTCACGTCAAAATCACTATCTGATTCTGCACTCAGTCGGGCTACGCGTACGTCTGACCGAGTACAAACTCTTGAGTCTCTCGCAAAATGGAGCAAATTCCTGAGACCGCCTTGGAGTATGCTGGCACCTGCTCGCCGTACGTTCATGACCCCCTCTGTGACCACACTCTATCTTAGAGACATTTCGCGTACAGGATTTATCTGTGATGTCAGCCTCGGAGGCAATACTTAAGCAGCAATAACAAGCAGAGTTCTGACCTTTGCTTAGCCGCCGGGCTTTCCGTCCCGTTCCGCTGGTTGCTCGTCTCGCCGCCGCGGCCGATGGTGTCCTCGCCACATTTCTGCTATTTACGTGAGCGTCATAGGGCCGAGGCATTTTTTCAGCGCGCATGTCCACAGTATGCCTACCTCCTCACGACTTCACGAGCCGAGCCATTCACGGCGGAAAACTCGCGGCGCGAGTGACGGGGGCCCAGGGCGCCTACAGAACAAGGCATCCCGTTTGATCCGATCATTATGCCTCGACCATCAGCTTCTCGCGTAACCAGGCTGAAAATGGGTAACAGCCTGGTTCGCTCTCGTTTTCATTGCCAACTCCTTCAGGTTTCGCACCGGCGGTATCTCTTGCTCACCAAACCGGACCGCCTAACCATGGGAATTGTCTGCTTGGGGCACACACTTCTTGTATTGTCCATCCAAACCGCACATTATCGTCCGCTTGCTTTGCCCCCCAGGCAGTGCACCGACAGCAGTGTGTATCGTCGAGCGACGGTATGCTGGTCTACAACAGCAGTAACATGCATATGCTTTACAGCTCATAGTGCGTTAAGTAGCTGCTCACTTACGAACGAAGAGCGGGGCGGTTCTGGATGACCACTGCCCCAGAATCAGAATGACACCCCTTACGACATGGCACCCCGCCTCGAGGCTACGTAACACCGGCCGGGCCACGGTTTGATGCATTGTGCCATCAATATCAAACAGCACAAAGGAAGGGGAGCTTCTAATTAGCGCCGTACCTCCGCCGCGACGCCAGACCCTGGTGCGCGGTCACCGAAGTGGACACTTCGCCCGGGCATAGTACTGAATCCGCGGACGTTTACCATGAATGCGATAACGACGGCCGTTTTTGCAGGTATGTTGTACCGCAGGACTTAAATAACGTTACTTGAACTGCTTCGTGCAGTTTACTTCAACGCCCCGACTGGTGCATACTCTCCGCTGACCTACGAGCCCATCCCCTACGCTCTTACCGTTCGCTCCCTTCGCTATCGCTCTCCGTAATGCCGAAGTACGTGACTACACGCGCTGCTCTATCGCTCAAGCCCAGCCACGCCCAGAAGACGATCGCTCTCCCACTTCCATCTTGGTCTAAGGAGAGGGTCCAGGTGCCCATGATCCTCACTTCATGGCAAGACAGGCTGTCGTGGATATGCGATTATCGAGGTGTAGAGCCACAGGACTATGAGGCTCATCAGGTACAAGGCGGCGTAAGTTCTTTTCTCCTCACTCATGCTGTATCTGCTTATTGACGCGTTTTTAGGGATGGGATTGCCGAGTGTGTCCTCCCGACGATAACGACGAACGCAAGTGCACGGAGAGTAGACGTGTTGCCCGCCACAACCTGGGAAAAAATCATTTGGACAGACTAGAGGTCTTCCTTGGTGTCGACTCACTCAGCCTGATGGGCCCAGCTCCTTCGTGCCAGTGGAAAGCCTGCAATCATTGGTGAGATTACCCACGGTGTGTCTTCGCTCCCTACTTATTCTCTGCCCTAGGGTGTACGGCGGCCGTGAGGAACTCATAAGAACGCATGTATATCTGGAATGCAAGATGCCCAAAGTCTCAGTCTTTGACGGAGCGCTTTACAAGGTAGTCAAAGCCGACAACCGCCACACGCTTGTGCCAGCGGATCCGGTTGATGAGCCTGCAGACGATTCGGTGGCCGCCACACGTGCTCAGCAGCCTCATAAAGCCCGCCGTACCTCATCCGCTGGTCCTCAATCCGCCCAGCCATCTCGTCGCTCAAGAACCTACTTCGCGCCCGCCATTTCTTCCCCACTCGTCCCAAACACTCTCGTTGAGCAGCAGCCGGCTATGCTTAGTGTCTCGACAGAAACCTTTACGCCTGACCCCAACGCCATGGCCATGGACAAGCCCGAACTTCAGGCCGCATCCCAGGAGACCACAACCTCTCCCTCATATGCCGTGCGCCCACCTCTGGAGGAGACATCCGTGTCGTGCTGCGAGACTACCGACGACGACCAGGCCACTGTGTGGCCTCAGTTGCCGAACGAAGACGCCGGTGCTCCCATGGACGATCCCAGGGACTTCGACCTACTCGTGGAAGGCCAGCATCCCATCGTGCTGCAATTCAAGCATAGCAACCTGTTTGCTGTTGGCCCGACGCCGTATCGCAAGGACGGAGACGCCACCCACTTCCCTTGCAGCGACGACATCGAGGCCGTGCTACAAGGCGCTCCTCCCGCATCCCCCGCGATCCCCTGCTGGGCGCACGACTGCGTGCTTGGCGCGCAATTTCTAGAACTTACCACAGACCCGGATGTCGACTTCGCCATGTTCTGAGGTGGCGGAACAGATACTGGCGGGTCAGCGACGGACCTGTCCCTTGGCCTCACTGCTCTGATATTTTTATCATTCCTCAGCTTCCTTTTTTTCACTCGGCTGCATACTACAATATCTGTGATACTCGTATTTAGCCATAGAATGATTAAGGTCGCAGTCGATACACCAGGTGATCAACCATTTAAGCAGGCCATCTCAGTGGGCGCTAGAGAAAGCCAACATGCACGTGGCTTAGCGGCCACCGCCGCGCCACAAAGGCCTCGCGTCGAAGTTTGAACGTCGTCGTGTCGTCGTCGTGTCCTTCGACCAGCGCCCTCCCTGCTCAGCGAGAACTTGCTATTTCTTGTCGCACGCATGCAGGTTAGCTATACCTTTGCGTGTGCACCCAAGCTCTCGGCCTCTGTTGGTCAGTAGCGCACTGGAACCTCGAAAGCTCAACCAACCTCGAGAGTACTTGGAGAACATGTTGAACCAGTGCAATATGACATCGAGGGAACACCTGCACGGTAAGCCGCAAATTTCTTTTGCTAATAACTTCACCCACCCACCATAGCTCGTGATTGGTCCGTCCTGCGACCGCGCCGGGCGGAATGCGTGACTTGGCAATATAGAGGTGTGATGTTTTTGCCGCCATACTTCATCTAGCTAACGAGTACACATGTCTCTCCGTCATGCATGTCACTTTCTGATAAGGGGTGCTAGTACATCCGATACGTAAGGACGGAAGAACGAATTGCACCGCCTCGCTACGTGTCCGAATTTGGAAACACCGCTAGCGAATCCCACGCCGCTCGCAATGAGACAATAACCCTCGACCGCAGCCCCGCCCCGTCCCGCCGTAGACCTTCCATCAATCATCCCTGATTGGCAGTACTTGTTCTTTTCGATCAAGGATCCTCGCACCCCGGGACCAATTCACGCATGTCAGATCCAGGAAGGAATTCCAGCAACGGGAGAGGCTGTGCCTCGCCGTAAAACTTCGCGTCGCGCAACACGTGATACGACCGAGGTGACGCGAAGACCGCGTCGCGGTTCGCTCGGCGGAGGGTATATTAGAGGCAGCCCGCTCTCCGGGCGCTCTCATTACACTTCCCCCTTCCGCGCCCTCTCTTGCCCATCCCCTTGCCCGCTTCCATCCCTCATCCCCCCGCACTCGACTCGTTCACATAGCCATGGCTCGTAAGTCGACAGAAGCTCCCACTGCCAAGAAGGCTAGATCTCGACCTCTACCGGCGTGCGGAGCCCGCTGGCTGCAATCGCTCCGCCTGCCCAGGTTCAGGTCAAGCAGCCTAGCTGGAGGCGGAGCAACAAGCCCCGCCAACCGCTCGGGGCTGCAAATAATGTGCATCTGCTCGTCGACCAGCTTGCTCCCCTCCTAGTGGTCCCCCACCATCTACCAACACTCGAAGACCAACTCAAGTGGGCCTGCGACCAGCGAAACATCCCCATGAACATGGTAAGGTGCGACTTCAGATACAAATATAAAGGTGTACGTGTCCTCTGTCACTCTAGCATTTCACATGCCTGACGTCCTATTAGCACATCCGCATCACGACTGGATGGCAGTGCGCCATCTGCATAGACACTAAAGCGTCCACGCGCCTGCCCCTTACCGGGACGGATAAGACCTCCAAGGGCCTGAAGAGGCACGAAAACGCCCTCTTCCATCTGGAGAAGTTGGAGGAGGTACTGCGGGTTCAAAAAGACAGCCTCGGTGAGCCTGTGCAGTGCGAACACTGCAGCCAGTGGTGCGTCATATGGATGAGTCGTGGTCCCAGTTGGGTGTTGACAGACTCGAGCTAGGTGTTGCCGCCCGGACGTGCTAAAGCGGCACACGGACACGAAACATCCAGACCTTGTGGACGCCCCAATACAGCGCCAGGCTGAGGACGGCGTGGACGATACTGAGGACGACGCTCTCGTCCCCGACACTGGAGCAATCCTGCTGCAGGGGTCGGAAGAGCAGCCGAGCGCGGTGCAACATGTTGTCCCCCCAACGATCGTCATTGTGGACGACTTCCCGTCTCCCGAACCAGCGCCCGCATATCCAGAAGATCAAGCGTTCGTCTTCGTGCAAGACCCGTTGTCGATGGTCTCTTGTCCTCCGGCTCCGCCTCTGGAGACGCACACCCCAGGCGACCGCGCTCAACCTCAGGCGGCCGACTTCGAGGACACCGAGCTCGACGCCCGGGAAATGTACGATGTACATGAAGAAGAGCCGATGCCACTTGCAGTCAATGCAGGCGACGACTTTATGGCCATGGGGCTCAACGACTTCCAACCTCAAGTCTGGCGCTGTCTCTTCGCACCTTTTGCACCGCCTCTGACCATCGAGGATGTCCTCCACCATGAATACCTCACGACGACCGAGTTCGCGACGGGGCTGCCCGAGGACAAGCTCGAGCCTCTCCCGCTCGACTACAACTGCGAGGTGAACCTTCTCCTGGACTTCGAGCCGGAGGTTCTTCCGGACCCCAGTGCATCGGACGCACGCCCGGAAGCTCAGGAAGCATCCGCTCCATCGCCCGAGACTGACATGGAGCTCTTCGAGTTCCTCGACAACAGCGGCGAGGTCTTCTTGGACGGCTCAGAGGACCCCAAGAACCCCTACCAGCCGGTATGGGTCCCTTACCCCACCTTTGGCCTCAACCGCCAGATCTCCGCCGTGTAAATATATCTCTTCTTGCTCTGTCGCTCTGGCTTGTTGTCCGCATACGTAAGTATACCCTTGCATCTGTACCCATACCATCGTATGCTTGCTGTCATCGCTCTCATATCCAATTATTTGTCCCGTACTTTGTATCTGCTGTCTTGTATTACTTATCCTATTGTAACGTAGTGTAGTTGTCGTGCAATCCCATGACGTGTCGAGTCCTTAGATCTCGCACGTCCCCGTTATTACCTCGCATATATCCCCGGCAAAGTTGTGATAATTCGAGAGCGATATGGAGTAGTGAGTACAGTGCGAGTATCATGCAAATATGCACGTTAGGATGCTACAGACAGACATATTGATACATCACCTCGGAGGGACGCAGGGCAGGGGGACACTATGAGCTCTCGACTTGGGCAGTAGAACTTACGCTCTACAGAAGCGGCCACGAGCGTCGCTGTTACATGAGCATGCTGGAGAGCCCTTGCGAGACGTAAGCCATCGGCTTCATCGGCGGGTGAGGCTTCGCGTCGAACTGCGTGTATTTCTGAGTGCCGGACTCGTCGATGCGAATCTAGAGGGCAATTAGCCATGTGTGTGGGCAGGATGTGACATAGAATATACGTACGAATGCGCCCTTGTTACCCGCCTGGTCGACGTAGTTCGGTGCAGAGAAGACCTGAGATAACACCGTCAGGACCAGGAAACACATAAGACAAGAATCACGTACAGTGGTACAGAGACCGTCGTGTTCAATGGCATAGCCATCTAGTAGAATGTGAGCACAGCTCTGACGCTATAGTGCAGCTGTCCTACCTTGGCGGACTTCGTGACTTCTTATGACACCAGACACGCCGTTGAGTGTACACCACCTCTTCGTCACGTCGGGACCAAAAGCAATGCCGACTCCCTGTCCCCAGATGGGTAAGCAACATGTCACTCTCAAGAGCACAAGAACCACGTACTCGTTTGCTAGGACCACGCCCAGGCATCTCCTGAGGGTCAGTCCAAAGCAGTTCACACATCAGCCCTTCTTGGCCAGGCTGGCGGCCTATCCGGTCAATCTTGCGGATGTCGTCCAGCGTGACCCCGTCTTTGCTGAAGAGGCCGCCGTGCACGACGAAGAACCGCTTCTTGCCATCTGGCGAGAGGATCGCGTTTTCGAACCAGCCTGACGGCTTCTGCGTTGCGCAGATCAGAGTCGCGAGGGGCACTGCGAAGGGGCTCAGGAGAAACGTCAAATATTAGAGAGCGGGCACTTACTTGCTGTGAAGACATATGCAAAGAGCTGTGGCAGGCCGTCAGTATTGGTCGAAAGGACTCGACAGAGCGGCTTGTACCTTGTATGTCTGGTCGCCATGCTTGTGCTTCGCTTCGCCTTCGAAGCCATACGTCCGATTCATCTCCTTTGTCTCGTGATTACCCCGATTTATGAACATTCTGTTGGGGTATAACCCTGCGCAGCTCTTCAGAACAGCGTTGGCGAGTACAGCTATTTTGAAGGAACTTACACTTATATGCGAAGGCAGTGAGGATGACCTCTATTGACCATGATCCGCGGTCAACCAGGTCCCCGTTCATGAGCAGGCAGTGCTTGTCGGTTGGTTCGCCGGTGAGAGAGTATAGATGTAATAGGTCGTAGAATTGGCCTGTAGGCTATATGAGTGTATGGGCTTTTACGACGATAAAATGAGTGCTTACCGTGAACATCGCCAATAACATCGCAAGTCATGCCTGCTTCAAGGTTCACCGTGACCAGAGACTCTTCTTTCTCGAATTGTCTATGAGCGCCGATGACAATTTCCCACACATACCTAGCCGCAATATCTTCAGAATGGACACGACGGAAAGGTTAAAGCGAGGGTACACACCGCTTAGGAAGAGTCTTGCCAGACTTAAAGTACTCTAGCATCTCTTTGACGAATTCCAGGCTGATTGTGTACTTTCCGTCCTCGGTCTGGGGCAGCTTGGGGCCGTCGTAGGTCTTCTCAAGGTCACAGCCGCCTTCGAGAGGACTGAGCATCTATGTAGCATACGCACAAAAAAATCCGCGTACCTTCCTTGATAATCTCCACACACCTGTCTACCGCCGGTTTCTCTTCTTCCATCTCGATAGCCTGGCAGAGAGTCAACCAACTAAATATTTCTAATTGAGGATGACGCTACCTTCTCGAACTCGACTTTACGCATGATCTTCTGCGTGCTGTCCATTTGAATGCGTGCCAGCTGGTTTTGCGGCTCCAGTTGAAGCAGCTTCTTGAAGTCTGCGATAGCCTGCTTGTACTTCAAAGTCTGCAGGTAGCATGTCGCTCGTCTTGGAAAAGAGTGGCGTTGTATATCTGATCCTGTGAGAAGATCGAGCAAGCGTACCTATAGTAAGCCTTCGCATACTTTGGGTCCAAGTCTATCGCAGTTGACGCATCCGTGAGGCCGTACCCATGCTCCTCTAGCTTAATACGCGTGTACGCGCGGTTACACCACAGCGTCGCGTCTCGTGGGTTGAGGTCGATCGCTTTTGAGTACAGGTCCGCCGCCTCATTGAAGTGATGGTCTGCGTTTTAAATTCAGCTGAGGTTTAACGGTGTGCACGCTCGAGTACCGCACACGATCACATACTCAGGAACGCTTTGTTCGCCTCCGCCTTGACCTTGGCGGCCTCCTGCTTGGCCTCCTCGGAGACTGCGGGCAGGTTTTGTGGGTCGAGACGCGGCGAGCCTGGCGCGGATGTCGGCGGCGACGACGAGGTCGGGGTCGAGAGTCCCGAGGCAGACGAGGAGCTCATAGTCGTTCGGGGAGAAAGGAATTGATACTGAGTTAGATCTAGCGCGCACTGGCAATTATTGATGATCTCGCTCAACGCCGAACAGGATCTGCAATGCAATCATCTGCTTGGCTCAAACCCACTGTCCGCTAAATATCTCAACACCTTTCTTAGACTCTAACCTGGACTTTACCCTCTCCATCTGCGACGAATGGCTTGCACGAATCGGCTCCTCGCCAGCACATAGATACTCCCCGGCATAATGGTTGCGCTTTCATCGCAGGGATGTCTTACCAAACGACAAGACTAGCTACTTATGACTACGTGCAAAACCTCAGCTGAACCAGGTTGTGTACTTGTCGGACGTCCTCTTTGCGGCGGCGGCAATCGCTTTACCAACGTTCCTATCCGTCTGCTGAGATGGGTGTAGCTCGTCGAACCTATATCACCACTTAGCCATGTCCTGAACGCTGGGCGAGAGATGGGTGCATACCAGAAGAAGCTATCAGCGGCAGGGCCTGTAACGTCTGTGCAGTTTCCAGGATCCGAGGTAGACTCGTTCACGGCGAAGATGCAGGAGTGGATTGGGGTGACGATGTTCGGTGCAACTGTACCGTTGAGGAACTTGCCGGGGTCCGCGAGCATGTCTTCGAAGAACTGGTACGAGTCGAACACCCCTGAAGCAGGAATTTTGTGTCACTGACTGGACTCTAGTGACGCATACCGAAGAACCACGTACCGACGTGAGCCCCTGGCAAGGTTGGGGCCATGATCTGGAGAAGAGCCCGCGACAACGCATTGCCAGCGTTGACCAGCTCGGTCATGAAGACACTCCATTCTGTCGTATTTCTCTCGGCCGTCCAAAAACGGCTGGGAGTTGAGTCGGCTCGGTAGAGTACTGTTTTCTGCAAGGGTATCATCTAATTGAATGTGTGGTGAGTAAATCGCGGTTGTCAGTCAAGAAATGCCGTCCTTACGTTCTGGAACAAGAAGTTTCTTGCACCGCTTTCGTACAAAGTCTTGACCCAATTGACTGCGCATGTTGTCGTATTGACTACGGTAACACCCGGAGTTCCTTGCCCTACAATCAACGAGTTCACTCCAACGTCGTTGGTGCCGATCCAGAGAGTGTAGAGGGTCTCTTTTGGGTTCAGCCGTATCGAACCGTTTCTGGTCTCGGTGAAGTAAAGCGGAAGTTGGCTCTCGAATAGTGATGGGAATGGCCTGAAGGTGATGTTGTTGGAGCATGTCGCCCCAGACCGAGCGAACGGGAAAAGCTTGAAGTTTCCATCCTCGGCAGCGAAAACTGGCCAGGCAGTGTTGCCTGGTCCGTCACCTGTAGAAACCTAAATAGCACATGTGAGCAAGCATCGTTCTAAGAGCCTCCACACGGTACTTACGACGTCTGTATAGGAGTCGCCAAACGTCACCAGGTTTTTGATTTGCCCCGGTCTAGGGCCCTTCGCAGCGAGCACAGTCGACGCTGCAAAGGCCCAGAGAGCAAATGAGAATAATGAAGGCATATGACGTGTGTTGTCGAGGTGTGTACCTCAGATGCGTATCCATTGCCTTGAAATTCGGCCTTATATACCATCGCGCAAGCCTTACAGCCCCAAGATGATCATGGAACAACCTTTCGACCGCGCTGCTCGTCAGAATCTCGGTCGAACGAGTGCTGACGCAAAGACTCCAGCACATGTGAGCGGGTTCTAGCCAAGAAAGTGATCACATCTGTGTGTACGCGGTAGGCCGCAGTACGATTAGAACGGAACGGTGAGATACTTTGACCTACTTGCACGCATTTTCTTACTATTCTCGCGCAGGACTCAACCGTTGATTGGTGAAGGCTAAACAACGGGCTACCAGCTGATCTACCCGCACGTACCCGCCTCTTCATAGAAGGGCCGCGGCGAAGTCACAGGATACAGAATTCCTATAGTCAGCAACGCGTTCACGGTTGACTGTGGTAAAAGATGTACGTATGTGAGACTGTTAATATGAGCGAGAAGCTGACCGTGCTTCTTCTACCCACTCGCCTGAAAAGGCAAGTGTGGTAGATCCAAGTTTAACCGGTATAACAAGGACTATGTGCAAATTCTTCCACATAAATTGCGTAGAAATTCTTGAAGAGCCCACGGAGATGCATTGGGATGTGTTTCATGACCGACGCTGAAATGGCGGGCCTGTGCACTGTTTGGTTCAACTGGCAGCGCCGAAGATGCGCTCATAAATGTAAACATGCTTAACGCTCTCATCGTTTCTGCTACTCACTTTACGTCTAGAAGTCTACGCTGAGTCAATAATGCGCCGTCGAGCTTTTGGAGGAAGGTCGCCGTTCCATATTACTGCGCGTGATGCGAGTTGGGTCACCGTGCTGGATTAGGATGCGGCGGCCGTCTTCGGTCACTGTATGGCTTGCCCGAAGCTGGTCTGAGTGGCGGAGAGGCCCAGGTAATTCCATGGACACGCACATTGAAGATGTCTGACACCGTATCTGCAACTGAGCCGCCGATCCCTCTATTGTTCTTGTCCAATCGGCCTCTGCAACATGTTCGTTCAAGGACACTGGCAATCGTCAATCACTTATACTTGGACAGTCCCATCATCTATGATCATCTTTATGCATTCGCCACGCGACGTCGCGCCTCCCACCGCTCTGTGCCTTTGTCCCGTCCTGGCGCAACGACAACTTCGTAGAAGATGGCCACCATCAAGTGTTCCGTCAAAGAGGCTCTGCTAGGTGGCCTTGCTAGTATATATCCAAGCACTGCCGTTGAGTTCTCCACTTTTCATTGCAACCACCATCTCCCTCTGCCGCTCTCATTCGCGCTCAACCAGCCACCACGATCTTGAAGCCATGGTCCGCAGCACCCGCTCAATGACCCGTATGGCTGGCGCGCCCCGCCAGAGCGCTCGACTTGCCGCCAAGAAGACCGCTGGTTCGGACTCCCGCCCCACGACGCGTTCCGCGACTCGTCCTACAACACGCTCTCAGACGCGTCTAGCTACGCGTCGGACTAACCAGAAACCCTCTCGCAAGATCACGACCTTGAAGACGCGTAAGGTTGTCCGTCAACCGATCAAGAAATCTACCACCAAAATCACGGCAAGGAAGGCCAAGTATAGGCGGACATGCGTTACGAAGAAGACAGTCATTGGCCCCGTCGCTGTCGCCAAGGAAGAGTCCGCTGAACCGGTCAAGCCCGTTGCAACGACAGGCGTGGTTGTTGGGAACCAGGAACGTCTGAAGAGGTTCCACGCCTCGCTGGAGAAAATCTGCAAAGATAAAGGCAAGAACTTCAAGATGTACCTGCCTAGGATGCGAGGACAGACGAAGGTATGCAACCTTCCAGTCCTTCCTGTGATATGTTGTTTCAAGGGCCTAACATAGTCTGTGTGCAGATGTGGTGCCCGGTTTGCTCGTCTGGGGTATTTGACGCGGAGAACGAGAAGGTCCACTGCCGCCACGAACTCACAGAGGCACACGTCGAGAAGCTCGCTGCAATGCTGGACGTCGAGCCTATGGATTTTGACATCGTGCGGTTCGTCTGCCCTTATCGCCCGTGCACGTCAATGTGTGTTTCAAGCTTTATTATGAATGTTATGGGTGCGATACTGACTATCAATGACACCAGCCTTTCGCGCCCGGATGCCCTCACGCGTCACAAGGGAGTATGCAAGCACAGGCCGGCGGGGCTTGGGGATGTGCCGGAAACACCTAGCAAGAACACTCGAAGCAGCGCCACTACACCGGTCGAGAGCAAGACTCCGAGGAAGCGTGCAACCCATAGTCAGCCTACGGTGCACAGTGACGAACCGGAGTCCGGGATCCTCGCCCCTCCGATGTCTGCATCCTCGACACCCGAAGCATCTATGCCAGTTACGCCAAAGGAAGACAGCGTGACAACGTTCTGGGGTGGCCCGCTGGACCGTGAACTCGAACCACTCGGTATGCTATCAAACGAGTCCTTCGGTGACAACAACTACGACCACGGCGACGGTCCATTCGGCTCTTCGAACCTCGTCGCCGGTTGCGGCAGCCTTGATCAGGCCTACGACCCGTCCGCGGCTGCCAGGGTGCCTGACCACTACGACTGGCACATGGAGGAGGGCTACTTCGGCCCTTTCGTGGGAAACGCCCCTGGCATTGGCTTCGCTTCAGCTGCTGGTTTAGCGATGCACGATGGTATCCCCGGTGCCTCCAGCAAGCTGCCTCAATCTGGCTTTGACGATATCCTGTACGGACAGTCATACCCCTCGACATCCTCCGCCCCTGTGAGTGGCGGCTCTGCTCTCTACGCTGGCCAGAGTTTCGTTGCACCCAACGGAAACGGAATGTTCGGCATGGATGGTTTCCAGCCTTCCCTTGAGCAGCCGTACGCTGCGCCTACCGATGGCTTCGGGTTCGACGGCAACGGCGATTTCTTGCTTTCCGGTGCCGACCAGGCTCTTGGGGTTGGCCATCCTCAGCAGCCTCTTGAGCAATGGTTCTGAGGTCTGCCCTACGTGTTCCAGCTTCCACTTTTGCTCCGCATACACTCTCATTTCCCTACGTATTAACCCTCAGCTGTTCTTGATAGACGTATATCATCTTACCTCGCTCTCTAATCCTTGCAATGCACCCTTTGTTGCATTCACGCTTGTATCTGTTGTTAGTGTGCCTCGAATCGTATGCCGGTGCATCCCCTCTTGACATTCATCGCGTTGCCAATCTTCGCTCGGACGCTGCCCTTTAAGTCCGCGGTTCATCTTGCGTTCTGGTACTGAGTGATTTGAGGGCCATTGATGATAGCGACACTCTAATCTGTCTGGGAAATATGAATTCGATTGGGTGTATTACTAGGCTACAGAGACAACGAGCTACGACAAACATCACAAAGATAACGACAACAAAGAGCAAGAGCGTAGGGAGTAATGGAGAGTTCAGTAAAGAGCGAGTGAGTAGGTGACCAACAGTGCATCGATAGGAGAGCAGCTACAAAAAACAACTTGCAAAACAGTGCAATCAAAGAAATAGTCCGATTATCCGTGCGGATTTCGCTCACAGGTCTGGTCTGACCTTCGGCGATAGTCTCATCAATAGTGGGTAGCAATACCCCACAGCCAATGAAGCGAGCCCAGGCTGGGTAGGCCGCCCCAGCCGCCCGCTTCTCCTTTCCTGGTCCTCTGCCTGGCAGGATTGCCAGTATCCGATGACTCGGAGCCCATCTCGATGTCCTGGGGTTCGTCCTCATCGGAAGAACTGTGCTCGACGTCCGACTCGGAACGTGCGTAGTGGAAACCTCTGCCGGAGCTTACACTCTTGGCGTCCGCGCCTGCCTCAGACTCGAGCACAGACTCGCCGTCGTCGTCCTCGAGCATGGCGTCGTGTTCGTGCGCGACGGGCAACGGCATCCTCCTGCCTAGGAAATCTATACGACATCATCAGCTCGTCATCACCTCTTTGAATGCGGCAACGATGGCGCACCTTCTCTCGGCCTCTTTGCGAAGTCGAGGACCGTGAGCCCAGTGGTGCCTGGGTGCGCAAACACGATCCGTCCGACAGTCTCGTCCCACGCGATCGCCTCAAACCGCTGGTCGCCCACAAACTCAAAGTCCAGGTTCTTCACGGGGAACCGTGGCGACGTGTCCACCTCGCCGTCCCAATCCTCTGGCTCGTCCGCGAACAGTTCGCGGTCGTGGTGCCGGAAGAAGCTGATGATCTTCGGCGTCGCTCCGACGTCATCCCAGCCAATGGTGTACAACAGCGTCCTACACGAACCGGGCAGCATACGGTATTGGGTGTTAAGGTGGGCTTGTACGAATCGTCCCGGGGAGGTGTAGTCCAGGCTATAGCGCCAGTGGTATGTGGGCATTTCCCTCGGATTGGATTGAGCCAACTTCTCGTCGAAACTTGCGGAGGCCGCTCTGGGAGACGAAACAGGCGTTAGCGGAACCGAAATCTCGCTCTTACGCGGATAGAGCGTGATGCGGAACAGGCCGTCTTCAGGGAGCGCAGTCCGAAGGAGGACGCTGATGGGCCTGGGTCTCCACTCTTCGGGCTGCCAGTTGCTCCGCACGGTCCCGATGACGGAGTCGTCGAAACAATTAGGTGTGCCGTGGTCTGTGATTTGGATCTCGGCGTACTTGTCGTCATGCAGGTAGACGACCCCGTGAGGCTCGACGTTGTATTCCGCCTTCGTGTCGGTATACTCCGGCATCTCGACGAGCTCCATACCAGTCACAGGCCATTTATTGACCGAGACCGGCACCTCTACCTCCCGCATGACGAGGAACTGCTTCTGTTGCGGTAACGGACGAACAGCTCGAATACGATGTGGCTGTATGCGCATGAGTGACGCGCTCTTCTGACAAATATAAGATGAACTCACACAATCAGCGAGACCTGGGTAGGGGTCCAAGTTCAGTGACGTGTAGTGACCCGTGTTCAGATAGTTGAAGATGATGGTGTTCTTCTTCTTGACCGCGGTCAGGCAGGGTTCCCCATGACAGTCGTCTAGGCTGAGCATGCTGAAGGGACCGCTTGAACGGGCAAAGCAAACATGGTGGAACAGAGGACCCAAGTTGGCGGCATGATTAATATAATCGCGAGAGCCCGGCACGAAGCGAGGGAGGGTAAGGTCTTCGAGGTGTTGGAGGGACACATGGAACGCATGGCATTCGTATTTCAGCGGATATGGCAAGTCAATATCATGATCGCCATAGAAGTCCGAAATGTTGATCCTAACCAGAACGTGAGCATAGAATGGCGAGCTGGTGCAAGAATTACGCACCCTTTGTTTGAATCGTAGCGACGTTTCCAGTCGCGCGTGACGTATGCGATGGCGATGCTTGGCACCCCACGCACTGTGAGGTACTTCGCACGGAGGTTGTACGCCTTGACCCGGGTACTCATCTTCGCTAACAAAAGCGCGTTGTACCGGCTATCCATCGTAAAGATCGCCAACGCCCAGGTCCTCCGGTCCACATCAGATACGGACGCAACAAGGTATTGGCTCCCAGGGAGCAGGACCATCTCCGCTACATGGTAGTGCCCCTCGAATTCCCATTGGTCGTGAAGGCTGGGCTTGTTTCGCCAGATATAATCAAGGGAATGGGCGCGGGTCAGCAGCCGCTCGGTCTCAAGCGCACTGAGGTTCTTCAGCGAATGGCGCGCGGTGGGCGGGAGCGGGGAAGTGGGAGCTCCGATCGCAGGACGAGACGCTTCCAAATTACCGCTTGGTGCGTGAGGTTGTAATATAATTTGCTCACCTAGCAAAGCAAAGAGCGGGTCAGCAAAGCGCTCGCGTGATACGCGAATGAACATACCCGGCGGAGTCGTAATATATCTAATACATCTAGATGAAAGAAAACATGATCGACGAGAATATCGTTGGGCAAAACATCGAGGGAACAGGCATTGTTCTTGCGAGTGGAAGCAAAGAGAAACGATAGCGACGAGAATGAAAGCGGCATCATCGACTGGAGGCTAGCGACCAGCGTGTGTGACCAGCACACCGGCTCCGAGACTGAATCGGGAGGAAAGAGAGAGGGGAGTCAGAGGGACAATAGGGAAGCTCGAGAGGACAATAGGATTCGAGTGGCGAGCGTGCTTTTAGAGACACCCGAAAGCGTACCATGGTCGCAGTACGAAGTAGGCGTGCGTTGTACTTTGCATGGCGCTCCTTGTGTCTGGCTTCGAGGAAGCGTGCTTCGAGCTCCATCAGAATTCTGTTGAATTGCATCGTCTCCGAGATGGTAGAAACGCTCAGAACGTCCTTGTATTGCATGCGAACGACTTGCCAATATATAGCAAGAATACAACGATTTTCAAGTGTATAGTATGCGATTGGTGGGAAAGAACCATAGCCACGGAGATAACGTGCTACAAACGATGCTCAGATTGAATGAATGCACTTGACTGGCTTGAAAAACGTACATTGCTACCAGTCAACGCTGTGGTGGTTCGAAACAAGCTGTAACAGGCGCTTGGCATCCCGCCGCTTTGACCTAAAATGGCAGCGGTTGGAGGAGACGGATCATCGGATCATTTCCACACCCGTCTGGGTACAGTATGCCATGGGTGGCATAGTCTCGTGACTAGCCTCTCCAATGACCCAATTTAGACATTGGATCAGGAGAGTCTGGTGCCCGCAACGGCGGACGGGGGTTTGCGTTCGTCCATTTCTCGGTGAGCGCTTAGCTCCCTCGAGACTCGAGGTTCGACTCCCTCCGTCTATGTTTGACTATAGTACCACATAAATGTATGGCCACACTGAGACTGTATATTTAACATTTGTAACAATTTTTGTGGAATAGATTGGGCGACGGTGCGGTTATAACTTGCGGCGCAGTGTCACCGCTCAGTTGGCTGAGCAACACTGCCCAGCCCGAGCAGTCCTATAGTTTCCACTTGATGGAATATCACAAAATGCACACAGTTAGCCTTCTGTACCAAGACTGTGTGAGATAAGGCCGTAAGCAATGCCCCAGAAGCATGTTCCGCCGCATAACCTATCTGCTGGACCTGTTTTTATCGCATTTATTTGTGTGTCCGTTTAAGAGGCCCAGCGAGCACAAAAATTGTTATTAATTTTTATAAATCATAAAACAATGTTCAAGTATTGATATTACATCTCCTGAGTATGTGCTACAATAGTGTGACACAGGGAGTCGAACCTCGAGTCTCGAGGGAGCTAAGCGCTCGCCGAGAAATGGACGAACGCAAACCCCCGTCCGCCGTTGGGCGGGCACCAGACTCTCCTGATCCAATGTCTAAATTGGGTCATTGGAGAGGCTGGTCACGAGACTAATGGGTGGCAGTGAGCTTCAGCCGCAACGCGCAGAACGACGGCGAAGTATGTTTTCTGGCCTGCTTTTCTATCCAAGGGTATGCCGTTCACCAAGGAGAATTGTCAGTGTAGCTCTCATATCCGGCAAAGGCCTTGTGGCGTCCGCAGCAAGATCGGCAAAACCAAGCTGACTTGAGGTAGCGTATCAAGTAGTGTATGCATTATTGGTGAGCAGACCGAGGTCGTTAGCTACGATTGACAGCACAGCCAAGAGAGCAAACGGGGTATCATCAAGTTGAGACATGATTTCAGAAGAACACCAGGCTCCTCGCATCCGGCCACCGATTATCTGTGACAGACGTCGAGGTTGAAGTAGGAGCCAATCCGGAGGGAGCTGGTAGGGTCGACTCCGAGAACCCATCCGTTCAGGAATTGAGTAAGGCTAGATGAACAATGTGTTAGGGTCCGCACAGTGAGATCAGCAAGAGACGTACTAGTCCAGGTTGTTCTGGCAGGGGCAGCAGTCGGTGTGTGCCGCCGCAGTAGCCTCTTGCTGTGGAAAACATGAGCACGATTGAGCAATGCCCTGACTCGCTGCACTGACCTTGGTCAAGCCCTTCTTCCAACCATTGTACTCGCCGATGGCGAGGAGGACATTGTTGTCGTTCTGCGCAAGGAGTGACGCAAAGAAGTCAACTCCTGTCTTAATGTTGTAGTTCTTCACATAGCATTTAGTAAATCCCGAGTCACATCGCACAACAAGAGGACACTTACAGGCTCCTTGCAGTTTCCGTTAGGAGCGGCGTTACATTTGTCCTACATTACCCCGTTAACATTGGCCTTCAACAAGATGCTCCGCAACACACCTTCGTTATTTGCATGAGGCCCTGTTCACCGGCACCACCAGTTTGATCGGCATTGCAAGAGCTCTCTTGCATAGCGATGGACGCGATGAAGATGGGCGGAACTATCACGACATTTAACGAGTATCAAAGGCAAGACCGAATCGAGTGGACTTACTTCCTGCAGCATTGGCGTGTTGGTTCATCAGGTCAATGTAAGGGGCGCAGTTCGCGAATGGGCTGTTCTTTTCCGAAGCAGCAGCGCTCAGGTCCTTCGTAACAACATCCTTGACCGTCATAGGGGGTGGGTTCCATCCTCCACCCTCGACTCCACAGTTGAACCATTGCTGGCTTCCGTTGGGTCCGGTCGTCGCCGTGACATCGTCTACAAGGCGAAATGTCGGCACACCCAACTCATGGATACCAGCAAGAGTGACTTACGAGTAGCACCGCTGGCGCCGCATTGACCTGACGAGAGGGTGTTCAGCTGATTGGTGCCGGAAGACTGGTTGCCCCCCGCGCTGGTGGCCTTAGCAGGAGCGGGCGCCTTGCTGGAGCTAGAGCTGGCAGGCTTCTGGGCTACCGCCTGCACCGGTGTAGCAACCACGGATGTGGTAGCGGCAGGAGCAGCAGAGCTCTATTCACACCCTCGTTATGGCTCCGAGAAATGCAGAACAATGGGAGGGCTTACCGAAGACCTCGTCTTGCACCTCTTGCCGTTCTTACGCGAAACGAGGCTGCCCTCGACAGGAGTGCGACGCTGGTTGCTAAGTCGCGCATGGCGGGCGTGTTCGGAGAGACCGCGTTCAGCATGGCGGGGAATGCAGCCTCGGCAGCGCCGATGGCGGCGACGAGGCAGACGAAGGGAGCGGTGAGCTTCATAATGAATGAAAGGGAGGGCTGGTGAAATGAGCGGTGGGCCCCTAAGCTGAAGGTGGCGGTAGAGAATAAAGAGGTTGGGTTTGGAGTCGAAGCGTGGTGCAGGCCAAGCGTGAGCGGTTCAAGTAGCCCGATCAATCATCGAGGCGAGGATCAATGTTTTGTCCTGCCCCGTTGACTGCCAAGCATTCCCTGTGCGGCTTGTAACGCCGCCCAGTCTTGCACATGATGTTTTCGTCCGAGGGTTGTTCTGCAGTAATCACAGCGAATGCGGCGGAGGCTCACCAACTTCTGAAAGATTACATTGACCGACGGCGGGGGCAGGGGTGAGCACAGCAAGGGTCACCGCGGAGCTCGGCCCGGTTCGTCGCCATGGCATCTGACCGGGATGGGCATCGAGGAGCAGGCCTCGAGCAAATGTTCGACAACATTGCTATCCGCCTTGACGGCGGCATGCACAAGCTAGCGGTGTCACCGGTGTGGACGCAAGTGTGAGCTTGTGTATCCTTTCCGGGTGGCAACATCAGTAACTCCCCAGAAATCTTCCATGAGGTGATGTGCACAAACAAGTGTTACACTACACAGCTATGAAGCTTCTAATAGTTCATGATACAGCTATATATAACACGCAATCTACACAATGCTACTCAAATCGAAGATTTTGCTTCCTGGTGCCTTCACTGCAACGCCTTTCTCGGTCACGATTGCAGTAATGAGCTCGGCGGGGGTAACGTCAAAGCTTGGGTTGTAGACGCCCTCCAAGCCCTCGGGTGTCACCATAACGGTGGTCTGCTCCTTCACGCCTTCTGCGTTCGTTGAGAAGGGGTACAATGCCCCTCGAACCAAGCAAGCTTCCAATGGTGGGCGCTGCTCGATGGGTATCCTGAAAGGTGGTGAGCACGAGATACATTAGTAGAATTTGATACGCACTGGCTACCGTCCTCCATGTCTTGGTCTACAGTGCTCACGGGAGCGACGACTATGAATGGGATGTTATGGCGAGCCGCCAGTACAGCAGCGTTGTAGGTTCCAATCTACGGAACAGCCAGTCAACACATGTGAAGCGTAATAACCGACGACACGAACCTTGTTTGCGGTATCACCATTCTTTGTTATTCGGTCGGCTCCAACAGCTAAAAACAGCCATTGAACGCTTGATACAGATCTCATGTAGCTGGAAATTTACCAATACCAGCAATGTCGTGGTGCTGGAACAAAGAGCCAACCATACTGTCGCAAAGCATTGTTGAGGGAATTTTGAGCGACTGCAGTTCAAAAGCAGTAAGTCTGGAGTTCAGTTAGACCTACGAAATGTATGGCTGACAAATAACTTGCCTTGATCCCTGGTGGTACGGTGTCGACTGTGTAAAGTATGCTCTTTCGAGCTTGCCAGTTTCGTGCAGGTACGTAATGAGACCAAGCGCGGTGCCATATCCCTAGCCGGAAATATCAGAGAAAGGTATGCTTCAAATGATATTTGCGTACTGAAGTTGCCAATGACCCGGTATTGCATACCGTCATGACATGTAGACCCTCCGACGCTTTGCCCTTCTGTTTCACGTTCTCCAGCAGCCACTCTCCACCCCACTTTGACATCGCCTTGTTCCTCGACACATCCTCCTTATCGATGGCCCAGCCCTCCAATACGAGATCTTGAGCAATAGCGCGGGCGTCTTTGCTTGCGTCGATGCCGCCATGGAGGGTCTTCGTCAAGCGGCGAGTAGCCGCTCCGAGGTTCACAGCTGTTGGACGGGCAGTGTAGAGGTAAGCGAGGGTTGGCTCGACATAGTTCTTAAGGGCTTCAGGTGAGGCAAGGAAGTCTGGCGCTGTGGACGCTTCAAGTGCTGAAGTGAGGTGGGTAGCGAACACGAGAGCGGCGAGCGATGCAATTGCGGGCGCGCCGCGAATCTGAGAATGTCGTTAGCTGTTCGTACAAGTCAAACTATTGTGGAAGGCACCTTCATGGACTTGATAGCTTCATGAGCCTTCTCAATGGTATCGATCTCGATGAATGCTACAGTATGCGGCAGGAGGAGCTGGTCGACGATCTCGATCTTATTTCCCGTCGTGCGGATGGAGATCAGCCCTGTTGCAGTCATTTTATAGCGTCAGTGTATGCACGAGACGAACGAAGCTGTGCGGCAAGGTGTAAGTTTAGAGACAAGGTCGTTTTTCGGCCGTAGATCATTGCGCGATCGCCCAGATCAGTTGTGTCAATTGACGGTAGATAACCGCGTGGCCGCCACAATCCCGCCTCTTACCAATTTTGGTCGACAGGCGGAGTCGCTGAGCAGCCGCGGTGACGACCCTGAGAGCAGCACAGAACTGTGAGAAATCTTCATTGGGAAGTCAACTACAGCGGAATTTGAACGGTGTAGAGAGGCTCAAGCGCGTCTACAGTAACCACCTCGCAGTCCAGCGGGTCACCGTTGCCAATCTGCGTCTCAACGCAAGTCAAGTCCATAGGCTATGGCGGAGTACTGTCAGTTAAGACCAGGCATGAACGGTGGTTGGCACTTACGCCGTCCAAAACAGCCATTGGATGGTCTGTAAAGGTGGAAATGCGTGAGCCACATGAACTTGAGACAAGCGGAAACCACAACTCACGCCAGATGCCCTGGTTGTACACGATACCCTGCCCAGCAGAAGCGATGAACGCCCTCATCGTCTTTAGATCTGGTTTATCATCCGGGCCGTTCAGGGCCACAACAACTAGATACCGCTTTGCAGGGCCGACAAGGGCGTCGGCCCCGAAGGCCTGACCCATGGGAATAAAGGCCTGCTTAGTGGCGGGATGTCTCTCCAAAAGCTTCACGGGCCATTCGCCGTTTACGACATCGATGGGCTTGCAGCGGTAGATGGCGAGGCCAGTCGTCGCGTTTGCCTCGGGCGGGTAGGACGACTCGTGCAGCGCGAGCTTGTGGAACTTGACCGCCGTGCCCTGGTTCGCGCCCGTAATGCGCGTCGTGCGCGGGGCCGGAACCGCAGCGAGGTCCGCGTAGGCCTGCACGACCTGGCCAAAGGGAGAGAACGCCTCCGCAGTTAGCGTGAGCGCGGGAATGGCGGCGTTCCCGCGGCGGCCGCTGGTTTCAGATGGCGGCGCGTCCGCCGTCACAGCCGATGCGGCCGTCGTCGCCTTGGCAGTTATCGGCTCGCCGCCGTCCTGGGCGCCGCCAACGCTGAACCCTCCGCCGGCTCTGCGCCCGATCACTCGAACACGCTTGATGCCGCCGTCGGGATGGATCGTGACTCTGATGTGCGTGTACGGCTGGTCGACGTTCGCGAGTTGGAACTGATGCTGGCGGTGAGGCCCCAACTTCGCCCTCGGGAGTACAAGTGACCACTGATCCTCGGCAACGCCGTCAGGGACAATGTCCTTAGATAATGTTGCGTGGATTTCGCATGACTCAGGGAAGTTGCCCTTGAAATGGGCCGTGTCGATCTCGATGTAAGAAAGAACGCCCGCATCTCCACTGGGAATTTCCGATGTAAATCGGAGCGAGTAAATGGCCGATGAGTAGCTGGCTCGATGATCCCACGCATTAAATGACTTACAGCTTAATTATAGCCCAGTCTTTATGACCCTTCTGTCTACTGCGTTTTGTTTCCCAGCCATCGCCCATATCCTTGCCTGCAATATTTCACATTTACGACATTGTCGGAAAATGCGGCTTTGGTGCGAAAATGACGTACCTCTGCCAGGCAGTATCAGGTTTGAGCCCACGCCGAAGTGCTGATCTGAGGTAAAGACGACCCTTCCGCCAGCAAAAACGTGTGCTAAGTCAAAGCTAGCGGCCTGGTCTGATGGGAATACTGGCTTCACGAGCCCGTATACGCGGAACCTTGCCTAATGCAGTCTGCGATGAGCCCGAGGCGCAAAGCAAATGCGGAGGTGGGCTCACGATTCCGCCGTCCGGATACATATTAAGTTTGACATAGTTTGCCCCTGCGGTGGGTGGTATCTTGAAGAGATGCCGGGAGCTAGGTCCCAGGTCTACCTTTGGCAGGATCTCTCGCCACTGTTTCAGAATAATTCAGGCCATAAGCAGTAAGGAATGATGCAGATCATGCACACTGACCTTCCCGTCGAACTCCGTTGGTGCCCCGTCCTCTTCGGAGTAGAGGGCGTCGATGGAGATCTGAGGTGCCTCATTGCCTAAAACAAAAATCAGCATCCCGCGGCGTAGCTATGTTTCAACGACATCATTGACCGTTGAAGTGTGCAGTATCCACATCGAAGCCAAACACTTCACCCGGGCATCCCAGTTTGATGATACACCTGAAAGTACGACAGTTGGTCAGGAAAGGTATCCGGGGACGGAAGAAGCAAACGGCTAGCATACCAGTCGTAGGCGGGGTTGTGTCGACGACTCTCCCAGCCGCTAAATAACGCACCTTTGGGCCCAAACTGGCCTTTCAGACTCGGCGCGGGCTGTGTCATGCGGTAAGTGTCGTCGGCGTCGGGTGCTATGCGTCGGGCAGCTCGCTTACCTCAACCAACAACAGGTGGTAGGCCTCGGCGAAGAACTCGTCTGAGACAGAGCAGATCTGACCTCCCAGCGCCACGCTGGATAATTCTGTGTGTTGTCAATGCATGCATGAGGCAATGGAGTTCTGCTACGTCACACGCACCAATGGCTGTAGAGAAGTTCTGCGAGAACTCCTCTAGTGGAATGCGTTCGTAACTCATCGCGTGTGCTTCAATCTACCTCAGTTAAGGTCAAGTAGCGGTAAGTCGTATGGTTAAAAGACGTCTGCGGAGAGAGCAGGAAAGACTGTGACTCGAAGTTAGCACTATCTCCCCATTATCTGATAAGTTAAACTTACCGACATGCGACATCCTCGATAGGGCAATCGTATTACCGACAAAGCCGTTTCGCCAGCTGCTTCCAGCAAGTCGGTCGTTCGTCGTTTTTTTTCAAACAGCACTTGGTTCCCTCAGTGAATCGTTCATTCATCGTGCGCATGCGGCATTCATTACAGGATTGCTCCTCTCAACCTTACTGTAAGACCCTTGACACGGCCCTCGGCGTCTCGCGGAGAGTCGGCGCGATCAAAATCTAGACGCCTGGGACCGCAAGGATCCCAATTTGGCTGGGTGCGTGCTTGCGGGAGAATCACATGCCTTGGCTGTGACCAGCATCACCACGACCAGTACTCAAGCCCGCGGACAGAATGCAGGCAAACAGACCGCTTGACCACTACGACCACGTCCTAGCCCCGGGATATGATTGACCATCTACTGGGCAGACCAAGTCCATCTTGGAAAAGACTACAAGTGAGTGTTCAGACGTACGGCGAAGCCAAACAGCTGCGCTAACCTGTGCACGTTGACTTTTCTAGGTATTTTTGGTTATTTTCTTTTGGATATGGAGGATATTGTATGGGAACCGAGGCGGGCCTAGGGTGCTGTGGCTGAGGCGAGCGAACAGGCTGTTGAGTACGTCAAGTCTTATTCATGTTTCATGCGTTCACCATCTGAACGGCCGGCACAGAGCAGTTCACACCTTGGCAAATCATTGTGAGCACCCTCACGGGGGTCTATGCCGTCAGAAACATAGACAAGATCCTAGGCCTTGGATGTGCGTGTCTCATCACTCGCTTGGCCTTACCCGCTCACATCATACTCCTCAGCACCCGAACCACTCGCGAATCTCGTTAGTGCGCCTGAAGCACATCTTTGTTGCCTACTTATCAACCTTGCATTTCAGTATTCGCCGAATTATTACCGGGCGACCTGGCTGGCCACTGGATTCGATGCTGGATTTGCAACCGCGATGACGATACGACCCAAATGGCTCAAGGACATTTGTTCTGTGCTATTTTCGGTGTATTACATCGTTTACGCAACTGAGGCTGACGAGAAGGTATTGCAATTCACTTCGCAATATCAAAACGTGAGATTTTTCATGACAGGTTTTTCTCGTTTAGCTTCGCCGTTTTCGCGCCGTGCCCACTGTTGAGATGCTTCGCGCTACATGGGAGAAAAACACCAATCCTTACGTGCGTCTTCCATGCTTGTGCTCGGAAGGCCTTTGATACTGACTATCATTTTGCCACTTTTGCATCAGCTCACGCGCCCTGCATGTCTGGCCGAAGGTCACTATTCGCCGAAAAATCACTCTACCACGCCCAGCCGACTCAACGTATCAGAGACCTGTTACTGCATGGCTGTTCTTCGCGCCTCCAGAGCATCAGCTCTCGCGCGCCACCGAACTGATTCTCGACTTCCCCGGCGGAGGGTTTATTTCGATGACACCTGAACATCATGAAGATCGTCTTCGGATGTGGGCCGAACGCACCGGGAAACCCGTTCTATCAATTGAATATGGGAAAGCACCCGAGTGTTGGTACTTGTGTTCCAGTCTTCGCGGTCTCAGCTGACACTGTTTGACAGACCCATATCCGTTTGCTATCGACGAATGCTTCGACGTGTACCGCACTCTCGTCGGGTCTTCTGGAAAGATCATTGGGATGTCTGGTACCTCTTTCGACGTCGTGTTCTCTGGGGACTCCGCGTGAGTGCTTATGTCTCAGATCCCCAGTGCCGGCGTGCTCACCGAACTTTGTGGCGCCTGCAGGGAGCCCACATCGCAGTCGCAGTCATGATCAAGATCCTCGAAACACAGCTTCCCGTGCCACACCCCCTGGCGTTGCAACTCAACTACGCGGCCCTGGATTTCAACTTCACATCATGGATGTCTCCCGCGAACCTTCGCGTCCTGCAATCTGAACAGTCGTCAGGGAACTTGCCAGGGCTAGTGGAGGGAAGGATCACTTCAAACACATCAGCCCTCTGTCAATGGTGGGAGACCGCAAGCCTCTCCGCCGGCGGCGCAGCTGGCGGGACGCCCTGCGAACTTTGACCTCACCATCGAGCGAGAGGCCGTCGCTCCGTAGCCGAGCATCAAGCCCAAGCGTCAAAAACTGGAGCGCGGGGCCGGCGGGACTTAGCGGCTTCGATGCGGCTGCCAACGGTGTGGAAGAGGCAGGAAACCTCGCCGATGACGAGGATGGTGCCGACCTCGGCGCCGCACCGGACAATGAGAAACCTATTCTGGCCCGTGTCCGTTTCGATCCTGTCATTAACCAAGTGGAGCCTGAGAAACCGCGTCCTGAGCCATCAGAGACGGGCACGCAAGCGAGGGAGGAGCCGCCCCTTGGGACGCGCCTGGCCATGACGAGCAGGACTGGATATTTCCAGGATCGCATTATCCCTCCGAGCATGGTGAGTGTGCCGTGAGCCTATCCGTGATGGCACTGATGCGGACGGCCCCCTGTCTCTCAGATGCGTGCCATGGCTATCCTCTTCGTGGGCCCGCACCGGAACCCAGATTTTGCCGCCGACTACCACCTATCTCCGGTGCTCGCGCCCAGCACGCTTCTCGCGCAGTTCCCACCGCTCATCATGTCGTGCGGGGAGAAAGACCCGTTCGTGGACGACACGATAATATTCGCCGGCCGGGTGCGCGACGCGAAGCGTGCGCGGCGCAGGGAGCTCGAGCAGATCCTGTTCGGCCGGGTGCTCAAGCGCGGCGAACACCCGCGGACGAGCGTGGGCGATGCAGGCCGCGACGACGCGTCCGTCCGAGGCCTGAAACGCGAGTACTCCGAGCTGGTGCTGCAGAGCGAGGAGGAGTGGGTGCAGCTGCACATATTCAGTGATTGGAGCCATGGTTACATGCAAATGGCCCAATTGATGCACGACGCCCGCAAGGTGATCAGCGACCTCGCTGATCGCATCGACGACGTCTTCGCGGCGAGGCGGGGTAGGCGTCGCGGCGCAGCGATCCCGGCGGGAGGACAAGCCAGCAAGAAGCCACGGCCGCCGCCGGCGCAGGCCCAAGCAGGCACGCCGCCGGCATCAGAGACAGAACTGGAGACGGAGACGGACGACGCGCTGACGTTCGCGCCGAAGAGGCGGTCGCCCCCGTCGTCGTTCAGCGGCGGCGCGCGCGAGCGGCTCGCGGGGCGGGCGCGGTCGGGCTCGCGCACGCCGCGTGTGGCGAAGGGCGTCCCCGGCAAGGCAGCGAACGGACAAGAGCGCATACCGACGGAGGGGTGGGAGCTTCTGCCGCTAGCTCGGACGAGGCGCATCATCCCGCGTCGATACCTGATGTACTGCATGGCACCGAGGGGGCGGTACCCGTCGCTGTACCTGCCAGCGGTCTGGCCTCCGCGCAGACCAGTGCCGCGCTGCCATCAACACCGAATGGAGGTGCTGGGCAGGCCCCCGCGAAGGCGGGACAGAAGATCTCGGAGTCTGAGCTGATGCGCCGGCGGAGGCTGATAGACTCGCATCTCATCAGCACGGACTCCCCGAGAGTGACGGACACCCCAGAGGGGGGATTCTTTGGTTAGGGTCATCAACTGTTGGCTTTAGTCAGGCATGGGTTCGGGAAGCGGCGCACACAGACCTTGCATTGAAGTGGCTCCCATCGTTACGAAACCCCCGTGGTAAACATGTTTACTGTACTTAGCTTAGCGTGTAATAGCCCTAACGTATGCACGGTGTCCTATGAAGTGAGCGAGGGTCTCTCCCGCGTTGCAAGAACGTTCGGCAGCTTCTCCCGCTTGGGAGCAGGGGGAAAAGGCCTCAAGGCAACAAGTGAGCGTGTAATCCGCTTTGGAGCGGATATTACGGAATAGGCTGGTGACAGCTGAGGAAGAGAGCTGGCTCTGCGAAAGCCACCGTAACGGAGCAGGCTGCGACGAATTGGCTGACGCCCCAGACGTGCCGGACACTGTCAGCGGCGAGTCGGTACGGAGGGAGGGGTGGGGACGGGCGGAGATCGGGGTCTGGGAGGAGCAGAGATAGATTGGCGCCGCTGATGGATGGAGACACACCCCAGACACCCTTCGGGCGTGATGGGGAGGGACCATAATACGGATTCGGACTCCCACACCGCCACCTGTTTCACCGGCGGTGCACCATTTCAATCTGGCCAGGAGCATCTCAGATTGGGTCGATCTACAGCCAGCCTTCCGACGAGCTGCGTGGTGACTTGTCACAAATCAACGCGCACTCTCCCCGGCCATGGCTCCCATTCTGTATAAAGTCCTCTGTCGCGGCAGGGCAGCCACGGCGCACCCCTCACGAGCCCCCACCGCCCGACATCACCTGCGTCAAGCTCCTGCAACAACCACCCACAACCACAGACGCACACGACGCCTTCTCCAGCGAGCGCGCCAGCGAGGAACTCTGCATCCAGGCACTAGCACTCCAACTATCAGCATCGCCCAGCGTCTCGCACATTATGGAAGTCAGCAGTAGAATGCACGCGGCGGCCTTTCCTGCCTACTTATCCTCCGCACTCATTCGACCCCCTCACCCTCTCCACCCGGGATTTTTACCCTCCCAACCACACCGCCCAGAGCTACATGCCGCAAGGGACGCACGCCTCCCAGTCCAGCGTAGCGTACGGATACAATGCGTACTCTATGGAGGGCAGGTTCGGTGGACACACGACGTCCTACACCAGCAATCCGGCATCTTCGCACTCACACCCCCTGGACCTACACTCACCAGGGCCGAGCACCAACTACCACCGCTACGCTGCGCCTCAGATGAGCCACCCCCAGTCGATGCACGCCCCTCCCCGGTCGGCTGGCAGAGCCGCGAGTCCCTCTCCTCGCTGCACGAGCCGTCGAGCTCGGCGCGCCTTGCGCCTGCTGCGCCCATCAGCGCGCCAGCCTCGGCCCGCCGAGACACCCGACGGAGCCCGCAGGGGGAGGCCGAGCGCGCGCCGCAGGCCGCGATGCTCTACGAGCAGTCGCGCCTGCTGCCGCCGGGCGCCCTGGGCACGCAGCGCGGCAGCCTGGCGAGCGCGGCGGCGTTCGGCGCGAGCGCCACGCGCCTGCCGCCCATCCTGCAGGTCGAGAAGCAGACGGTGACGACGAGCGCGACGCAGGCGGCTAGTGCGAGCCGCCGCCGGAACGAGGCGAACTTCCAGTGCCCGGTCCCCGGGTGCGGCAGCACGTTCACGCGTCGGTTCAACCTCCGAGGTGCGTTCTGTCCCCGTCTTCCGCCCGCGCGCTCCTGCATGCTCATGCGTCACTTTGTTTTCAGGGCACCTGCGCTCCCATACCGAGGAGCGTCCGTTTGTGTGCGAATGGCCGGGGTGTGGCAAGGGCTTCGCGCGCCAGCACGACTGCAAGTGAGTGCATTTCGCGGACAATTCAGGCCTGCGGCTCATTACGATATAATAAAACAGGCGCCATCAAGCACTACACGCTGCCCGATCGCAGGTATCAAACGTCTGTCAAGGATGTGGGAAGACGTTCAGCAGACTCGACGCACTCAATGTAAGCATCCCAAGCCCTCCGCGTTGTTAGCGCATACTGACGTCTTCATGTGCTCTGATGCATATCGTTTTGATCGTCTCTGCAGCGCCACTGTGAGTGCCAGTCCGGCGTATCAGACTGAATGATTGGGCTGATAGGATGTCCAAAGTGCGCTCGGAGGGTGGCGTAGAATGTCGACAGACGGCAGATGCAGTAGCCATCGCGGCACGTCTCAGCCCGAACGAGGAGGATTGGGAGGACCAGAGTAGCTCTTCGGACCGAAGGGCCTCGCCTTAAACGTTCCGGCGCCGTTCATATTATACCCAGGATTAGCACGCCATCGAAATACGGGTTCAGGGTCTTCAGAGAGTCTCACAGCGTTCATGTATCGTACTTTGCATGTATCATATTGCCTCCACAGGATAGAGGGGCTAGCGGATAATAGACATGGGGTGATCGAGCCACACGGATGCGGTGCGCGTTTCAGAACAGGGCCTCCGCGGACGCTGCGACGTCTCCGAGACGCCGGATGGGTGATCGTGCGCCCTGGGCCTGTGCGTCATACGCTTCAGGGATGGCACTCGGGAGGCCGGGAGGATGCTAGACGCCACGTGGGACGCTTCCCTTACGTCCTTGTGGCGCTGAGGCGGGCGTGCGCCGGATTAGGCAGGTCCTGAGTTGCGCGCAGCCCCCGCACGGCCCTGCGAAGCGCCGCCCGTCCAGGCGCACCGACTCGGCAGGCAAGGCTATTTGTAACGGCGCAGAGCCGGCGCACACGCGCCGTGCTGCGGGGCGTAGGGGCACCGGTGCTCGGCACTGCGCACCGCCGTAAGCGACCGTGCAAGAAATGGACAGAGGGGTTTCTGATGCGCCTTGGGCCGCTGCCAAGGAGGCGGAGATCAGGCGTGGGAGGCGGTGACGGCTCGAAGAGGAGCGCGGCTCACGGCTCGCGTCGTGGCGGGCTCGGTATGCCCTCACAGCTTGCAAATCCCCATCACTGCGATCAAGGGTCGCCTCTGCGGTCATTTCTTAAGTGTGATGCGGTGCGGCTGAGTTGCGGATGGAGATGCAGTCCGGTGGTGTCGTAAGTTTGGTCGCTGCAGTTGCCATGGGCATCAAAGGCAACTCTCTGCCGTGTCGGGGGTATTCTCATTGCCTGTATGCAAGGTTCCTCAACCGGTGATGGTTATAATAGCTAGGCCATCTCTGCTCATGCGCACCCCTGAACGAGCAATATTCCCCATCCCCGCATCAAATGTTCCATGTTCGCTGCAGGGCGTGACCGAGAGCGGACGTAGCATGTCACAGTCACATAAAGCTTTGTGGCGCAGGGGCCGCGTCTCCGGGACAGACGGCCAGATATCCGGTCTTCATGCCTACCCTGCAGCCCGCCGCCATGCCGAGGAATATACGCGTGAATGCGAGTTCTTATGCAGCTCGATGTGCGGGTCCGCCCCAGTTCTCTGCCCGCATTGCCACCTCCGCGAGCGGGCAGGCAGAGGCGCACCTGACCGGAATCACGTGAAAGCCGCCGATATTTACCGCCGGCGCCTGCCGCCTCGAGCGCGCCACGCACCCTGCCTCTGACTTCCATCTATCTCTGGCTCGCTGCACCATGGCGCTCCCCATGCTCGTCGGCGGCGCGGACTGTGGCCCCATCAACCCTCTGCAGGGTCTTAGCAAGGAGCTCGACCGCGATCGCGGTCTGCAGCAGGTAACTTTCTGCATCTGCTTCTGGAACGTAAGCTTTTTTGTGATGTGCCATGCTCACCCGAACACAATCAGGACCAGTTCGGCGCTGGGCGTGCTGGTTCGTCAAGGCAGGTATGTCCGGACCCTCCTCTGTGCTTCAGTATCTCCGTCTCAGCGTTTCACCGCTGCTCCAGACGTTTCGCACACAGTACGGCGCGGCGCCGGGCGCCGACCAGGACGCCGCACGTTTTTTCGCGGCCGGGGCCTCGTCCGCAGGCCCCTCGACGCTGGGCTCTGCGCCGTACGACCTCGGCGCCCTGCACCACGCCCTGCCTCCCGTCGCCGCGCACACTGCCGCTCAATCCCCGGCCGCGGCGGCGGCTGCCCCGTGGGGCGGCGGACTTCCTGCAGCAGCAGCCAGGGCCGAGCTCGTTCGCGCAAGCGTTCCGTGCGCAGGCGGATCACGCCGCGCCGCACACGCGACAGGCGAGCCACACGCCGCTGCAGCCCGGTGCGCTGAACAGCCCGCTTCAAGGTGAGACCGCCGCTGCTCTGATGCGCTGCGGCGGTATTGATCGGGCGCCACAACGGGCAGGACACAACCAGTGGGCGCCCTCGACGCTTGGGTTTGCAAACAGCATGAGCCCGATGCCTTACCAAGCGTTCTCGCCTGGCCCCCAAGCACAGAAGCCTGCTCCCAGCGTCGATGGTGCGTGTCTCAGACACATTTATCGTTACCGAAGCTGATGCTTTGCAGCCTCGCACTGGGAGCAGGCTTTCCAGTCCCATGAGGCGCTGTCCGCCGCTCCCGCGGAAGCCGCCCAGGAGCGGTCGGCGCCGCGGGCAGAGGACCCCGACGAGCTCGCGCGGGCGGCCGGCTCGCTCATCGACGCCGGTTCGGGGCGAGCAGAACCCGAAGTTTCAGAACAGCGCGTTTCTGGGCCTGATGCGGCAGATTCGCGACAAGGAGGTGGTCGTCGACGGCGACCAGATGGTCCCCAAAGGCGGACGCGGGCGGATGGGCGTCCGACTTCCAGAACGCCGCGGGCACGGACACCAAAGGGAAAGGGCGCGCCATGTACGCCGAACCGCCCATCACATCGCGCACCATTCCGGGCGCCGCCGCCATGCATACGGCATACGGCGAACCTGTGCACGCATCCGACGCGCAGCGCACGCTCGAGGACGCGGGCGACGCGCTGCAGTCCGTCGCGGAGGACATCGACGAGTACTTCCGGCAGGAGAACGACGCGTACATGGCGTACTGGCAGGACGCGCCGGCCGCGCAGGGCATGGTCGCGCGCCCGCACGGCGAGTGGGACCGGCTGCAGCGCGACTGGGACCGGTTCGAGGCGAGCGCGACGGGCATCCGGCCGGTCGCGAACTACCAGTTCACGGCGCACAACCCGTACCTGCTCGGCGAGGCGAGCACGCGCCAGCACCTCTCCCACACGGAGCTGCACAGCTCGCTGTACGACGTACGTCGCCGCCCGTCTGCCCGCTCTCCCGCGTGCTGGCTGTGCTGACAATGTTGACCCCGCAGAGCGTGCTGGAGATGGAGGCGGCGGTGCAGCGCGCGCCGGGCGACGCGGGCGCGTGGCACGCGCTCGGCGTGCGGCAGCAGGAGAACGAGCGGGAGGGCCGCGCGGTGCAGGCGCTGCGGCGCGCGCTCGAGCTCGAGCCGGGCCACCTCCCGTCCTGGCTCGCGCTCGCGGTCTCGCACACGAACGAGGGCGACCGGCACGGCGCGTACGAGGCCGTGCGCGAGTGGGTCGCGCACCACGCGCGCTACCGCGCCGCCGTCGCGCAGTTCCGCGCGGCGCACCCGCCGCGGGAGGACATGGGCCAGGCGGAGCGGTTCAACGAGCTGATTGACTGCTTGATCGCGATGGCGCGGAGCGACGAGAGCGGGGGAGATTGATGCGGACATACAGATTGCGCTGGCGGTGCTCATGAACACCGAACGAGGTCTGTCGCCGTGTCTTCTCTTGGCTACTGTGAATCCTGACGGCTGGTTCAGGCTTACGAAAAGGCGAAGGATTGCTTCACGACTGCCCTTGCTGTCCGACCCGACGTGCGTATGCGGAGCACATCATATGTTCATGTCTCATTAATTCTTTCTAGGACTGGCAGCTGTACAATCGTGTTGGTGCTACGCTGGCCAACAGCGGGCAACCGGCCGAGGCTCTCGAGTACTACTACCGTGCCCTGGAGCTCAACCCAGCATACATCCGCGCGAGGCACGTCAACCGCCGTTTTTCATCTGACCTTCCGATTCGCTTACCCAAGACCCCAGATTCAACCTCGGCATATCGTGCATCAACCTGCGTGTAAGCACCCCCTGCTCTGGGGCGCGCTCCCTATTCTGATCACCCCCTTTCTCAGCGGTTCCAAGAAGCCTCGGGCCACATCCTGGATGCCCTTTCGCTGCAGGAGGCGGACAGCGTGCACACCCCAGACAGCGGGGACGACAAGCGTGGGATCACGTCCTCTGCGCTGTGGGACAGTCTCAAGACGTGCTGCCTGCACGAAGGCCGGCTCGACCTCGCGACGCTGTGCGATCGCCAGGACTTGGAAGGTACGCCGCCTATTCCTCCGCGCTCCTATCTGCCATCTTTGAACCTTGGCGATACTCATCGGGTGCCTCAGCCTTCCGCCTCAACTACAACCTGCGATAGAGAGCCCCCTCGGTCGTCGCCGCGTCCGCGCCCCGTCGGATCTGCACGTCACCGCGGCTGTCACGGGCTGCTCACTCTCCGCTTGGGCTGCGTCGTGCGCGACGGGGCTCGCACAATGTATTATAGTAACGTCACGCTTGGATAGATGGCTCTGTGAAATGTGATTGGACAACGGGACCGGTCCGAGCCCCGATGGGAAATAGACTGCGCGTGCTCGTCGTTGCAAGAAACACACGTCATGTTCGTATGTTCTGCATGAGCGCTGGGCCCTGCTGCATAATCAGGACGTTATAGCCACGGAAACCCCGCGATACACGTGTATTACGGCGGCCTAGAGCCGCTATATATACCGTACTATTCGCATAATAGATCCAGGCGCGTACGGTACTACAAAGTGAAGGCCGACGCAAGGAGGTCTGCGCGGCACGTACGCGGCGAAGCTCCCGCGAAGGCTGGAAGCAAGGGATACATCGGCGAGGCGCCGGAGGGGTCGAACGCCTCGGGTGGGGTCCGCGAAGCCGAAATGCAGATGCTGCAGGCCCGGCCCGAGCGCGCGGAGGAGGCCTTGCACCGCGGCGACGTCGCTGTGCGGAGATCAGGGGCGTGCAGGGTCTGGATGTATCCGCGGCGGGCGTGAGAAATGAACAAGGTTATGCATTTGGGCGCGGGCGTGTTGGGAGTCCAGTCGAGGCGCGAGGCATAGTGCGCTGGATGTGTGCTTGGTGCGTCGGTGCAGCGTCGGTCAACGTGCCCGTGATGTACGGGAATAATAATGTGTCTGTCCGTGTCAACGTCAGCGCGCGCAGGCTGGGCAGGGCGGCGCATGTGTACAGAAGAGGGTGGCCAAGCCCCTCGCAGTGGACGCGGGTAAGCTGCAGCCTCTGCACGTCAAATTAAAGTACACGGAACACGGCCGCGGACGCCGGATGCATGTCGATCGCGTCCACAGGAGGGCTTCGCACAAGTATAAGCACTGATCGAAGACGGTTGAAAAGGGTGGCCCGGGGCCCGTCCCGTCCAGCCAGGCATATTATTATGCGTCCGCGCGTCCTGACAGCGTCGCCGTCAACGAGTCTCCGATGTCCGGGGTCCGCGCATGGGGCTGCACCAAGGAAGGACACGTCGCGCCGCACGCGTGGGCAGCCTCGAGCCGGCGGAGCAGTCGCAGCCGCGGCGAGGGCTTCGCTGTCGCCGCGGGGGCAGTCGCTGATGCCGTCGCCCAGCTCTGGGCGACCCTGGGGGCCGAGTAACCTGCAGTGCCGCAAACAGGCTTGACAAGATAAACCTGCTGAGTGTAAGATCGCGCAGGGTGCACACCGCCGTTGGCGTACGGTCCTGTGTACCGTTCTTTCCTGCCCAAACCCTGCAGAAGGCGACAGAGGCCCCACGCCTGGGCACCAAGCGCCGCCCGTGCAGCACGGCCGTGGTCGATGGATCACGCCTCCGATAGGCCCCGACAGCTGCTGCTATCAGCGCGCAGCGGAATTCAAAAGGCGCGAGCGAGCGTGGCGTCATTGATTAATTGGTACATGGTGCAGTGCGCGGGACACATGTGGACCCACAGGGCAACACAGGTGGGGGCACGCAGGGGGCGGGTACCGTCAAAGCAATCAGGCGAAGTCAGGCGAGAGGAGTGGGGGATGGAGCGACACCGGGTGGAGCGTGGGTTTCTAGAATAATCACGAGGGTTGCTCAGTAGGAAGAGCCGGGTTGACAACGTGGCGCAAGCGAAGTCAAATGAAGCAAGCGAAGTACTTGACGGTGCCACCAGATAGACATCGGACCTGCAAATCCCCTGAAGAAAACCGCTGCCCAAAGGAATGGTGTTGCCAGGGCAGAGCCGGGATGCCGACGTATCAACGACATTCGGAATTTCCCTTCACAATCCATGGCAAGGAGGAGCGCGACCCCTGCAGAAGAATGGCGCAGGGATTGCTCGCCGGGTCCTTCGGCCTTCGGACTACTTCGTGGCCACCACAGTTCGTTCGATATCCCACGGGTCTTTCCATATCTGCGTGTTCTTCATCGTGCCCTCATCCTGCAGAATACGCTCCACATCCCTCGCCTGGCCCATGCCCACCTCCAGCGCAACAACGCCCCCGTCCGCCAGGAAGCCTGTACGCGCGAGCAAGGCCGCGATAGCGTGATAGAACGTGAGGCCGTTGCCGTCGTCGTTCCCTGGTTCCGGATCCCCGAGCAGCGCGCGCGTCCTCGTACCCTCTGACGGACGGCGGCAGCTTGTCGTACTCGCGCTTGGGGATGTACGGCGGGTTCGCGGTCACGACGCCAAACGGCGGGCGCACGCCGCTCACCTGCACCCACCCGGGCGCCCGCACGTCCGCGCGCCGCAGCGAGAACGTGTTGCGCACGGACTCGGCTGCCAGCGCACCGTCGGCGCTCCGCGACGGCGCCTCCGCGTCGTGTGCGGGGGCATGGAACCCGCAGAGCACGGCGTTGTCGCGTGCGAGCTGCCAGGGCCTCCGTGGCGACGTCCACGCCGAACGCCCGCACGCTGCCCGGCGGCCAGAGCGCGCAGAGCAGCAGCGGGATGCAGCCGGAGCCCGTGCAGAGGTCGAGCAGCCGCACGGGCCTCTGCGCGGACGGCGTCACGTACTCTGCCAGCCGCGTCGCCCAGTGTTCGGTCTCGGGGCGGGGGATGAGGACGGGCGGGCGTGCGAGGAGGGTGAGGGGCCCGAACGGCTGCGTGCCTGCACCGCACACGACACATGGGTGTTCAGCATCTGCACGAGGTGCGCGTTCACATACTGTGCTCACCGAGAATGTATTGCAGCGGCTCGCCGGCTACCCGGCGGGCGACCATGGACGGCACGTCCTGGCAGCGGCCTCGTTGCTGGCTCGTGCCAGCGCCGTGCGTCGCCGCCTGCATCATCCAGCGCAGCTCCAGTCGCGCAGATTCATGCCCGAGCACGGCCGTGAGCTGCGACAGCAGATGTGCGTACTGATGGCGCATGGCGGTCGGTTGCCTGCGAGTTCGTTACGTCTCGTCGGCCACAGTCTCGTTCAAAGTGTGCGGTTCGGACTTCGCGTGCGGTTCGTTCGGGCGCTTGCGAAGGCAGCGTCGGCGGCGTCTGTTTCAACTTTGGTGCTGGCGATTGAGACCCTCGCCACCCGCTTGCCATCTGGCGGAAAAGTCCTTACTTAGGCAGGGTTGTCAGCGTTGCTGGAGACACCGTGTCAGTGAAGCAGTGCGAATGCGTGCAGAGTGTATTTCTCCAGAGACCTACTATTTGTTTTTGGATGAGTATCGTAGTGCTCACTCCACTGGCACCAGCGCGTCACTAGGTGGGAGACAGCGTGGAACGAGAGCTTGATTTAAATGCTACAGCCACATATCTACGAGTTTACTGAACATGATAAATTGCGTGATTAGGCAAGTAAAACGTCCGGGTGCGCAGAGAACCATGGTCGAGTCTTTCGTCCAATCAATCCGTTACAATTGCCCAACAACTGCCCCCGGATGATCGTCACGTTAGACGGTTCAAAGCTGAAGTTACAATGGCTGCTGCGTAGCTCAAGCTCAAGGCTCGACTCACATAGAAATATCACCTATGCATCCGATGTTTGCCCTTCTTGTTGCGTCAGTAACATGTAGATCGGGAGCTTGCATGAGTGGAACGACGGTGAGTGGTGGACGGGGTCCCTGTCTCCTGATTCGTCAGAGATGGGCGCTCTCAGGGTCAAGTCACGTTGCACGTCTGTGAGACCGACACCATATACTCCGCGAAGATATTCTCCTGGCCTCGTCTATGGATAGCCTTCCTCTGACCAAACATACCGTTAACTGAGTGTAAGTCGCCGTCCGCGCGAGAGCGGACTGGCCGGCTGTGAGAATGAAGTGAGTAAGAAATGCAAGCACGTCCGGACATGCGTACCGACTGTGCCGAAAAGCCGAGGTATTTCTGCGCAAAGCGCGCGGCCGCTTATGGCAGCTTTGGGGCGAAATCTCCGCCCGCGCGGACGACGGTCGTGTCCATATCTGCGGCCGCTGTGGGCCCACGGCAGGCGCCCGCTCTTTGCTGCATCCCAAAGCCGTCCCAGGCACTTTTCCTCGAGCTCGACGCTGGTCAACACCCGTCACACCCCCCGCCCTGCCCGCCCTCCCTCACCGACACACGCCGCCGCCTCTACGCTGTTCGCTATATGCTTCTACGCCGCCGTCATGTTGTCTGCACCCGTTCATGACAACAGCGCCCTGGGCCTCTCCATCCTCACCCACGTCGCCGGCCCCCAGATATTCTCGGGCGAGCCGTCGTCGCTCACCGCGAGCCCCGACCCTCCTCGAGGCGAAGAAAAAGCCCGTGCCGAAGCGCAAGCGCAGCACCGAGGCCCCGAGCGACACCGAGTCGTCCTCTCGCACCTGCCCTCGCGCACGCGCGACGGGCCCAAGAAAAAGAAGGCGAGCCGCGCCTGCTTTCACTGCCAGAAGGCGCACTTGACGTGCGACGATTGTGGGTATTATATTCTGCTGTTGTCCATGCATGCGCTATTTCCCCCCTATCGGTGTCCTTGTGGACGGAAGACCCAACCCGCCCATCGGTCGGCGGACTTAAGCAAGCGTGCGGAGGGGGAACCTATGTCGGTGCACTCCACACAGCGCTCTGTCCCTCCTGTTCCATCGTTGGCATCGCAGGGTCGCAGGGGCGTGAGGCTGCTTTCCGTCGAAGATTCGCCCTAGTGTGGATCACGCACGCTTGGACGGTCTGGTTTCCGTTCGCGCTGTTCCATCGTTCCCATTGTCCAGGATGGTGAAGTTGCGCGACTGCCAGGGTCTCGTCGAAGATTTGCCCTGGTGCGGATCACGCACGCTTGGATGGTTTGGCGCAAATCGAACTCGAGCCGGCAATACAGACGTGGCTGCTTTGATTGCCACCTCTGTATGGTCGCTAAGTTCATTCTCAGGCGAACCTCTGACAACCGAAATGAATGGGCGAGCCTCCGTATCCCGCCCTTCCCCAATAGCAGAGTCCATCACATTGCGTCATGCACGTGCCCCGCACGGTCGAGATGCGTCTGCCTTGGGGGCTTACTGCTCGTGTCTCACCAACCGGTTCCCATGCACCTTACCTGCAGTAAGCTGAACCTTGTCCTCTCTAGCCCGGCCATGTCAGCGCTGTGTCAAGCGCGGGATGGCAGATAATTGCACGGAGGGCCATCGAAAAAGGCAAAATACCTATTGGATGAGGAGGAGCTCGGTACGTACTCGCACTCGCTCGCATGCATTTTGGATCTCAGTCCCCAATACGCGGTGCAGAAGCCTTAAAGCGGACTAAATCCGGCGACGGATCCAAAGGCGACGACGAGACGCCCACCCAACCACGTAAAACCCTCCGTTCTTGACACCGCGTTTACTCCCGCTCATGCTGCACTAGCGTCGTCACATACCGAGGAGAGCTCATACGCTCCGTCAGAGCCGATGTTCACCTCCTACGAGGCTGCCCCGTCTTTCAGCTTTCCTCCCTCCGAAGCGGCCAACCTCGAATACTCGATCTTGTCGACCATTCTGGGCAACTCCCCCGAGTCCGGCGCGTCAACTGGCAGCCCGGCTTCTGCGCAACAACATAACCAACAACAAACTAACGCAAATCCGTACGTCCCACAGCAGTCGCCAACGACCATGGTCAACGGGGCCTGGCCTTCCACGACGAATGGGTATGCTGAGCAGTCGTCGTCGACGTCAACACCAGTAGCGCCGAACGGCTACATCGCGCCGCAGTATCAGCAAGGGTCGCAGTTCCCCGTGCCAGCGAGTGGAGCGCAAGTCCCGCAAGGCCAGGAAGCGCAATATGGGGAGTACCCTCCACGCCCTGTCCAGTCAACGGCGTCGTCGCTGAGCAATTATGCCGGGACAGCGGCGCCGGCGCCCGCGGTGTCGTCCGCCGCGCTGGTGCCGCGCACGAGCGTGGTGCCGCCGACGCGCTCAAGCTCCGCGACGCTCATGGACCGGACGATGTCGACGGGCACGGCGTCGTGGGCGGGCCCGGCGCCGTCAGAGGTCGCGTTCGCGGAGACGAGCGTGTACAAGTCCGTGACGAAGCCGTACGACTACACCGAGGGCTACCACTTCTTGATGAAGCATCTCCCGACGAGGTGCGTCGCCGCGTCGCTGCTAATCCATATCGTCTCGTTGGCTCACACGTCCTGCAGGGGCTTTGAGAAGAACGACATCCTGCGCGTTGTCCGCGCGCTGGCGATATACAGGCCGTCGCTCATCGCGCTCCAGATGCCGATGTCAGAGGAGGACGAGGTGTTTGTGGAGAAGTGCTTCCAGCGCTCGTTAGTGGTACGTCGCTGCGTCGTGTGCGCGTCGCTTGTGCAGTGCTGAGAATGCGTGTGCAGGAACTCGACAAACTCGTGTCCTTTAGCGGGACGCCGACGCTCGCGTGGCGCCGGACGGGCGAGATCTGCCTCGTCGGGCCCGAGTTCTGCATGCTCACGGGCTGGGAGAAGGAGGAGCTCATAGGGCGGAAGAAGTTCGTATATGAGGTATGTGCCGCCAGGTCTGCGGTCCTGCGCGCTGTGTTACTTACAAGATGTTCAGTTGTTTGAGAACCAGTCCGTCGTGGAGTACTGGGAGAACTTCGCGAACCACGCGTTCGAGAACACGACGCAGTCGGTATACTCGCATTGTGTTGCTCAAGCCGTCGGGCGCGCCCGTGCCGTGCACGTTCTGCTTCTCAATACGAAGGGATATCATGGACCTGCCGAGTTTAGTGATCGGTACGTACTTGCCAGCACTGCAGCCCGTCCGAAACCCTGACTGTGGCTGCGCGCGCAGGACAATGGCTACCCCTGCTATGATCACACACTATCGGAGTGCCGCTATCCATGTTGGCCCAGACATCGCACGCCATACACTATGCTTCTCCATAATCCCATTCACGCGTAACCCTTCTCATTCACGCGCCGTTCACCATGGCGTGCTCCGCCTGCATTGTCCCATCATTGACCATCTCCTTCATTGCATCTTGCATATTTGCCATTTCTACACGCTCTCGGTCTCTCTCTCGCATCGTGCTCTGCCTTGTTTTGTCGGACGTTTGTTTGCCTCCGTATGCCTCAACTATATAAAATAGGACTCAAAAGGTAACTGCTGTCATGTCTTACTTACGCCTGCCTCATGACTACTATGACTTGTCTCACTCTACACGCTATATACACAAGTCTGTCCTCCTTCTGTGTTCGGTGTACGTTTCATGCCTATATTTAAAACCGGAGACGAATAAACAAACAGTACTACAAGGCCAAACCAACAACTGCAAGAAGGAGCGAACGTTCAAGTAAGGTATGTGAATATCTATGAGCTTCTGACCTCCAAAACCCGCCGTGTCCATTCCAAGATCCCTTTTCCGACCCCAAATGCCAGCGCAAACTATACGGAGTCCTGAACTTGAGCGTATTCGCTCTCGATGCCCGGCTCCATGAGGGACGCGTGGCCGATGATAAGGATGCCCGAGGCGCCAACAATCCAGAAGATGGTGCTGAGCGGGGACGACAACCATAGCAGCGGGATACCGATCACGAAGAGGCCGATGTACAGCGACTTTTGCGTGATGACGTGCTCGCCGACTTGCATTGGCTCGGGCGCTGGATGTCGCGCTGTGAGATGCTGAACGGGGAGATTCAGCTGGGCGAGGACGTACCGAAACGGTTGATGGCGGCAAAGCCGCCGACGAGGAAGCCTATCGCGATGAGCAGGAGGGGATTGGTGAGCCTATGTGTGTGATACGTCAGTACCGATTGAGAGCATGGACAAGAAGGGACGTACATGGCGTAGACAGCCAGCGCGGCGACGATGAGCCCATAGTTTCCTGCATGAGACCTTGCGTGAACACAACCTCAGGTTCGCTTTCGGCTTGTACTAACCAGAGAAGTAGCGGGTGTTGTATGATATACGCTGCAAGATCGAAGGTAAGGCACTGGGGGACATGCACGTAGATACACAGACGCACCGAAGTCGCTGTGTTCATATCCGCAGGTCTTGAAAGCCTGTGGTGGTCGAAGAACTCTGTAGGTCCTCGCAGCGCACTCAGGCGAGTTTCCTACAGGTACAGAACATATTTTCAGTACACGCGACTTGCGCACAGGATAATGGTTTCGACGCACCCTGAAAGACTTGATGGTGTCCGTGACGCGGAAAAGGGCTTCCATGGCTGCTATGTAGTGGGGGTAGTAGAAGCGGAAGGGTGTAAGGGAGAGTGGGCTGTAGGAGGTGGTGGTTGGGTGTCAAGTTTGTATAGAGGGCAGAGGGCTGCAGTCGCCCGCGTCAGACGGTGCTGCGCGGGCGCGCAGTCGCGCTTCGGGCCATTGTCCTGCTCTTGCCTCCCGCCACGACATCCCTCCACGTCTTCCCGAAACCTTCACGACACTCAACTGCGCAGACCCCACCCAGACCGTTCTCTCTCTGTTCAACCTCACTCACCACCGTATTTTTTCTTGCTGCGTTGAGCGCAAGTTGCAGAAATGATCCGTCGCGACCCAACACTCATCCCGATGACGGACAACGACGTGCAGGACATCCGCGACATGCTCGCGGAGCGGCAGAAGGCTGCGATGTTGAGCAGTGTCGACGCACAGGCTAACTCTGCCGCTGCTGCGCCCGTGCCTGTACCTGGATTCACTGCGCAGGAGGAGGCGAACAGGAAGAAGGAGGCTATGACGAAGAATGAACGCATGGGTCTCCCCTGACTTCGCATGGATTAGTTGATCAGTCTGCTGTCTGTCGCGAGCTGTGGTGGAAAGAATTGTGTATTTTGTGAGTTGATATCCTTTCCACTGTCTACCATGCGTGTTGAACATTCACAGGCTTTCATGCAATTGTATTTAGATTTTAAATCAAAACAAACCCAAGAGCTCCGTTATCCACTATATCAATATATCTCCCTGTCTTGTACGAAAGCTTCTTCGGGTTCTGCGAAAGTCCTGAGACGTTTCGTATCATCCATGAACACTTCGCGACACACTTTCCACCACGTATCAGTACACGTTAAACCCAGAAAGCATATGTATGATCCAAGTGACACTTCCGTATACCCTGCGCAACATCACCGGCGACATGACGTCTCACAGATTGGAGTCGGCATCCCGTCTTTCTCGTCTGCACGGTCTCTTTCCACCGTGGACTCTGTGTCGGCCTCCGGCGTCCATCTCAGGCGCGTCTTCAGGTACAACGCGACCCAAGTCAGCGCGAGGAGAACAGGCACCTCAACAAGCGGGCCTATAGTGGCTGCGAGTGCTTGGTCGGATCCCACCCCGTAAACTGCAATGGTGACAGCAATAGCCAGTTCCTGTGCATTTTGTAAGTGGCCGAGATTGTTCTGCTGCTATCATATGCTTACGAAGTTATTGCTTCCAGCCGTGAATGCTTGCACGACCGCCATGTCATACCGCCATGCCTTGCTCTTGCTGTGTCGTAAGCTGAGACGCCACACGAGGACGAACCCGGCCGTCCACATGACGCAGAAATAGAGTATCATGGGGACAAAGACGCGGAACACTGGCCCCAGGTTGTGCAGGATGTGGTGGCCTTGGTACGCGAACATGACGATGATGGTATACAGCAAGCCGAGGAGAGCAAAAGGCGAAAAGATTGGGAGGAAGCGTTTCTCGAGGAAGTCGCGGGATACGAGGACAAGCATCCCGAATCGAGTGAGCATCCCAAGTCCAAGCGGAATGCCGAGGTACTGCAGATCAAGTCTCAGCATGATCATCGCGACGAACGGAAGGCCGTACGACTTACAATCAAGACCGAAATGGCGACGTCGCCGTAGTCCACGCGAATGTCGGAGTGGTTCTGCCCTCCTCCGATGATATTGACGAACAGGAGTGAATATGGTGAGTAGAGGATAATTTGCAACACGCTATTGATGACGACCAGTATCGCACAGTAGTTCGCGTCGCCCCGCGCGAGCTGGTTCCATATCATGACCATGGCGATGCACCGCGCGAGCCCGACCATGATGACCCCCGCGCGGTACGTGGGGAGGTCGGGCAACGTCGCCCACGCGAGTCCAAGCATGATGAAGGGGCCGACGATCCAGTTGAGGAAGAGCGAGAGCAGGATGTGGACGTAGAGGTTGCGCGTGGCGAACAGCCGGGGAAGCGACTCGTACTGCACCTTCGTGAGGATTGGCCACATCATAACTATCAGCCCTATGGCGATGGCTATAAGAGTTGCACGGTGAGTAGGATGCTGCAAGTACGAGAGCTCTGGTACTTACGGACGGAAACACTCTTGAAGCGTACAGTATCAAAGGCATGTTGGACGTTGGGGACGAACTCTCCGATAATAACCCCTACTATCATACATAAGAGTATGAGAGGTGTTAAGAGGCGATCCAAAATGCTGAGCTGCCCGGCGAAAGCTAGTTTATCGTGAGTAGGGTGTATGAGTACCGCACCGGTCACGGCACTTACCCTTGAATTTCCTAGCAGCCGATTCACTGGATGGGTTCTGGGTAGCCTCGAAAGCATCAGCAGTATCGCCAGAAGAGGATACCTTCTCCATCATGGACTTTTCGTGAGCTGAGGATGTGAGTACACTTAAAGAGCAGCGCAACCTTGAGAAACTTACTGACGGACTTTTTGTAGGCTCTGGGTCGCATACCATAAACGGCATCGCGATCAAGATTCGGCTGTCTCCGTGCTGCCTCCGGTTTAGGCAGGTGTCCTCGATGGTAGCCTCCCGCGGACAGTTCGAAATCGGACGGTGCTCCTCAGAAAGACGGAATGACGTCCGCTCGTCACCGCCATATATATACTGGCATGAGTATATAACCCTTCCTCACTCGCCAATGTCCCTCATCCGCGCTTTCTCTCTGCCCGCCCGTACTACTCGACTCCGCCAAAACACAGCTTGTATCCTCGTCCATACGCGCAAGCTCAACATGGACAGCGTTTCCGAGACCGTGCAGAACGTAGCAGGAAGAATGATGGGCAAGTCGGCGAATGGCTTTACTCAGGATGATGTCAAGGACCTCAGCGGCAGGGTACGTATTATACTGGTCCTCCAACTTGGCACTGCTGACCTTCCCTTGCTCTAGACTGCCCTCATCACCGGAGGAACTGGAGGAATCGGTTTAGAAGTCGCTCGAGCGATGGCCCTCTCAAATGCTCGCGTATTGATTCTCTCCCGCAAGGAAGAGAATGCCGAGGAGGCCGTGGCGGAGATCAAAAGTCTGCCACAGAAGGCACCCCGGATATCACTTTCATCCAATGCGACTTGGGAAACCTCAGCATGGTCAAAGAAGTAGCTAGTAAACTGGCTAAGCAAGAAGAACGTCTTGATCTCGTGAGTGTCCTATCACAACCATTCTACAAAGGTGTACTAACTGTGCATCCAGCTCATCTGCGGAGCAGGCGTTGGGGTGAATAGATATGGAGAGACTGTTGAACACCTTGACCGCCATATGACCACCAACCATTTCGGCCATTTCCTTCTTGTGAATCGCCTTCTTCCACTGCTTCGCAAGACCGCGCAGATCCCCTCGGCTCCCCCGCCGCGCATCGTCAGCATTTCCTCCGAGCTGCACAGAGCCGCTCCATCGGACGTCCAGTTTGCGTCTGTTGAGGAATTGAAGGAAATCAAGGACAACACGCTCAGCTCCGTTCAGCTCTACGGCCGCTCCAAACTCGCCGGCATCCTCTTCACCAGGTTCGGGCTGGAAGATAGGGTCCTGCGCCCGAACAACGACCGCATCATCGCGGTGGCGACGCACCCCGGCGCCGTCCACACTGGCCAGCAGGACCAGTTCAAGGAAGCCTACGGTCCCGTCTTCGGCACCCTTGCCAAGTACACTGTGGTCCCGTTCATGCGCGCTCCCGATCAAGGCAGCTTGAGCACGCTGTGGGCGGCGACGAGCGATGACATCGAGAAGAACTCATGGGGCGGGCGGTACTTCACCGACCCGGGCGTGCCCGCAGACCCCAGCACGCAGGGTCAGGATCCCGAGCTAGGCCGCAGGCTCTGGGAGTTGAGCGAGCAGGTTGTGAAGGATAAGGCGGGGCCCGATGCGCTCTTGCCTTGGGATCAGAAGCCCTGAGCGTGGCGAGGGGGCGTAGTTGACAGTGCGTGTCAGTGGACTTGGAAAGGACTATTATACAAAACATTGTAACATTATGATCAGAATAGTTGAAGATGAATGCCTCTATACCTCCGCTTTCATTGGGGTGCGGTTGACATCAAGCTTCCGTCTCAAATATTGCGGATTTTCGTCAATGCTGGCACTTCCAAGACCGCCTTCACTGTCGTCTCCTCACAGATGAAGCATGCCCGCGTATCAGATGGCCGACAACCACCACCTCTTCAATGCTCTCCAGTGCGCTTGGACACTCGTTCGTGCACTCCGGCTCGCTTGACTTCGACGTCTCGCTTAGGCCATATCAAACGCACGACCAACGGGAGGGAGCGCCGAGAGCGACGATGAGCGAGAGTTGCCCAAGTTTATCGCCGTCCTTGTCTGTCCCGAACGATCTGCCCTCGATAAGTGGACATGGAGTAACTCATGTAACAAACGACTAGTCAACGACTGTACCACTCTGTGTGCAGTGACTCTTTCACGCGCATACAAGCCTATAACAACTACTTCTCTGCATCCTTTTCTTCGCGAGCGCACCCAACACACGCCCGGTCAGATCAAGCACGGCACGTCAGGCTCGCTGTCTCTGGGTCGCCCATAAATAGACAAGCACAGACGTTCGCGTCTGAACGGGCTGGCCGCTCGACGACCTGACGTGGCTTACGTAGAGGTTTCATTGAAGCAGCTGGTATGTAACACATCTGCCGTTCAGAAAGGTAGTGGAAGAAGCGCGGTCAGCTTCTCGCTCATAATACTTATTGACGGCCTCACATGCTTACATCTTCTGCCACACCTGAGCTCGAACGTGCTGCTGAGTATAAGGAAGCCAGTGTCCGGTGACTCTGCCGTGACTCTTCTAAGAAGAGGCGGACGTGTGCGGGTAGATCAGGTGGTAGCCAGTTGTATAGCCTACACCAATCAAGTATCAACCCCTGCGCAAGAATAGTCAAGAAATGTGTATAGTAGGTAGAATATCTCACACCTTGGTTACAATCGAATTGAAGCTTGCTGCGAACTCGGAGTCATGATAACTTCTCGCACAGAACACGCTCACATGCACTGCAGCCTTGTGCACGAACTCCTCTTGCCGAAATGCAGACGTGATGCAACAAGTTACTCATGATCATCGTAAGGGCTTCGAGGCTTGCGCGATGGTATATAAGGATATGTTTAAGCTAACGCATACGCATGTGAAGGACTTACCTCAACAGCGCGCCTAGTATGCCTTCACTCTTCTCGTTTACTCTGTGGACTTCCGTGGCCTCTGTGGTGCTCGCCGCAACAGGTCCTGGACCTAATCAAATCAAAAACCTGGTGACGTTCGGCGACTCCTATACAGATGTTGTAAGCACTATGTATCGGTTACCAATACGATGCCTACTCACAATCACTGTCCAGGTCTCTACAGGTGATGGACCAGGCAACACTGCCTGGCCAGTTTTTGCTGCCCAGGACGGAAACTTCGAGCTCTTCCCATTCGCGAAGTCGGGAGCGACATGCTCCAACAATATCACCTTCAGACCCGCTCCGTCACTCTTCGAGAGCCAGCTTCCGCTCTACTTCACCGAGATCAAGAACGGTTCGATCAAGCTGAACCCAGAAGAGACCCTCTACACACTCTGGATTGGTACTAACGACGTAGGGGCAAACTCCTTATTGGTAGGACAAGGTACACCGGGTGCTACCGTGGTCAACACTACGACTTGTGCAGTCAACTGGGTCAAGACGCTGTACGATAGTGGCGCGAGGAACTTCTTGTTCCAGAACGTAAGAATAACCTCACCTCATTCATTAATACGGATACTCACCACATTATACGCATAGATGATACCCTTACAAAGAACCGTGTTATACCGAGCCGACTCGTATCCGAGCCACTTCTGGACAGCCGAGAGAAACACGACGGAGTGGAGCATCTTCATGACCGAGATGGTCAACGCTGGCAATGCGCTATCACGAGCTCTTCTGCAGATCATGGCCCCGAGCTTGCCAGGGGCTCATGTCGGTACGTGTTTCTTCGATGTGCGTCACTAGAGTGCAGTCAGTGACAAGAATTCCTGCTTCAGGGTTGTTCGACTCGTACCAGTTCTTCGAAGACATGCTCGCGGACCCCGGCAAGTTCCTCAATGGCACCGTTGCTCCGAATATCGACACGCCCATCAGTTCCTGCATCCTTGCCGTGAACGAGTCGACGTCTGATCCTGGGAACTGCACTTTAGCCACAGGCTCCGCCACGGACAGTTTCTTCTGGTACGCATTGGCCTCCCTTGTATTCGAGAATCAGCTGATGGTTGACATAGGTGGGACGAGCTTCACCCGTCCCAGCAGACGGATAGGAATGTCGGTAAAGCAATCGCCGCCGCCGCAAAGAGGACGTCGGACCAGTACACGACCTGGTTTAGCTGAAGTGTCGCCGCACATGGTCGCATGTATCCGTCCAATTAGCGCCTAAGCCTTGTTGTCTAGTGTAGGAAAGCACAGCCATGATGTAGGAGAGCCGTGTGCGTTGCGGAACAAGAGTTGTTTCATAAAAATCCTTCGTCGTCTTCCCAAAGGCGTTGCAGTTTGTTGAGTCGTACGCTTCCGTAATATTGGCAGTGTGTGAGAGGACGTAGCAATCCATAAGAGCTGCGAGCATGTAAGGGCGGTCTGTTACATCCGTGGGTGGTGGTCGTGTTGGAGCTTTGGTGACTTTCCTTACGCGGGGAACGTCGTGGCGTTGGTCCGGCGACAAATGCCGGGCCGATCCCAAGCCGAGGCTTCGCCGCCGGCCCAGCTGAGCGCCGCCCTCCTGAAACGAATATTCAGCCGCAGACTGCCGCACATCACGCATGTTCCTAGGGCTTGTACTTAATCTACAAAAACCGTGCGCTGGTCGAATAATATCATTTCAAGGGATCACTCATGTAGTTGAATATGTGATTGCTCGGAATAAATGAAGAGAGCCGCGCCAATAGTACAAACTCAAGTAATATGGACTCCCGGACAAGATTACATTCAAAGGGGAACGAAGTATTCGGAGATCTATGCCACTAAGCTCAAGAGCTGGAGAATATACTATAATGTACAAGGCCTGGAGAACTAACGAGAGCATCCTCTGAAATGCGGCAAGCGGTGAAAGGATGGAAGGTTCGGTAGCCCTCCTTCTGGCAAACAGCTCCGTCGCGCTTCATCTGCTCCCCAAGGCATACTGAAGAGTCCCAAGGCATTGTATGCAGGTGGTGCAAACAACATATCCATGCTGGGTGGCATCCCGGGAGATGCGCGATGCCAGTGGGTGTAGCTAGTATCGAAAGCGCCTTGGGCGCTGGATGTGGAACTCGGAAGACGCTGCATCATGCAGGGTGTAGGATCTGAACCGAGAGATAATGGCGAAAGCGGCCCTGCACACAGGCTTTCTGGCAGTAACGCAGGGGCGACTTGCTGCGACGGAGAGTAGACGAATCCGGCGTTGACGAAGAGCTCAGTGAGTGTTGCCACAAGGTTCGCGTCGTCAGAGCTGAGATCAGTGAAATTTAAAGCGAGAGGACCATAGAAGCCAGATGAAAGCTCAAGCGATGGCGTTGCAGCGACGAGCACTGAGGTGCATGTGGACGATGAAGGAGACTGCGCTTGAGTTGAGCATGGCGTGAGGGGTGTGCCAGGGTAAGAGCTTGCAGGAGAGACCGATGAGCCAGAGGAGTAGGGGGAGAATAAGGGGCTTGGTGATGTTGAGATGGAGGAAGCGTCGCGGGAGGACGGAGACGTAGGCTGCCTGCAGTAGGGCATCGAGAGAGCGTTCTTCACGAATGCGCCAGCAGCTTGTCGCTCTGTTTCGGCAGTTCCCTCATCGAGTGTATCTTTGTGATATATCGTGACATGTCGATGGCGGGTGTCGTCACGAGTGAATCTAGGCGGGATAGTAAGAACACCCGTTACAATGATGGGTAGAGGCATGCTACTCACTTCTTGTCACAAACATGGCACAGAAAAGCTTGCAACCTGAGGTTATCCTCATCCGTATTGAGTGCCTTCGCGCATTTCACTCTATGCCCTTCAGAGGTCTCGTGTCGGTACCTGTTACACTCCTCCGCCAGATTGAAGACCTCCTGACAGGGTTCACAGCGAAGCTGTAGGCCACATACATAAGTTGCACAAGGGTAAATCCTTTCATGTACGACTTACCTGACTCGTGTTGTACCTGTCGACGTGTGGGATGAGCCACGACAGACTAAGGTCTTTTGGACAGGTAGGGCTCCGGAAGGCCTCGGCGCACATTGCGCGGAATGCATCGCGCCTCACGAGCGCAGCCCGCGGCTGCTTGTCGGACCGGCTACCGAGTGAGTTTCCTGCTGTCGATCCCTTGCGCACTGCAGGCATGGTGAGAGAGAGTTAGTGTAGACGCAGCCGGGAGTGTTGTAGGTGAGGAAGAGAGAAGAGAATGAGAAGCGAGGGAGCCTCAGCTTGAGCATGCACGGCCGAGATATACACCCTCCAGCTCTTTGTCCCACATTTTTGGAACAGCTTGGAAACGGGTGGAAGGCTATGGCGGCGGCGGCGGAGGCTAGCACTCTATGTGGCCAACATTCAGACTACGTCCCAGGTTTACGACAATAGGGAGAGGGCAGAACTCACGGAGTGGCTGCAGAACAAAGTCCAGGAATGGAAGGTAAATACGCTCTGATGGTGATCTTCATGAAATCAGGACAGAAGCGCGTATGCGATAGGCGCGGCTATGACATCTTCATGTGGCTATGGTGATTATAGAGCAGATTGTGAAGGGTGCTTACAGCACTTGCTCTTCGCAGGGTATGTATCCTCCAGTATAAATTGCAAGCCTTGAAATGACGCCAGGGTTTTGCTGATGAAACCACTTTGCGGCGTCATATCTGAGGCATCCAAGCTTTATCGCGCGCCGTAGGCGAAACAGTACGATCGGACGACTGTGGTGAGGTTCGCAAAGCCTTGTTGCGCACCCGTTCCAAATTTAGAGGAACACTGAACATTGTCATGGAGAGCGACCGACGTCCGAAAAAACCTAGAAGAAGTCGGGATTGCCTTATCAGCTCACAAGCGCATCAGATCCGCACTAGCGCGCCATGATGCACTCGTTATCCTCATCGGCATATCTCAGCCCTTTGGTGGAATACCACGCTCGTATGTAAGTGCGCCTTGAACGTGAAGACGGTCCGGTGGTAGGAGATCACCTGCTGAGGAAAATCAACATCATGCATGCGGGGCAGAGCGCAAAGACGAAAAAGCCTGAATGACGGCGGATGCAGATGGACATCCCGTACTCACCTGAGCTCTGTAGTGGCTGCAGGAGTTTTGTCGGACGCATCACCGCCTATTAATTCGAGCGCGATCACATGCCGCCAGGCACAGCGCAAGTCGTAGTAGTGAAATTCCGCTCAAACGATGCGCATACCGCCACCTATTGACCCCATGATCTACCGTTGGACTGGTGCCGAGGCGGTATAAGAGTCGGTGGGCTTACCGGCCATGCTCGGTCATCGTGTGCGCCGAAAATGAAGCTCCTCTCTTCTTGGCTCGCACCACTCGCCCTCGCCGTACTATCGACGGCTACCACTACAGGCCCACGGCCAGGGCAGATAAAGAATCTTGTCACATTCGGTGATTCCTACACTGACGTGGTGAGAAGCATTATTAGGTTATGTCAAAAACGGGCAGTACACTCACCTCTTGGCATGCGTGTTAGGTCATAACGGGCGATGCAGGCATTTCGTGGCCAATTTACGCGGCCCAAGACGGACAACTGAAGTTGTTCCCGTATGCACGTGCCGGAGCAACGTGTTCCAACAGCATCACTTCCCGCCCATTCCCCTCTCTCTTCGAGACTCAGCTGCCTCTGTACTTGATGGAGAAGAAGAACGGCTCTCTGGGTCGTCTGGATCCCGATGAGACGATATACACATTATGGATTGGCACCAACGACGTCGGGGTGAACTCACTCATAGTTGGTGAAGGCACTTCGGGAGCCACTATCGTCAACACAACGACGTGTGCGGTGAACTGGGTCAAGACTCTGTACGAGAACGGCGCCAGGAACTTCCTGTTCCAAAATGTGAGCACAGTCATGAGCGAGTGCACGGAAACCGACTCACTTTCTGCGCTCATAGATGATTCCGCTGCAGAAGACCATCCTATATTCAGCTGACTCCTACCCAAACCGCTACTGGACAGCCGAGCGGAACACGACCGAATGGAGCGTCTTCATGAACGAAATGGTGCAAGCCGGGAACGCTTTGTCCAGAGCGCTTTTGCAAATCCTTGCCCCTACATTGCCCGGGGCACATGTCGGTACGTGCTCTGAATAACATTTCTACTGAACTCTTCGTTAACGGGACGATCACTTGTACAGGGGTCTTCGATTCTCACCAGTTCTTTCGAAGACATGCTTGCAAACCCGAGCAAGTTCCTCAACGGCACGGCCCCTCCAAACACGACAGGCGCCATCCATTCTTGCGTCTTTGAGCTGAACGAGGATACGTCGAAAACCGGAAACTGCACCACCGTGACAGGCGCCGCTGTGGACAGCTACTTCTGGTGAGTGCAATCCATTGTAAATGACTGAAGGGATACTAAGAGTAACACCCACAGGTACGATGAGCTCCATCCGTCCGAGCAGACCGACAGGAATGTTGGCAAGGCGATTGCCGCGGCTGTCAAGCGATCGTCGAACCAGTACACAACGTGGTTCAGTTAGACGTAGATTGTACAGCACATATCAATCTTTCTACAGAAAAGGAAAAATTTCAACGAGTTCAGTCGTCTTTGAAAGCCTTGAACTCACGTTTCTGGGACTTGTCCGAGCGACATAGTACTTAACCGAGCCATGGCGACCAGTACAATTTGCCCTAACTCCTCCTTTTCGAGGGTTCACTGCACTTGCAATGCACTTATAATCTTGCATGCACGATCCGTTGCAGGGCTATTGGGTCGTGTGTGCTGTGTAGACGTGTATTCCGTATTGCATAGTCATGGTTTGAACATGAAGTGACAAGCGCCCGGAAGACGTCGGAATGCGCCGTTGGCCTAATTTAGCAGAGGCTTTGTGGCGCATCAACAGGCACTCCTGTTCGAAACGCCCACCACCCCCTTCACCCAGTCACTCTGCACGAGAAGAATCATGCAGGAATCGTCGGACTTATCCATATAGATGGATAACAAAAGGTTCTTATCTACGTTCCAACCCTGTCCGTCGCTCAACTCATCTCAGCTACACATCTAGTGCCTGTGAGTATCACGGACTCCGAGGAACTTGGTGCTGTTCAATGATGTCTCCGACAGCAGGAGAGATGTCCTGTAAAGCATCCAGCGTCTCGCGCTGCGAGATGTGAGAGATAGACCAGCTTTAATGAGATGCCGTGCTTACCCATATTCTTTCTTGGATCTCACGTCCCTCCGTGCTGGTCACGTAGTTGCTAGGCTCGCGTATCTCCAACGTGTCCACATAGGCGCCTCTCATACGGAGCTCATGCTTGCCGCTGTTCTCATCCGGCCCGACTGCAGCCCAAATCAACTGACGAGCGCCCTGCTCTGCAGTTCTTCCGATGGTGGCATCCATCGCTTTCATCTGGGCCTGCTGATCCGCAGGCAGCGAGCGCCGCAACTCCGAAAAGCAGAAGCCAGGATCGACGACCACAGGTATTACGGGTACTGACGGCTTCAGATGGTCTGTAATAGCCCTCCCAAAGAAGACATTGAGCACTGAAATTGGTTCAGGTTAGCAACGGAAATATGATGCTAATGCTAGGGAGTAGGGACATACGCTTCGTGTGGGGGTACCGAGTCTTGTCCATAACTTCGGGAGTACAGTGCTCCGCTTCACTCAATTTCTTTAGGATGTTGGCGCTGGATACCAAGTCATGTCCGAAACGGGTTTGGAAATGGAGCCCGCTGCCGACAATGACAATCCGAGAGTTGGAACGATGGCGTTCCGCAGCAGTGACCAGGTTGGGTAGCAGCAGGATGGACAGAAGCGAGATCGAGAGGTGATTGACTTGTAGACTGGATATTGGTGAGCAACTTCCTCAATATGTGCATATTGACGAAACTACTCACTTGGTTTCCCATCCATCAATCGTCGTAGTGTACTCGAGCGTAGACATAGCAGCATTGGCCACCAAAATGTCAATTGGGCTGTCGTTAAGTCCCGAAACGAAGCCATGGACGGAAGCAAAATTCCCCAGCTCAATCAGCTGCAATTCGGCGGTATAGCCAGTTTCCTCTGCGATCGCTAATAATAAAGAGGACTTATAAGCACTCATTACAAGATTAACAAGGGATGTACACACATTCAACTGCTTTGCGACCCCTCTCTTCGCTTCTGCAGCCAAGGATCAGTCGAGCGGGCTGCATCCTCGCGAAGTGCTTCGCCGCCTCTAGGCCAATGCCAGTGTTCGCGCCTATCACGGCCACTGTCTTGCCAGTGAGGTCAACGAGTAACGGTGGAGGCATCCAGGCCCATTGGCTGCCGATGGTGCTGGGTAAGTTGGCGGTGGACATTTCCAAGGCAAGATGGGGTAAAATAGGCCTGTATAACGACACGCTCTTACATCGCATGCCTTTATACCGTTGGCTCATCGCACCTTAGAGCTCTCCATTTGTGCAGTCGATGAGAATGTCTCGGTAAGGCGGCTATGTACGCAAGAATGATATGTCAACGGCTGACTATAATCACAGAGTGTCTATTGCTTACTCTGCAGCTGTAATCCGGAAGACGTAAACATGTTATATCTGCATTGAGTGTTTGATGAACATCAGATCAACGAACCAAGAGAGACGCGTCCACACAAGCCCACGATCTCCACTGGAAAGACCAAAAATAGATTGTTCCGCAGAGGACAACACAACTTGTAAACGCGTGGATACTGGCAGAGCCCAGGAACTCGGCGCACTTGCAAGCTGTTTTTGAATACGTCCCTCTGGCAGATAGCGGACATGAATATAATCTGGTAGGGTATGCGTATCCAATGCCGCGCTGTGTCTTTCAGCAGTACTGGTTGACAATCGTGCGAACCTGGGGAGCAACCTCTTCAAGGATGGCAATCGTTTCATTCTAATGGGACCTTTAGCGAGCAAACTCAAATAAAGCGTGAATAAACGTACCCAAATATGCTCTGAAGCCTCGTAACCTTCCTTGCTCATCACGAAGTCACTTGGCTCGTGCAAGGCCTGGGTATACACGTACGCGCCACGGAGAGCGCGCACGTGTTCCCCGTCTTTCCCATCAGGGCCAAGGGCGGCCCACGCTAGCTGACGAGAACCCTGCTCTGGCGTACGCGCGAGAACAACCTCCAAAGCCTTCAGGGCCACCTTTCGCACCAGGGGGATGGAGCGTCGAAGCTCTGACGTGCAGAAGCCAGGATCGACTGTGTTCGGGATGATCGGCGTCGAGTAGGGCAGATGGCTCGTGAAGGCTTTAGTGAAGAGTATATTTAACACTAGAAAAGTCGACAATCTGAGTCAATCAGGGTTGAGACGAGATCGAAGAGTGCCCTTACATTTGGTCTGCATGTAGCGGAGCGGAATAATATCCTTTGTTGTCTAATACTGTCGAGAGTCTTGATGATTCCGGGCGAAGCCCAAGTGTCCTCGCTGGGGAGCGTCGCAAAATGATGCATCCCACTGCTGACAAGGACAAGGCGAGCCATAGTGGCATGCAGCTCTGTCGCTTTGACCATGTTCGGCAACAAGAGAAACGCCAGAAGAGCCGTCGAGAGATGATTCACTTGCAGGCTGTGGACACATGAGCTATGTATGCCGAGCAAGTGTCTCGCGAGAACGCTCACGCTGACTCCCAACCATCCTTCGTCGCTGAATACTCCGCCGGCTCGACTGCAGCGTTCAAGACGAGAATGTCTATAGGTTCGTTCCCAAATCTCTGTGCAAACTCCACCACCGACTTAAACTCGCTCTGGTCGATCAACTGCACCTGCGCAGCGTATCCGGCGCTTGCCTGCGCAATTTCTAGGAGGATTTTCAGCCTTGCGTAAAGCATAGCACCAGAAAATTGGAGAACGACTTACTTCCCAGTGCGACGCGTCCTTTCTCTTCGCTTCTGCACGCGACGACCAGCTTGGCGGGCTTCAGCTTCGCGAAGTGCTTCGCCAGCTCCAGGCCGATACCCGTGTTCGCCCCGGTCACCACGACAGTCTTGCCTGCCAGATCGGCCTTCAGCGGCGGGGGCAGCTTTGCCCATTGCGAAATGATGCCTTGAACAAACGAAGCTTGCACCATTAGGTAGAGAGTTGGGAGCTGAGAGAGTGGAGGCGACTTGAGCGTGAGCTTGACGAACCTCGACAAACGTCGGCAGCCCCGTATTTATACGATGCATCCTCCCTCAGGCACGTCTTGCGCTGCATGCATCGGGAGTGGTGGACGTGAAGGTGAATGACGCTCATCCCGAGTTGTTTTTGCCGGATGTGCACGTCGTCGCGGCATACACCACTATACGGGCGCCGTGGCTTCATCATCGTCGATGACTAGCCACAATCTAACATTGAACGAAGTCAGTAACCACATTAAATACAGGCGGCGGAGGCACTATTCAGGAAGTGGTAACTCACCGATGTAGACTTGACGGGCTCGGCATCCACCTGCCAAGATTCCATATGAAGAAGGTCAATGTTGTGCCACTGTCCGGAATATGTGCTGACGTCGTATACTTCGTGCATGAGCTGCTTCAACACTTCTGGAAAGACGCCCACGACATACACCGGGGCCCGTGAAGACGGATGACAGGTGATAGTTGACCATTCAGTGATGTTAACTCTCGCATACTTATCACGGTAAGTTGTAACACACGCACACCATGCTACTACGTCGAATCCGGAAAGTCGATCATGAAGGTGTCAAAGATAACGCTCTACGATTCCGCGCATTCAAGGAGCCACGGCGGCCAGAACGTCGATCGTCTCTCGCTGTAGAATGCATCAGTGCGGCTTCACAACAGTGTAGTAAAAACCCGCACCCAAAGTTGCTCTGACGCTTCGAATTCCTCCTGGCTGAGCGCGAAGTCGCTTGGCTCCCGCACCTGCAGTGTCGACACATAAGCGCCGTGGAGCTGTTGTACATTCTCGTCGCCCTTGCCGTCCGGACCCAGCAGGGCAGTCGAAGCTACCATGCCTTTATACTGCCAGTGGACCATCGTAGTTTGGAACATCCCATTCGCAGTCAATGAGAATGTCTTAGCAAGGCAGCTATATACGTGGGAGTGATATGTCAACGACTGACCATAATCACAGCTTTTCTATTGCTTACTTTGCAACTGTAATCCGGACAACGTAACAAAGCTATACCTGCATTGAGTGATCAATAAATACGAGATCAATGAACTAAGATAAATACATACCTACAAGTATCCACATGTCAAAGCCCATGAGGCTCACCGGAAAGGTCACAAATAGATTGCTCGGCAGAAAACAACACAAAGCGTTAACGCGTAAATACTGGCAGAATCCAGGAACTCGGCGCACTTGGCGGCTGCATTAAATATCTCCCTCAGCTCAGTGAGGTCAGTGGAACATAAATATAATCTGACGGGGTATACGCCGTATCCAATGCCACGTGACGTCCTTCAGAAGTACTGGTCAACAATCGCGCGAACCTGGGGAGCAACCTCTTCAAGGATGTCAATCGTTTCATTCTATCGAGAGCTTCAGCGAGCAAACTCATGTGAAGCGTGGATACACGTACCCAGATATGCTCTGAAGCCTCGTGACCTTCCTTGCTCATCACGAAGTCACTTGGCTCGTGCACGGCCTGGTGGACACATACGCGCCACGGAGAGCGCGCACGTGTTCCCCGTCTTTGCCGTCAGGGCCCAGGGCGGCCCACGCTAGCTGACGAGAGCCCTCTTCCGGCGTACGCGCAAAGACAATCTCCAGAGTCTTCAGGGCCACCTTTCGTCCCAGAGGGATGGAGCGTCGAAGCTCCGAGGTGCAGAAGCCCGGATCGACTGTGTTCGGGATGATCGGCGTCGAGTAGGGCAGATGGTTCGCGAAGGCTTTGGTGAAGAGTATATTCAATACTAGAAAAGTCGACGATGTGAGTTAAGCAGGGTTGAGCCTAAGTCAGAAAGCGTCCTTACGCTTGGTCTGCATGTAGCGGGGCGGAACATCCTTTGGCTGGTTGAAGCTGTCGAGTGTCTTGATGATTCCAGGCGAAGCCCAAGTGTCCTTGCTGGGGAGCTTCGCGAAGAAATGCATGCCGCTGCTGACGATGACAAGGCGAGCCATAGCGTCGTGCAGCTCTGTCGCCTTGACCATGTTCGGCGACAAGAGCAATGCCAGCAGAGCCGTCGAGAGATGGTTCACTTGCAGGCTGCGAGCACATGAGGTAAGCATGCATTCTGAGCCAGTGTCTCGCGGGAATACTCACGCTGACTCCCAGCCGTCCTTCGTCGCTGAATACGCCGCCGGCTCGACTGCAGCGTTCAAGACAAGAATGTCTACGGGTTCGCTCCCAAACCTCTGCGCAAATGCCACCACCGACTTGAACTCGCTAAGGTCGACCAGCTGTATCTGCGCAGCGTAGCCGCCGCTCGCCCGCGCAATCTCTGGGAGGGTGTTAATCTATGTTTGTAGCACTAGCAAAACAAGGGAGCGACTTACTGTCCAATGCGGCGCGTCCTTTTTCCTCGCTTCTACATGCGACGATGAGCTTGGCCGGCTTCAGCTTCGCGAAGTGCTTCGCCAGTTCCAGGCCGATGCCCGTGTTCGCCCCGGTGACCACGACGGTCTTGCCAGCCAGGTCGGCCTTCAGCGGCTGCGGCAGCTTGGCATACTGCGAGATGATGCCTTCAACGAATGGAGCTTTCGCCATTGGGTAGAGGTCGGGAGTCGGGAGGTGAAAGTCGAGAGTTGAGAGGGAGGCGGCGAGTGGAACTTGAACTTGACGGGCTTTAACAGGCTCACGCAGCCGCCTTTTATACGCTGCGGTCCCCTTGCGCACGTCTTGCGCAGGACTGGTCGAGAGTTGTAGACGTGAGCGTAAATGACGAAACACTCGCGCCGACTTTTTTTTGCCGGACGCGTACGTCGTCGCGGCATGCACAACTATACCGCCGTGCTTTCATCATCACCGCTGACTGGCCATATTCTAGCATTGAACGGTGTCAGTAACCCCGGAAGATAACGAGGCAACGAAACACCCTTCAGGAAGTAGTTACTCACCAATCTAGACCTGACGCACTCAGTATCCACCTGCAAAGACTCGGTTCTATAGGGAAAAGGTCAATGTTGTGTCACTTTCCGAAATTTGTGCTGACGTCGCATTTCGCGCATAAGCTGCTTCAACGCTGCTGGAAAGACGCCCAAGACGCGCATTCAGGCAGGGGAAGATGGATGACAGGTGATAGGTGACCATTCAGTGATATGTACTCTCGCATAGCTACTGCGGCAACACACGCACACCATACATCCGAGGAGTTGATCATGAAGGTGTCAGAGATAGCGCTCTACGATTACGCGTACTCGAGGAGACACGGCTGCTAAAACATCGATCGTCTCTCGCTGCAGAAGGCATTAGTGCGGCTTCATGACAACGTAGTAGAGGCACGCACCCAGAGCTGCTCTGACGCCTCGTACCCCTCCTTGCTGATCACGAAGTCGCTTGGCTCCCGCACCTTCAGCGTCGACACATACGCACCGTGGAAGTGTCGGACATGCTCGCCGTCCTTACCGTCCGGGCCCAGGGCAGTCAACACCACCTGCCTCGCGCCTTGTTCTGGCGTCCATCCGAAAGCAATGTCCATCATCTTCATGCCGATCCGTTCTGCCAACGGTACAGACCGTCGGAGCTCTGTTACACAGTACCCAGGGCTGACGCATGCCAGGATGACTGGCGTGGAGGTTGGCAGGCGATTCGCGAGGCTCTCGTGAACAAGACGTTGAGCACTATCAGGGGAGGTCTTGTGAGTGGAGCACGCGATGAGCAGAGTCAAGAACTTACGCTTAGTTTCATTATAGCGACGGTGCGCAATCTCCTCTGGCTTGGTCTGAGCGTCATAACCCTTCAGTATACCACGCACAGAAGCGTTCTCGGGGAGCTGGGCCCAGAAGTGCAATGCGCTTGTGACGACCACGACCCGAGAGTTGGAATTGTGCAGCTCGGCCGCTTTGACCATGTTGGGCAGGAGAAGCAATGCTTGCAAAGCCGTCGAGAGGTGGTTGACCTGCAGACTGCGCGCGCACCGTTAGCTCGGTCTGTGTGCAAGTATGCACCGGAGACACTGACGTTGACTCCCAGCCGTCCTTGGTCGGCAGATACTCCATTTGCGCTATGCCGGCGTTCAACACGAGGACGTCTATAGGCTCGTCCTTCAGCCTGTCCGCAAAAGCTACCACGGACTGGAAATCGCTGAGGTCGACTAGCTGCAACTCGGCGGCGTAGTCACTATCATGTGCGATTTCTAAGCAACAGGTCAGCACGCCGGTTGCAGGAGGGAATAATCTGACGAATTCGCTTACTTTCCAGTGCGCTCTGCCCTTTCGCTTCGCTTCGGCAGGCGATGATCAGCTTCGCTGGCCTCATCCTCGCAAAATGCTTCGCCGTCTCCAGCCCAATCCCGGTATTCGCGCCAGTCACTATCACGGTCTTCCCGGAAAGGTCAACGTCGAGCGGGGGCGGGAGCGTGGTCCATTGCTCGCGAATGTGGCTGAAAACGCTAAATTTGCCCATGGCGGAGAGGCCGCGTCGAGGAAAGGACGAGCTTGTGAGAAGTCGTTCAAGCTGCCTCCTACTTATACCGCATGTCTAACGGTTCGCATCCTGGGAGTGCAGTATGCCGGGGGTTGACGAACGTCTGTGCCGAGTGCTTATGCACAGACTTTACGCGGTCCGTCACGTCGGAGTAAAGGCAATGACAAGAGGCCAAATTCTTCGATCCCAGCTGAACATTGAACAGCGTGTATCCTTAGTTGAAATGATGACAGCATTCAAAGACCACACCATAAGGAGTGGAGTGGTCTGTGCAACTTGTGACAGGAAGCTGTAGAGCGCGAATACCCGATTTCTCGGAGCTCGGGCTTTGCTGCAGCGACTGCGTTAGCGCTATGCATTATATTCGGCTCAGTCTTTCTTGATAGCTGAGAGGGAGACTGAATGGACAACGGATGTAGAGATAACGACATAAACTCACGCTACAGACTACAAAAGGAAAGAGTAATGTGCGGTTCTCTGTAGCCCCGTGCGAGAGTGCGAAGAATTGGAATGTTGTGCGCGTCATTGCTCGTTGTCCGACGAGGGAAACCAAATCAGAAGTGCTGCTGTACAATGGAGCGTACTTCGGGAGACACGTCGGCCAAAACATCAATCGTTTCTCGCTATATGATTTGTTAGCACGACTTCGCAAGACGGCTATCCAAACACGCACCCAGAGCTGCTCCGACGCTTCGTATCCCTCCTTGCTCACCACGAAGTCGCTCGGCTCGCGCACCTTCAGGGTCGACACGTACGCACCGTGGAGGTGCCGCACGTGCTCGCCGTCCTTGCCGTCCGGGCCCAGCGCAGTCCACACCAACTGCCGAGCACCCTGTTCTGCCGTCCACCCCAAAGTGACGTCCGCTATTTTCATAATGACCCGTGTCGTCAGAGGCAGAGACCGTCGGAGCTCTGTTGCACAGTACCCCGGGCTGACGGCCGCCGGGATGAGTTGTGTATTTGCAGGGAGGTGGTTCGCGAATGCCCTCGTAAACAGGACGTTGAGCACTGACACAACCGGTTATAAGTTTAAGACAGCGGAGTGTCGATTCAGAGACTTACGCTTGGTCTCCTCATAGCGCTGTGCGATATCCTCTGCCATGTTGTAACTCTTAAGGATTCCCTGCGAAGACGCGTTCTCGGGGAATGGAGCCCAGAAGTGCACTCCACTCGACACGATGACTAGTCGGGATTTGGATTTGTGCAGTTGCGCCGCTTTGACCATGTTCGGCGTGAGCAGCAACGCTTGCAAAGCCGTCGAGATGTGGTTGACCTGCAAGCTACACCGGTGTCAGCTGTGTCTCTGCATTCGTGCGTTCTGGAGCTACTGACGCGGATTCCCAGCCATCCTTCGTCACAACGTGTTCAGGTTGCGCTACAGCAGCGTTCAGCACGAGAATATCGATAGGCTCGTCCCTCAGTCTGTCCGCAAAGGCCACCACGGACTGGAAATCGCCGAGGTCGACTAGTTGCACTTCCGCGGCGTAGCCACTGTCTTGCGCGATTTCTACGCGTAATGTCAGTGCTTCGGCACACCAGTCCATCATATGTCAGTGGCTGCTCACTTTCCCGTGCGCTCTGCCCTTTTGCCTCGCTTCTGCACGCGATGACCAACTTCGCCGGCTTCATCTTCGCAAAATGCTTCGCAGTCTCCAACCCAATCCCTGTGTTCGCTCCGGTCACAATCACGGTCTTGCCAGTGAGGTCGGCCTCGAGCGCAGGCGGGAGCGTGGTCCGCTGCTCGCGAATAATGTCGAGAAGGGATAATCTGCCCATGACGCGGATGTAGCGTGAAGAAAAGGACGAGTGGTTGCGAGGTTGCGACAATTCGTTTGAGCTGCCTCGACTTTATACTGCGTAGCCGACATCCTGAGAGTACAGTGCTGCAGGCCGGGGAATGACGAACGTCTGTGCCGAGTGCTTATGGCACCCTGAGTCAACATGATGACAAGCGTCGAACTCTTGGCGTGCAGTCTTGTATTGAATAATATACTTGTAGCGAGACGATGATGGTGTTTCACAGGTACCTGCTAGGGAACGTACTGGAGATGTCGCCGGCATGAGCGATCTGAACCTGGTGGGAGACGAGGAGGAGGGAACGCTGCGTAGACTCCGGGAATCAGCGGTTCAAAGACCTCTGGTCCTGTCCGCCCTAGCGCCGTGCGGCACCTCTGCCTTCAAGCTTCAAGTTCAAGTTGCTCAGGCTCAATACGATATCGAAGGATACGATCACCACAGTTCAAGAGCATTCAATTTAGACGATAAGGGTATGTAAGTTACAACTGAGAACACATAATGACACGGTAGAGTCTGTATGTACTTTTGGTCTACGTGTAACTGAGGTCGATGCGTTCCTGAACTAGCGAGAAACTCGCCTCGGAAGAATCAAAAGTACTGCTGCACAACTGTGCGCACTTCGGGAGACACATCTGTTAGGATGTCGATTGTTTCTTGCTGTAGAAAGCTTTAGCGCGGGTTCACAATTCGGTAATATAGATACGTACCCAAAGGCTCTCCGAAGCCTCGTAGCCCTCCTTGCTAATCACAAAGTCGCTTGGCTCCTCAACCGCCACCGTAGACACGTATGCCCCACGGAGATGTCGCACATGCTCGCCATCCTTGCCGTCGGGGCCCAAAGCCGCCCAGACCAATTGCCGGGCACCTTGTTCTGACGTGCGTCCTAGCATAATGTCCATGACTTTCATGCGAATCTGGTACTTCAAGGGCAACGACCGGCGAAGTTCTGAAAGGCAGAAGCCAGGGTTGACTGTGGTCGGGATGACCTGCGTGCTGGTAGATAAGTGATTCGCAAACGCTCTGGTAAACAAGACATTGAGCACTATATGAGGTAAGGAGTGAGTTTATGAACGGTATGCACGAAGTGAGACACTTACGCTTTGTTTCCGGGTAGCGGCCCCCGAGTGCGGTAATAGCGTTATAACTCTTCAGGATTCCTTGCGAAGAGGCCTCCTCGGGGATGCTTGCCCAGAAGTGCACTTCGCTAGCGACTATCACTAGACGCGATCTTGAGTTGTGCAACTGCGATGCTTTGACTAAGTTGGGTGTAAGAAGTAGCGCTTGCAGGGCGGTGGAAAGATGGTTAACCTGGAGCCTGCACAGGTATCAGCCGGACAACATCTACGAAGCACGTCCTGAACGCACTCACTGAGATTCCCAGCCGTCTTGTGTCTTCTGGTATTCCGCTTGCGCTATGGCGGCGTTCAGCACGAGGATGTCTATCGGCTCGTCCTTCAGTCTGTCCGCGAAGGCGACCACAGACTTGAACTCGCTGAGGTCGACCAGCTGCAGTTCAGCAGCATAACCGCTGTGCTGAGCAATTTCTAAACGCGGCATCAGTGTCTGTAGCACTCATTACGAACTGCACAAGTGGCTTACTCTCTAACGCTTCGCGTCCTTTAGACTCGCTCCGGACGGCGATGATCAACTTTGCGGGCTTCAGCTTTGCGAAATGCTTCGCCGCCTCCAGGCCAATCCCAGTGTTCGCCCCAGTCACTAGCACGGTCTTCCCAGTCAGGTCGGCCTCAAGAGGCGGCGGGAGCCTGGTCCATTGCGAGAGGAAGAAGTCGGTGAAGGTGTATTTGCCCATGAGTTACGAAATGCGTCGGGGATAGAGTGCGTGAGCCCTCCGCAAGCTCGTCGTCCGCCTTTTATACCCATGAACAGGCGGAGCTGGAAGTTCATGCGTCCCACATCGAGTCCAACGGCCGACGGATGACGAAGGCTTGTGCCGGAGATGTACATTGACAGACGTAAGCAAGCCGCGTGACGGCTTGGTGACGGCATCTCAGAGTCGTTGCGGAGTGCTCAAGCGCTCAAGTGCCAAGAACGGACTTTGTGGCGCCTCCAGGGATTTGCTCCCGGCCATCATTCACTCACGTGCGCTACCGGCAACCAAGAGGAGAGGCGCTTGAGAGGCGCGGCAAGTTGCTCTTTCCGACTCAGACTCAGTACTAGATACAAGTTGCGTCGATGGGCGTTGCCCGCTTCACTCACAGACCTTGCAAGCAAGGTGACTCAGAGTCACTCGGTTTGCTTGCATTGCCAGCATTCAAAAGTGTTGCGGATTTCGCTCTGTTCAAGCTCCAACATGTCCTTACGCAAGGATTGACTACCGAACATGCCTGCCGCTGGCTCGCTCCCGGATGGTGGCCGACTCGGATCCGGTGCGACGCGAGAGGCTTCAGGAGGCTTCCTCATGGTCTCGAGTCCGGGGAGGAAGGTGTGTGGAAAGTCCATGTTGGGCGGGAACGAAGCCATGTGGTGGATCCGCCGCGCTGACTTCAGAGGGCCCGAGAGTAGCCTGAGGAGCTGTGGGTGGTGAGTCTGCGTCCCGAGACGATTGCCATTGGCGGCAGGCGTGGCAGTAAGGACCTCCAACTAAACTCTATCGGACGGCACTGACAGTTGCTCCTCCTTCCTGAAGTCTGCAGCAGGTAGCCGATGTATGCGAGTTAGGCCCGTATCACCGAGGGATGCTCCCGATTCAGTCGTCTTCCTTCGTCTCGGGCGAAGAACCAGCACCCGCTTCGTCGCCATGGAAACGGGCTGTATCATGCTGCGGCAACCTCGCGCGTGAAGCCGAAGGGAAGTCGAAAGTTATGGTGTCGGCTTCACCGGCTGCACGTTCCCTCAACTGCTCGGCGGGCGTAGATGGGAAAACACGACTGGAGAGGACATGGTCGGCTAGGTTGAGCGACTCAGCACTCCAACCACCACGCAGGCCGTTTAACTCGCCTGAAACCTGAGAAGCGTTGGTACGGCTGTCTGACCATAACGCGTACGCGGCGGAAGTTTGATTCATGGCATCGTCTTCGTCTGGCACTAGAGGATCAACACAATTCGGAGAAGGTTGGAAACGCTATGACTTACTCGCAGTGTCATTTGCGATGATCCTGCTGTCTGCGGCGTAGGCGAACGGAGTGTCGGGGTATGGGCTCCAAGCCCGCTCGGGATGCCGCAGTAGTAGACAATCGTTATAACGGCTCGGGTGATCCCCGTGACCATCCTCGTCTGCATCATATTCAGCACATTCATCCGAGTACCACCTGCAGCCGTCACATGTTCCACGTTGATGTGTCCTGACAAGAGATTCATGCAGCCGCGACCAAGAGCACTCGTCGGCAACCAGGAGGTCTCGATGATATGCCTTCTCGATGAGGTGCAAGAGTGGAATTACTTGTGTGAGTACCGCGTTGCACCGAAGCCAGTCCGGCCTTTCAGAAACTTGGTTGATATAATAAGTGAGGCAGCGAAGCCAGCCCCTGCCCTGCCGGTGGGTACCTGGTCGAATATTCTCCATCCTTTCCGCACAGCATGCTCCGCAATTTCAGTCATTCGCCTCAGAACCGGAGGTACGTGTGTAAAATCCCCGGTCATGGCCATAGACGAGATATCTTGATCGAAGAAGCTCGCGGCTGCTTCCACGAAGGAATACGCTTTCATAATATCCCATTGCCGCAGGTCTTGGTCGACGTGCTGAATGATAAAAGTGGCAAGGTTTTGGCGACGCGTGCGGCTCGTGGACGTATGCTGTCCAGGCGACAGAACTGTACAATATGAAAAGGTTAGATTTGACTATGCAGTACAGACTAACAACACGCACCAGTGATCCGACGCTGATCTCCGCGAGCGATGCTTTGCACTAAAAGTTGGTCCACGACGATACGGAACGCATGGAACCGCAGACCGGGATGCCACTGTACTGCGGTCTGGGAGTCTGCTTCAGCTTGCACCCCAAGGATGATGTTAATCGCCTCCGCCAGTGAAGCGCGGCACAGAATCGCTACGCTGGAGTCAAGTCGCCAAGATTTTGCTATGAATTTAATTGCGAGGAGCAGCTCGAGGATCCTTCGAGAAGTGGTTGCATCGGTGGCTAGCGAGGCCAGTAGCGCCTGCAGCCGAGACACGAGAGCGAGCGTAATAAACTTGTAGTCCCATGGTGTAAGCTGCTTTAGTAAATGCGAGAAAGTTTCGTCCACCTGGGCGAAGGCAAAGGCATCACTTGACGGTAGCGAATTGCCTTGACATCCCACTGCTCGTCGCACGGTAGTAACGCCATCAAGCATGTTGTGGTCCTTTGTTGCCGTTAACGCGACCTCAGGGTGGGAGAGAGGCATGTCACGCTTGTCGGGTTGCTTCGACAAGTGACATATTCGCCTGAGTAGACACCAGTTGGTGACCATACGAATTCCCTCCACAGTTCGCTTATCCTTTACGTCGAGGAACTCTGACCGGTGAATAGCCCTGATACATTCTTCGACATGCGCCGCCACTCTGGGCTCCTGAGAAGCTGCCTGTACCCAGGAGAGAGAGCGGAACAGTATTGATGTCTCAGCGATGTTTAATAGCAGCGCATCGACCTCGGAGTCGGGTATAAGGATGTTGTTGGGGCCGTTCAAGTTATCTTGGAATATGCCACCCTCTCCCAAAGAGCACCGCTCACGCTGAAGCTCGAGCTCCGCAGCTTCCCGCACGTATCGAACTGACCCATCTGGCTGGCCGGGGATAGTCCCTGATATGGTAAGACTCTCCTTGTCGCGTTGTCTCCACTCTGCAAGCACCCTGCTTGGCCAACTTGTGCGCTCGAAGGCTGACCCCAAAGATGTCCATATCAGCTCGAGGCGGGTGCGGATATTCTTTGCCACCGTGTACAGTCCCTTGCACCAGAAAATCGCGCGGAAAACAAGGGTTGGGCTCAAGCGGTTTGGCGCCTGTGGTGGAATCCCTAGCTTGCGCGGGCACAATAAGTCTGGAGTGTACTGCCTTCGATGTCGTATATAGGTCTCGAAAATATACTAGAGCACGGTGGAACGGGTCTCCAAGCAGGACGAAAACCCAGGCTGTCGGCGACTTGTACGGACATCGCCTGCGGAAGACCGGAAGGACGGTGATTGTGGATACGACGCCGAGGAACACGACCACAAAGACAGTAATGACGATCGCGACGGTGGTGTTTAGGGTCCACAGAAGGATAGCGACGCCAATAAGGAACAGGACCATGCCGAGTTCAAGGAGCGCAGGGACGGAATTAATGGTGGCGCCGACGTTCCAGTCCTCCCAAGCCTCGAAACGGAGCTGGCGTATGATGACATTGTCCCGGGGCGCCCCAAGCGGCGAATTCCACCGTTTGTACTCGCGGAGCCATTGCTTCGCGACAATGCCGAGGAACGCAGCGGCGAGGCTGAAGATGAGGCTGAGGAAGAAAAGGATGTTGATGGTGATGGCGGAAGTGGAAGGAGTGAATGGAGAGGGGTCGAGGAGGGACGTGAGCGTGGAAGTTCACTGCAGCAGTGGCCGTCGCACGGAGCTTTGGGGGGAGATGCCAAGCGCAATGAGCTGGTTCGTAGTGCCCGAGGTGTCTTCTTGTAGCATAGGATACGTCGCGACGACAAAGGCCGTCACGATAGCCGAAAACAAACCGGCCTAGGCAAATCCCGACCGAGGATTGGAATTCAGTAGAGTGAACAAAAGATATACAAGGAATACACACAAATACTAGTAAAGTGTCGATGTCATCAGCAAAGTCCTGGATCCAGCCACTGTCGTGTTTCAGGAAAAAGTCCTCGATCGCAGCCCATTTGCGATCTTTGCAAGATCTGGCAAACAACGTGGCATTTCACGCGTACACCGTCTCCATCGCGTCTCATTCCTCTTCCCACCATATCTGCTACGCCTTCATGTTATGCCGTGCATTTGCGAGGCCACTGTTCACACCATGGAATCAATCTGTTCTTTCTGAGGATTTCAATCAAGAGGTTTACATAATGCGTGAGGCGGAGTTACTGCTCTAAAGCTGCGCATTGTTATCCCGGATGGCGGTCCTGGATCCAGCCACTGTCGTGTTTCAGGAAAAAGTCCTCGATCGCAGCCCATCCAGAGAGCGTATTTCCCGCGGCATGCTTGCGGAGGAAATCCTCGACTGCAGCCCATCCCTTAGGTACGGTGTCCTCGGCCTGACCCTACGAAATAAACGTATAAAGCGTGAGTGTCACGGAGATAACCTGGGCAGATGCGTCAACGTACGGAGGAAGAGGAGTCCGAGGGCGGGTCCGGGTCGACGGGCATATTGAGTCGTCATGGACTCCGAGGGTGCAGCGGAGGAACGGCCTCGCGGCCTCATGAGGAATATTATGTAGTCGCCATCACAGCAAACGATGGGTGAATGTTCGTAAACTAGTCAAAATCAAGGACTTTCTGCCACCACCTCGCGCGTCTCGATGATTTCCACGCTGCAGCACGAATAAAAACTATCCAGCACTGCAGCACATGACTGCACACTCATAACCAGCTCAATCCTCCAGAGTCCACGCAGTGAGCGGTGATATTTGACATTCAACGCCCCTTGGTCTGGTAGACAATACTCGAGCTACCACGGATATAAGACGCAGAGCACAATGCGCATATAGCAGACCAACGGATTAATTGATCGACACTACTGTATCCCACAGAAATAGGTAACACACACACCAACACCTGGTCCCAGTCTAAGAGTTCCCGACAGTAGTAGCGACTGCGAAATACGAATAAAATAGGGTAGACGAGAGTATGCAGAGGCAGCGTCAAGAGCGATGATCCGTCCATCCTAGAGAAAGTAGCAAATCCAAAAGAGAGACCGGTAAGCGGACGCCGCGCGAGGCGTCCACAACGTTGAAGGCCATATGGGTCGGCCGTGGGGGCGCCCCCGCGCCCAGGATGCGAGGGAGTAGATAGTCAATGCTGCTCGGCGAGCGCCTCGTCGACCTCCCGTTGCAGCCAGCGCACGACGAGCTCCCGTCCGGCGTCGTGCCCGTCGCACGCGCGCAAGACGTTCAGCACGCGCTGCCCGACCGCGGGCACGCACTCCTCCGCGCGCCCGAAGCCAGAGATCCAGCCGCTCCGGTACGCGCCCTCCGCGATGCCGAGCATGCCCGCGACGGCGCGCTCCGCCGGGGCCGGGAAGACGTACGCGCGCAGCAGGACCGGCAGCGCGACCAGCACGGGGAGGTCCGCGGTAAGCACGTCCAACTCGGCCTGGAGCTCGGGCAGGGTCTGCGGGTCGGGCTTGCGGGCGTAGGCGACCTCGAGGATCGCGACGAGCGCGCTGAGGGACTCGAAGGCGTCCGCGACCGCCTCCTGCGCGAGTGCCTTGGTGGGGCGAGGGATTGTGGCGAGGAGGTCGTACAAGGCCCTGGCGTCTGCGGCGACAGAGGGGACCTTGTGGCTCGAGAGCGGAGACGGAGGGCGGGAAGGCGGGAGCTTCAAAGTGAACCTGCTGGGCGGTGGCGTGGTTGGCGGCGTGGTAGACGCTCCGCGAAGCTTGGTATCCTTCACAGGCTTGAGCGTTGCCGCGCCGGGACCAAGCGGCGGAGAGCCGGGCGGAGTCACGGACGACTGAACGATCGGTCGGTTGCTCAGCGCAACAAGGCCGCGCCAAACAAGCGAGATGGTGAGTGTCGCGAGGTAGGACTCAGCCACGGCGCTGGTGATGTACCGCGAAAGCGCACGCGCATACACTGGCATGACGCTTTGGAGGTACATGATGGAGGGGTGGACGACCACGGACTTGGCACCAACAGACTTGACAGCGGGCGGCATGATATGTTCCAGTTCTTCAATGCGAGGCATCAGGTCGTTCTTGATACCAGCGACGAGCGGTTCAATGACACGCTTGACTGTGGTTACCAAGCTGTCCCGGACGCCCTTCAAGCCATCGCCACGCGCGTCGCCTTCCTGTCCCAGCCCGAGTTCATCGAATGTTTCAAGAAGCTCACCCGCGAAGGCCGCGAGGCCGAGCGCATGGAGCTGGGTCGGGTTCGAGTTGGGGGACTGAGGAGAAGGGATGCTGGCGAAAGCCGGAGAGGCAATCAGGGGCAAGAGCTGGCTGGAAACGTTGCTGACCAGGACCGAAAGGGGGCGGTGCAGGGTCCGAATGACAGCACGGTAGAGGTGCGGATTGTCGAAAGTGGACTTTAATTCTCTGTGATGAATCGAACGAATGTCAGTGGGTGCAACGAGGATACCGAAGCGAAAGGACGCACGATGCAATTAATTCACCGAGCGCACGACCCCGGCCTGCAGGAATCGGGCGGCGTCCATTCAACAGCTCCGTTGGAATCCCTGGACCTGGAGCCTGTGCCAAGGCCTTCGAGATCGCCTCGCTCAGCTTGAGGCCGAGAATCTCCATGTATGAGCCATCATGAACAAGTGTCGTCGACGATGGGCGCGTCAATGGAGAAGCAGTGCGCTTCATCCCGAAAGTGAGCTTGTTGGAGATCGAGCGAGCTCGGTCAGCGGGGAGTGGAGCTTCAGCTTGGGGCCCGGAGCCGGGGGCTGGCGACGTCGACCGGCTCGCGGGCTTAAGGAACGCAGGAGTCTTCAGAGTGTACATCGTGGTCGTCAAGAATATGGTGGGTATGGATGTGTGAGAGACGTCTATGAGTGAGTTCTACTTGCTGAGTGGTGGGTGGACTGTTCGTTCTGTGGTGTAACGGGCGGAGCAGACAAGCTGGATCCGACTAGTGCGAAGGCGAAATTATCCCATAGGAGGAGAAAGTGTGACGAGCGCGTTAAGAGTTGTGCAGCAGAGGGTGAGCGGGCCCTAAGGAGGGCGGTCCGTGTCTACGAGGAGGAGTGCAAGCGGTCCGAAGTGAATGTTGTTGATCTGTGACCTGAGGGGCGGGCGAGAGTCAGCGTCATGGGGACAACGTGCGTGGCGACGAGGGGGATGCACGCACCGAATGGGCAGGTTAAACAGCATAGAAAGTACGGAGGGCTGGGCGGGTGGTGTCTGCGAGGCAGGCGGGCGGGGGAGAGAAAGGCGCACCTTGGCGGAAAACTTTTGACTGGAGCCAGCGTGGTATATACGGAACCAACTTTCCCACGCCTCCCCAGGCGCACACAACGGATTCGGTCTGCTCTTGGCTCCGGCTGTCTTCTCTCCATATGCGCCGGCTACATATTCCACCCCTGCCACGACCCACCATCTCCGTGCCTTGCTGCTACAGGCTGACAATTATCGATCCATCCTCGCGTCTCCCTGCCAATCCACTGCCTGGTTCTGACTCGGACATGCTGCGAACTGCCCGCCAAAGACGGTACAGGCTGCGCCCCTCAATGCCCAGATGAATCCCGCAGCGGACCGAGTCAGCTCGCGCAGGGGCGCACAGCTCAGCTCGAGTCAGCTCGAGCGGGCGTCGACGCTGCCGGAAACCTGTCTTCCGAACCCTCGCGCCGCTCATGGCACCCCCACCACTCGTCCAGAAATGCGCTCAGGTCGACAGTCGTCCGTTACATCTTTTTTCTTCCCTTGTTTCTGGTTGTTGTCATGGCTCGCCACACCATGCTTCACCAGTCCGGATCTGGACTTCCCGCCGTCGCTTGTTTACCCTGGTTCTATCATGGTCTGCCGTCAAAGAACAATACAGAAAGCTGCCCTTGGCTCTACACATTCCCGCGATCAACTGCGGCCGCACACGGTCTGTCGCTGGACGTAACGCTAACAAGTGTCCGAACGCTGTACGGACATACGACCGAAGAAGCAGTTGAGAAACGCTGGCACGGATATCTGGGCGGAGTCCGCGAGTGCCACTGCGGCGCTGTACCAAGAAGCCTCTGTACGTGTTCGCTTTTCATGATCTACGCTGATAAGCACATTTGGAACAGTGCGCAAACCCGGCTTGGCACCGCAGAGCAGGGGGCTGGTTCTTCATAGCCAAAATGTCACAAATCTCGCATCGGGCTTGCGTATAATGTGAAATCCGTCTTGCGGTGACATCACGGCCCACTCCATTATCGTCCATACAAGATTGGACGCAGTGTCGTACGTGTCCTAAATTTTAGCTTCAAAGATTTCATTACTACTTTGCACAGTGGTCTCATCTGCGCCGCCCTGTTAGTATGCCGTATGGGAAGCAGCCTCGCAGCAGAAATCTCTCATGCGGCGTTACTCACTAGCAGGGACAGCTAAAGTCGACCATTGTATGCAGATATCCCTGAGATCGAAGGCGCCACTTGAGGATACTCCGGGAACCGCTATCCGGTATCCTGCCCTGGCAATAGCAACATGAAGAAAGCTTGCGGCGACTAGTACGGAGGTTATCAAGATTGTCGCCTCGATTCTCCGATTCAACATGGGATTCTTTCATTTCATCGCACAGACGCGGCCTGCCCCTTAACATGCCCAGTTTATCGCGACGATCGGGTGGCTTGTGGCACTCCGAAGAGAATCAGGTGTTCTTGCGAGAGCGCTATACGATACAGGATGCGCCACCCGGCTCGACACCACCCTGAACCGGTTCGACATGGCGGCGCACTCCAGGACCAACTCCGCTAAACGGCAGACCTTTTCTTGTTCCCTGCTGCTTGACAACCAACTGGCGGCCAGTCCTCGACACGGTCCTGATACACATCCATATCATGTGCCGAAACATGCATGGATGACAAGAATATTGTCCGGAAGCCGTGCAAATGCAGATGCTGCTTCCAATACCACAGGCAACTTCGCCGTTCGCTGGCATCTATCAGATGTCCATGAGCTGTTCCTTCGTCATCGCACCGTCCCTGGGCACTGGGTAACTATGGATAGTCATTGAATTCGTTATCCCCTCGGCATTACAGCACAGCTAGCTTATAGTATGCCCCAGACTTGCCATGTTCACGCTGTGCCATTAGATCGTGGCAGCAGACATGCCGCTATACCTGCCCCTAAATATATGTCATCGCCGCTTTACGCTCATCGCTATTCACATTCGCAAGGACACCTGAACTGTGTCATTGAAATATCACGTCTCTCTTCGCCAGAGCCCTGGGTCGGGATGACCAACTGCTGCTGGAGAAGGACGCTGCAACAGGTGCCCGCCACAAAGCCGCACATCCCAAACGAGACGGACGCGCGCGCTGACTAAGCAGGGTGGTCCGTGCACCAAGCGCCGCAGTACATAAGCCACGCCGCGCCCGCTGTGAATCCTTACCACTCTGGCCTTTTGGCTTAGATCAAGTGTAGTATCTGTTCTTAATAGTTTAACCACTATTATGGAGGCACCGCCTCCATTCTTGGTTATCTAATTTTTGCCGCCCTTGTCCCCGAGCTCTGCTTGCAACTCGGGCGACGCGATGACCTTGCCACTGCAGTACCGGCTTGTGTCGTCGGGGGATCTCTCCCATCTCTCTTATTTCTTTTACTCTGTGTTTGCAGATGTGCCAATTGGTGCATCTTCACACTGGGCAAAAGGATTTGGAGAGTTGTACTTGAGCTATTCAGTATTTGTTCCATGAATGTGTAGAAATTGTACAACGATTGGAGAGGATCCAATCAACAGCATTCATCCTCACATGATGTCAACTGTGTGGGCTTTTGAGAAGTTATTGAGTTGCATTGTGTAGAGTTACAACTTTACAAGTACATGTTGAGGGGCAAAATACATGTGTGGTACAGAGTTGACCATATAATGCAGACTGAATGGCACTTATGCTTAGTTGTTTGAAGGAAGCTGGTCACTGATCCAGCCAATAAGGGCCTCCGGGTTGCGGGTCTGAAGATAGACAATGCCAGGACCAGTGAAGCTAGGACATACTCTTCAACCAATGTAACATAGATAGCAAGTGTCATGAACATACCGGCAGACCAGTCCTTCATCTGTCTTTGCCCCAGAGAACAGACCACCGGCTTGGATACGCTCAACCGAGTACTTCGCAGTCCATGCGACAAGGTGTCCGTTGTCGACTGGCACCGTGAGAGTCAGATTGAGACGCGCGCGGCGACCTGATTTACGTACCGACCCACTGCTCTCCTTCGCCTAGCTGCCTTTGCACAATTGCACCAAGACTCGAGACGAAGACGACGCCATGGCCAGAGGCCTGCTCGACAAAGAGACCTTCGCCCGAGACTACGGCAATACGCAGAATCAGAGAAGCACTCTCATCGGCCAAAGTATGGGCTTACAGAACGCCTTCCCCAGCGATTGCGATTTGTGGCTGCGCACGACGCCGGGCGTCGCGCACAGGAACGAGTGCTTGCTGAACATCCACGTGTTGTGCCCGTCCGAGCTGGATGGGCACGATATCGCCCCACGTCTCGGGCGCGAGCAGGACCTCGCCAGGGCCAGTGAACGTCGACTCAGACAGATCCGAGCCCGTGATGAGCTTCTTGAAGCTGTTCCGCCCACCCCACGCCGTCAGCCACAGAGCCGACGCGCGCGAGACCGTCGGGACGCACCTCACTTTGAGCTTGCCCCGGATCTTCACCGACGCATCCATCGCGACCATCGAGCCCGGCTTCGCCTTGAGCTCGTACGCGGGCGGGAGCCGCACGGACAGCAGGCTGTTGTTGTCGCGGTACGAGATGCGGAACTGGCAGCCCTCGAAGTTGACGCTGGTGTCGATGTTGCGCGCGCCACTGCCGCCGCCGCCGGCCTGCTGCGCTGGTTGCGGCGGCATGCCGGGCGAGGTGGGGAAGCCGTGCTGCGGCTGGTCAGAATACCCCTGTTGCTGGCCGGGATAGCCAGAGCCGGAGTGGGGCGGCGCGCCTGGGTAGCCGGGGGCCTCAGGGAAGGATGGGTTGAACGACATGCTGAGCTTGTAGTGTGTGGGTGCGTGGTAGGAAGCAGGGATCTGCTGGCAGGTCGCGATGAATGGTGGGCCCCTTTATATCGCGTCCTTGTAGTAGAGTTACGTCGTGCGTCTGAAACCTGTGCGGCATCATCGACGGATAATAGAATCATGCCAAGGCCTGCCGTGGGCTGTACATAAACAAAAGGCGGTGTGCGCTCGTGCGTCATGCCTCGCCTGCGAGAGAAGACTCCAAGTCCTGTGCAGTATCCTCAAGCGACCACGCTAGGGCAGCGAAATCATGTAATCATGGAGCTCTAGGTTGCACTGCGTTTGAACCGTGCACAGCCTCCTATTTATCTGTCGATGCAGTGTTGCCCATACGATGCTCAGCAATATGCGCAAGCAAGACTTAGGAGAAGTCATGTACAACTCACCTCTCACGGAAAAGGGGATGTTCTAGGGGTCCGTTTTGTTCTCGAACAGGACAACAGTCGCGGTTTCCGAGTTGTCCGTGCTGATTCGGAGTAGTGTTGATGTCAATTGTATCACTGAGAGCATCAGCCCAGCCGCCAAACATCCCGCTCCGACATGACATAGTTTCGAGAAAATCACACGAGGAATAGGTGAGGATGGGGAGAAGGCTTTCCAGAGCAGAACACGGAGTATAATGAGGGTCGGAGCGAGTCGACAAGCTTGGACGCAGACACTCGAGGCGCGCTTCCACGTGCATCGAGCGCTTAGAAGTCGCTTTGTGGCGCTTTGGGGTCTGGACGCCGACCCACTCATGAATATTGGGCGGCGACGGGAACAACTAACGAAGTTGAAATTTGGGACTCCGGACTAGCAGTCATATACCACATTAGAGTATGCTCACCTTGAAGAACAGCGAGCAGTCATTTCCTCACACAAGCAAACTCAGATGCTTCCGCAGAAAAAACAGTGGATAGTAGCAAGCTGGTGAAACAGTACAACAGTATGCGACCTAAGAATACATTGCGTGATAATCCGTTAAATCCGTGAAGAGTCCGTGAAAGCGTCTAGCAGCCGGAGGGCACGGTGCTGTCGTCGTTGTGGTTGGCCGCGTTGACGCCGAGGCCGCGGCTCGCGAACGCCTTCCAGAGCACGCACTTGTTCGCGCCGCCGAACCGGTTGGTGTCGGCCTGGATCCAGGCGGTGCGGGCGGTGAGGACTGTAGCGGAGCGTTAGCACGGGAGCATATGCGTGAGAAGGAGAGTATGACGTACAGGTCGGGCTGCAGGGTTGCAGCGAGAGGGAGTCGATGAAGAGGTGCAAGAAGACGGTGTTGCCGCCGGTGGTGCTACGACGAGCAAGATACCGTCAGTGTTGTAAACCACCAGCCCAGGACACAAAAGTACTCACGTAGGGTCGGTGTGCGCGGTGGCAGAGAAGCCGTGGGCGGTGACGAGGGCGGCGTAGACGTTGTGGAGGATGTTGGCCCAGACCTCGCCGATGTCGTGGACCTCGGTGAGCGTCTTCAGGCTGGAGTACCGCAGAGGGTTAGTCGTGCTATAGAAAGTTCACGTGTTAGACATGAGCAGCTGTGGGATCCACCAGCCACGTACGCGGAGGTCGAGTAGGGGTGGCTCCGGATGCCGGCGGCGTCGTTGATGACCCACTGGCCGAGGACGTAGTCGGACACGGTAGCGCTCTTCTGCTCGAGCCATCTATGGATCCTCAGTCAGAAGACGAAGGTGATGCGACGGGGCAGTAGCTTACTCAGCCATGGCGTCGGACCAACCCTCGCCCATTCCACCGGCCTCGGTGGTCTGCAGGCAACGGCCAGTGCCACCACCAGTCAGGCGGTTGGTGATGCCGTGGGTGTTCTACATGAGTGCGTCCGCGTCAGAGATGCGTTGCAACCATGAACAGCTCTACGTACCTCGTGGGACACGATGTCGTTCTCGAGAGCGCCGTCACGCTCAGGGTTGGTGAGATCCCAGAGGAACATGCGCATGGCTCCAGACTGGCCGCTAATGAGAGACAGGTTGTCAGCATAAATATATACATGATGACGGACTCGAGACGCACTCAGCGGGCGTCGAGAAGTCGGCGTTGTCGGTCCCGGCAGAGTCCTGGACGGAGACGGTGACGCGGTCGTTGGCCTTGCCGCCCTTGCCGTTGTTGTTGCTCTGGAAGTTGAACGCGGCCTCGGTGAAGCCATACCGGTACGAGACGTCGTGGATGGTGTTGACGACGTAGAACGCGTTGGTGCGGGCGGTGTTGATGTTGGCCGTCGTCGTGGGCGCGGTCGTGAAGTTGGGTGGGTAGTTGAACACGTCGCCGGTGGAGGACTGGGAGGTCGTCGAGGAGGAGGATCCCTTGAAGCTGACGACGTTGTTTCCGCTATCAGAGCGACTAGTGTTAGCATATACGCGATCTTAGAGTGGAGGTACACTAACGCAGTGGTGGTGCCGATGGTCTTGCCGTCGGTGCTGTGCCAGCCGAAAGGCGAGGCAGTAGTGTCCTGGGGATCAGTGAGGGTCTGGAAGCCTTCGGTGGGGATCTCCTTGGTGATCGGGAGGACAAAGTACTGCACGACATGTTAGTAGTTGTGCACTCATTAGCTGTACCGTGGAATACTCACGGAAGCCTTCGCGACAAAGTCGGTGACGTGGACGAGGTCACCGTTGTGGGCGTCGATGAAGGCCTCGTACCAAGTGCCAGCCTGCTCGTTGCGGATCTGGACGACGTGGGCGAGAGCAACGGAGCCGTCCTCCTTGGCGACGTACTCAAGCGTCGCGGGCCAGTCGTTGTACTTGCCGTTCAGGAGAGCTTCTCCCTTCGTGATAGCCTCCTCAACGGTCAGAGTAGGCTCGCTGGAGGGGACGTTCTCTGCAGCGCGATGGGTACATCAGCGAAGTGGAGATTGTGTGTGCAAGGAAGACTGACTGGTGGTCTTGACGAAGGAAGAGCCGAACGAGACGACCTTGTCCGCCGCGTTGAAGGCAACATTGGCAACGGCATTCGCAACCGGGACACCGTTCTACACACAATAGGCCTGAGATTCATGATTCAAAATTGCATGATGACGGTCACTCACGATCTGCTGCTTGACGTAGGCGTGGTGTGCGATGTCGCCGGAGAATCCGGACTTGTACACGGCGCTACCCTCAGACAGGCCGAGGTGCGAGTGCACGAACGACACGGCAGCGTCCTCCAAGCTTTCGCCGGCACGCTTCTGGAGAGGGTGGTCTATGCCATTGCCGAAAGTCTGCAAAGGCGATCAGTGTGCTGAACATCCCCACAGCCGCAACGGCGTACCTCGAAAGTGGGCTCGGGGTGGAACGTCTCGAGCTTGAAGTCGGGGCTGATCTCGCGCACACGGTGGGTCGTGTGCTTCGCGTCGAGGGCCACGGCACCGCGACGGCGGTGGACGCGACGCTGATGGCGAGCAGGACAGAGGCGAAGAACTTCTTGGAGAACATGGCGACGAGGAGGAGGAGCTGGCTGGACCGGGTGCCGGTGAGCGAGGAGGGATGACTGACTCGAGAGACGAGGAGCTGTCCTGGCCCTTCGTCGTCGGCGGCCCCAGGTTTTTATCCTGCAGAGGGCGTCGGGCGCCGCCCGGGTGCATTCGCGTGCCCATGCTCGTCCTCGCCGCCAAGCCGAGGGAACGTATGTCCCGTCGGCCGGCACAGCGCGGTGTACATCGCGTCGAAGGAGAGCCTAACAGCGAGAGATGTCGAATGTGAGTCTGCAAGCATGAGGGACGACGGGAGATATGCAGCCACGGGAGGAAGCCATGCTTTGCCAAGAGTGTTGAGAAGCAGAACGTAGTCAAGTGCCGTCATGTGGCCCGGCAGAACCGATAGTACAGAAGAGTGTAGCCTTGCGCAAGCAGGGTGGGCTGCATGCTCTGCCAGAAATTCAGCAAAGCGCGCGGAGTTGACGAGATAGGACCATACCTGACGCTGTCTAGAACGATCTGCTGGCACGCGTCGGCCACTGCTCCAACAGGGACCTGCTCGAGAATGTGGAAGGTGTTGTGGATGATAGACGCCGGGTAGCACGCCGATCGTATATGATCGGGCGGGCAGACCGACCTACGGTCGCAGGATATTGGACAGACGATTTTCCTGTCGCGACGCCGACTAGTTGTCAGACGACGTTGGTGAATGTGCGACAACGGGACGGTGGGAATGCACCCGCTCACTGCAGTGCAAGTATGTGATGTGGTGAAACCCCCATGCGTGGGGCCCCGGAAGAACATGATCGAGAGCTCGCTGCACGCGTGAGTCAGTCTACCGCCGGCAGAGGAGGAGATGGTGATACCCACCCTAGGATGATAGCGTGGGATACAGCCATTGTCGTCCGTGATGACGAGGTCGCGACCGCACCTAGAAAGGGCAAGCTTAGCGATTACTGTATCCTCACCGTCCTCCAGCTTGCAGTCCAGACCGAGTTGCAGCACACGAGAGTGGAACAGAAGCTGGCTAAGAGTGCTGTGTTACTGAGCACTGGCATGCGCTGACTCGGGTGAAGGGTGTATTCAATTCTTCGATAAGGCAAGGTTTGCACAAGCTAACAGGGGCAGGTTCTCGCGAAGCACGAGTAGACAACGCCCGCTCTCCCTTGGCCTTCCCACGTAGTTCCGCTATCGCTGGAGGAGTAACACTGAATGGAAGTATGCGACATGAGGATATAGCTGCTTACCCTAAACCAACTTATAGAATTCGGCGAACTCATCCTCGTCCTGAGCATGGACGCTCAACTCCACAATTCCTCGGACGGTGTTCGCGATCTCGTCTCCAACGAGGTGCTTGAGGAAGGCGTAGGCCATGTCCGCTCCTACGCAAGACCAACATTTCAGTATACGAACCACCTAAGCACGAGAAAAAGGTGAACTTACCGGCAGTCACGCCAGAGGACGTCCAGAAGTTTCCGTCGATCACCCATCGTGCCTTGGGCACCCATGTCACTGCGCCATACTCATCCTGCGATGCGTGAGTACAGACAAACCTACACGTTAAGAGAGCGAATCTTACCTTGATGCCAGTGAAGCTCGCTTTGTTGGTCGTTGCGCGCCGCCCATCGAGGACGCCGGCCTGCGCGAGGGCCTCCGACCCGGTGCACACCGAGAGCACGTACCTCGCGCCTGGAGCCTGAGCCTTGATGAACTCAACCACGGCTTTGGGAGGACGCCGCTCCGCGTGCCGAGACCCCCCGGGACGAGGAGGAGGTCGAACTGCTCTCCGGCCTTGACCGAGCCGTACGTCCGCGTCGGGTTCAGCGTCGGCCCCGCCGCCGTGCGCACAGGGTCCATGCTGACCGCGAAAAAGGATGGAGCGATGGCGTAGGGCGGGTCCACGGGCTTCAGGTTCGGGTTCTTGGCGATCACTTCTGGCGAGATGACGTTCAGGGCCAGCACCTCGGGGGAGACGAAGGCGAAGAGCTCCATGGGAGTCTGGAAGTCGGTCGTGCAGACATCGGGGAACAAACACACTGCGAGCGAGAGGACGGTAGGCATCGCGAAGAGATTCTGTATATGCAAGTGGGGTGTTGGACACGATCTTATAGGTACTTGCCTGTGCACTGGGACGTTTCAAATTTGCCTAATTGGCTCCGGCGATACTTGTTGCATGCTTGATCGGCCCTTTCGGTTTCCCATTGGTACAACATCAGTTCACGCACGGCCATCATGCCCTACCTGTGCATTTGGTAAAGTTATGTATGCGATCGCAGTTTTGGCAGCTCCCTTCATCTGACAGAGCGAAGTATCAGACGGTGCTGTTCTGCAGCAATGCCCGACGCTACCACTTACAGATTCATTAACTCCGGACGCAAGACTGCGCAATAATCGCGGAGAGATGCAGTGAATATTTCCCGAGCACCCTGCGGTCGATAGAAAGACTATTACATAACTCCATCATGTTGTTCTTCTCGACATGTATTCACGATAAACAATTGTAATCACTCAGTTGCTGCCGCATGATCCATCTCCTGTTCAGAAGTAAGCCTTTGTTGTATGCCGACCACGGCATTATCACATTCTCTCACCTCAAACTAACTTGTAAAATTCAGCGAATTCATCCTCATCCTGCCCGCGGGGGATCAATTCCACAATGCCTCGGATCGCCTCCGCGACCTCCTTCCCAACGAGGTGTTGAACGAAAGCGTTCGCCATGTCGATGCCTATCAGAGTCAGCGCGCTCTAGAATCCTGACTATATGCGTATGGAACAAGCACATACCGGCGTACACTCCCGAAGACGACCAGGTCTTGCCATCGACCACCCATCGTGCCTTAGGCACCCAATGGACCTTGGGATTCTCAGCCTAGCGCTGATGAGTACGCGCGTAGCATGTAACGAGGCGCAAGGCTTACCGAGATGCGTCTATAAGACAACTTGTTCGTCGTCGCGCGCAAACCATCCAGAACTCCAGCTTGAGCCGCGACCTCAGCCCCGGTGCATACAGTCAGAACATATTTGGCTCCCGGAGCTTGGGTCTTGATAAAGTTGAGGACGGCGTCAGGCGTCAGGCCAGGACGGCTTCCGAATCCGCCAGGCACGAAGACGATGTCGAACTGTTCGCCTGGCTTGACGGAGTCATACGTCCTGGTGGGGACGAGGTGGGGGCCCGACATGGCAAACACGGGGTCTAAGCTGATGGAGAAGTAGGATGCGTCGAGGGCGTATGCGGGCTTGAGCGGGGCTACGGCGCTGGTCGTCTGGGACAGCATGTTGGGGGAGAGGAAGCCGAATATCTCTATGGGGCTTTGGAAGTCAGTCGCATTGACCGAAGGGAATATGCACACAGCGACGGAAAGCGTAGTAGCCATGAGGAATGAGTTTGCTGAGAGGCACGACACTGAGAGCCGTGAACTTATATAGGCTTGTACTTCGGCGCACACAGATGCAACGTCCGATTCGCAAGAATCCAGCACCCTTTTCGCCTAAGCACAGATGGTCATTTGCCGTTTGCATTTGCGAAGCAAAACAACACGCACCAAAAGCGATAATTCCGCTGAGCTGACTCACGGCTTACTCATTCATCTGGAAATCGTTGTTCGTAGACTGTCGCTGAACGGTGACCTGCCTCCGTCCGATGAACCTCGGCTGACCGGACGCTTGGCTCCAGCGTTCATCTGACCACAGGCAAGCATTAGAACGCTCAGTACAGTCTGATTGTATGCTGTGCACTTACGGGTAGTCTTTATGGGGCAGCCCAGCGTTCCCCATGAGAGTCTATGAGTAAGTGCAGAGCACCTCCTGACACCCAGGAATCCGGCTTATTGTACGAGACGAGCCAATAGCAGGTAATTGGTATCCCCATGTAGTTTCTGCCTCGCCATTCACAGGCCGAAGTCGGCGGCACTTCGATGGTGGGCAGACAGAGGTCGGGGGATGGTGAATTGACACGAACAACCTCGACACGACTCCGCCGCCTCTGAAACTGGAACTGCAACTGGGTGCACGAATTTTCTTTAGTTCGTTAGGCCGCTTCATCAATTCGACGGTCCACCAGGAACAAGAGACTTGTGCACAGCGGAATGCGCGGGTGGGCAGCGGGAGTCGGTGGTGGTCATGGATCAAAAATTAGGTGCCTGAGTCCACGGGCGCCAGCCGCGCCCCTACTACGTCTTTGGTCGGGATTCCTCATGTCGGTGGCTCCAACTTGATGGCACTTACACACTCTGCTCTTACCTCCTACCACGACATCGTAACGGCCTAAGTCCTCGTAAAGCGTAGCAGGTGAGCAGTACGCTCAACGCCGTACTCGACGACGCTGACCGTAGTGATGTTACACGGACACAGGCAACCATGTCAAGCACAGGCGACGCATTCCCCGGTGCCTCCACCTCGGCTTTGTTCTTAGGGTGTGTACTCCCAGCGGTCCTGAAGCCACAGCGGATCGTATTGACACTGTGCTAGACACAAGTCCAAGACACCCACAATATCCGGCCTCGTCTCAGGCGGCGCCGTCGGCCTTGCATGGATCGTCGGCTTCATCATCTACTTCTACAAGCGGTGGCGGCGCGAGCGGCGTGCACACGCCCTCGGGTTCCCGAGCCACCGCGAGATGCTCGACCCGCCGCCGAAGAACGAGGCGTTCATTATCCCGCCCGACCCCGCCGTCGTCGAGGCCGGCCTGCACCCCGGCGAGCGCATCTACGACGACCCGAAGGTGGTGGGGTCCGACTTGAAGAAGCATGCGCACACCGTGCCGTTTGCGGATATGGAGAAGGCAACGGAGGATATGGACGAGGGCGAAAGGCGCGCTCGCCGCCTGCGCCTGGAACGGCGATGCATCACACGGTGTCGGCGCCGCTGCAGGGCGCCGCGCGCCACCTCAACGGCTCGACATCTGCCCACGACCGAAGCCGACCGTATTCACCGAGGAGAATCTCATCCGAGAAAGCACAGCACACGGATTTGTTGTGATGATGCCTCGTTGGCCGCAAGTCGCCGTGCGTGTTCAAACCAGTTATGCTCAGAAGATTCCCGCTCACGTGGATGTTACAGTTGATACACTTATTCTCTCTTTCTACATGACGCACTGCATGATGTACACGATTGTTATGGATACAATCTAGGCTAATTCCACACTCATAGTATACCCCAAGTCCCCTCCGTTTTATGCGTTTAATCAGTGTAGGCACCGACGTTGGCGGGCTGTATATTCGCAGTCAGCACTCAGGACGATGTATATAGAACAGTGCTGAATGGACTTACCGCGACGTCGCGAGCGTACCTGTACAGCACACCCCTCTTCTCGCGAATCTGGTCCTTGCCAGACGCCTTCCACTCCTCCAGGCGGCGGGCCTGCTCGGCCTCGTCAACATGCCAGCTGATCTCACGTGTGTTGGAGTCGATCACGATCTTGTCGCCGTCCTTGACGAGGGCAATAGGACCACCGTTGATGGCCTCGGGCACGACGTGACCTGCGTGGACGGGTAAACGACATAGTAACTAAACAGGCGAGGAGAGGCGTACCAATGATGAAGCCACGAGAAGCACCAGAGAAACGACCGTCGGTGATCAAGGCGGTCTTGCCACCAAGGCCGGCACCCATGAGAGCACCGGTGGGACCTGCAAACTGTGTCAGCTCGTGCACCTGGTATGCACGCGACGGCGTATCGTACCAAGCATCTCAGGCATGCCGGGGGCACCCTTGGGACCCATGTAACGGAAGATGACAACGGTGCCCTCGGTGATCTCACCCTTCTCAAGGGCGGGGTAGAAATCGTCAAGCCTAACAGGTCATCAACGGTCAGCACGCGGGAATGGTGCATATACGAGCGATATCCTCACTTGTCGAAGACCTTGGCGGTTCCGTCGAAGCGATCACCCTCCTTGCCTGTCAGCTTAGCGACGGCGGTTCCAGGCGCAAGGTTGCCGCGGAGGATCGTCAAGTGACCAGTCTAATGCAGCGGCTACGTCAACCAGCTGTAGCAAAGAGGAAGGGAGTAGTACGTACGGGCTTGATGGGGTCCTCGATCCTGCGGACGACTCGCTGGGTCTCGAAATCGAGCTCGGGGACATCCTCGTAGTTCTCCGCGAGGGTCTTGCCGGTGACAGTCAGTTGCGTGCCGTCGATGAGGTCGGTGTGCTTGAGGAGGTACTTGACAAGGGCAGGGATGCCACCAGCCTTGTGGAGATCCTCCATGACGTACTTGCCTGAGGGTCTGTTTGTAAAGTCAGCTTGTCCGCATTTTGTCATGGCAGACACACGGAACGACTTACCGGAGGTCGCACAGGTACGGGGTCTTGTCGCGGACCGTCTGGAAGTCGTCGATGGTGAGGTCGACGTCGGAGGCACGCGCCATAGCCAGCAAGTGCAGTACGGCGTTGGTCGAACCTCCGAGGATGTTGACGATAGTGATGGCGTTCAGGAAAGATTGGCGAGTGAGGATGTCCCTGTAAACCTAGTTAGACTTATGCAAAGTAGTGTGCCGAGAGGCGTCTTACTTTGGCTTGAGGTCAATTTCGAGGAGCTTCTTCAGGTAGCCGGCGGCCCTGAATGCACTCCTTGGCCTTTTCTGTGTGCTGGGTGTTCAGAACACTAATGGGCAAACCCAAGATATTAGCTTACCGGGGTATACGGCTGGAGTGCTGGCAGAGAAGGGCAGCGACATGCCGAGAACTTCAAGAGCAGAGGACATAGTGTTCGCGCTGGACGCGATGTCAGCACAGGAGTTTAATGAGTTCGATGAACCACAGACGTGAACATTCCACCACAGGCACCGGCGCCAGGGCACGAGTGACGAACGACATCGAACCGCTCCTCCTCGCTAATCTTGCCGGTGACGAACGCACCGTACGACTCGAAGGCATCGACGGCAGTCATGTCATCGCCCTTCTTGTAGCCGAGTGCAGGGCAATCGACTTCACGGACACCGGGCTGGATGGTGCCTCCGTAAACGATGACGGTAGGGCGGTTGTGGCGGACGGCAGCCATGAGACAGCCGGGCATGTTTTTGTCGCAACTATCATAAACCGTGAACTTTGGGCAACAAATGTGCGTGTATGAGCTTGACGTACCCAGGAATTGAGATATTTCCATCGTAATATTGGCCCTAGGAAGATAGTGAGAAGAGTATTGTGACTCGACTTCCGTGAGCCGTACCTTCACAACCTATTGTATGCGCTCGTCAGAGTCATATAAGAGCCTCAGTTCCAAAATACACCTACAGCCTCGATAGAGTCGGCAATGATGTCGCGACTTGGCAGCCTGAGTAGGATTGAGTAGTCGTTACAAGACGCCTATTGGATATATCTATTTGCTCACGAGTAACGCATACCTATGGGAAACTGATGAGAAGTTAATGACAGCTTATGCGGCATGTCACTTACCATCGGTACCCATCGTAATGGCGTCGCTATTGAGTCACAGTAAATAACTCAGCTCGCGGGCATGAAGGCACAACGCACCTGATACCGATTGTGCTGAAGATAAGGCCAACCAGGCCTTCCTGGGTGCAGCCCTCCTTGACCTTCTGGGCGAGATCGAGCTGAAAGTAACGCGTGAGCGGGAGGTTCTGAGACATCAAATGCATACGCACAAGATGGGAGTTGCAGGGGTTTCCTAGAGGCAAGGGTGAACATCATAAGGCTCTCTAGACCAGCAGGGTAACATACCTTCCCACCAGATAGGCGAAATGCCGACCTATAGGAGATTGTAGCAGTGAGCTGGGAGTGTCAAAATTCGTCCGAGATTGAATAGGGCGTACCTGGGGCTTGTTCATGTCTTCCTCCGTCAGGCCAACGGCGTACACTAGCGATCACGCTAAGTCTCCTCTCTCGTCTTGATTCTTGCAGGAACACATACACATAGCCTGGGCACCGCCGCGGATCTGACATTGCTCTGAGGTTAAAGAGAGCTTTCACCACAAGTCAATCGCGTTCTCACCTTGTTCTGGGTGAGTTCACTGGAGAATTTGTTGAGCTTGCCATTGCTCTGAGGCTGAGGCTTCGGCACGGAGTGACTGCATATCCGTCATTCCATTATTTAGTCGATTGCCCTTCTGTGTGTTAGGGGGACGAGGACGTACATTTCAACGCCGCCAGACATTTTGGTGGTGGAGGAAGAGGACAGAGAAGAAGTGCGTCGGAGGCTTTGTGCCCCGGCCTCGGTTTTGTTTGCTCAAATATTCCACATTTTCCGTGTCCATGGCTTTCAGAACCTCGAATGCGTCCGCTGGTGCAGATGATCGCGTCACGCAACATCGATGTCAGGCATGCAATGGCTCGCGCGGCCCGCGGCGTCCAATCATAGAGGACCAGTTTCACACCCTCATTTGGCCCAGTTCCACCCTGGTTATTACTCTAGAACCTCGCTCAATTGGCTAGCAATACAAGCTACATGTTGTACATTGACTTAACCATACTCCAGCATGTATGTCAGTAGCGGAATGCACAACGCCTCCGGAGAGTGTTCTCAGCCCAAAGTCACAAACTTCAAACCCCCAGCAGTCCACTCAGAAGTCGAATCCCTCTTTGCGGAAGGCTTCCAGACTCGTCCCAGGCTGAGCCAGGTCCACCAGGTCTTGCCGGTCCTGCCAGCCATCAGCACATACCTTCCTGTGTGAAGGATAAGCCCAACTCACCATAGCTTTGAAGACTCTTTTGAGTGTATGCCATATTTGATCGCTCTTCGCCCCGTCTCCGTTGGAATCCTGCATGGCCAGTGCGCTCAAGAAATGTTCAGCCGCTTGTCTATGAACGCCCAAGTTCAGACCTGCAAAAGTCATGGTCACCCCCAGTTCTACACTGCGTAGGAAAGACATACACGCAACGCCGACGTTATAGATAGCACGGGTGTACGTCGGCCGAAGATGCAAGGCTTCCTGGTAGGCCCCTAGAGCTTCTTCAGGTTTGTTACCGTTCGACAGGCTCGAACCCAATCGGTTCCACAGCAAGTAGTCCTGTCATCAGCATGGGGTCAGTTGGGATCCGTCCAGTGGTAGCAAAATATGATAGCACTCACGCTGGGCCGGATGCTGAGGGCCGCCTCAAAACAATCTTTGGCACGGTCATACTGCTGGTTGGCATAGAATAATACACCCAAGCCGATCTGGACGTCAGAGTCCATCTCGCCACGGTTATGCTGCTCCCGCGCGAGATTGATAAACGTCTCGGTGACCTTGTCGTGCGAGTTCCAGGCCGAGCCCTTGAGCGAGTCCCAAGCCTCTGCGGAGATCGGGTAGTCTGGGAAGCGCGCGTGTAACCAACGCAAAAGCATCGTGTGTGAACCCCGCTCATAGGACTCATTGGTGAACGAGATGGCTAGAGACTGAGGCGATAAGTCAGCTCAATCGGAATGTATGGGAGATACGTAGAGACTACTCACGAGCATGCCTTCGCCTGCCGCACCCGCTAGTTCGGCTCTCGTCACGCCTTCATGCAGAGCTCGCATACTGGCTTCCTCACGCTCATCCATGCTCCGAACTTCGCCGAGCAGAATCCACGCCTCATAGCCTCCGACCCCCAAGTCGCCCTTCTGAATAGCCGCCTCGAGCATGAGAGCAACCTCAGTCAACGACCCTCCTTGGTTCAGCAGTGACTTGGCATCGCTGAGGAAAGACGTCGAAGACGCAGAAGGATCAAGAAACTTATTCTCAGCTTCTATACGGTGGTCAGACCAGGCGAGCCAGCATGTGCTGATTCAACTCACCAAATGAATAATTATCTATTGCCGGTATGCCCTCATCATCAAACATAGGACTGGTCTCCGTGCCTAACCCGTCGGCCCAGGCACCCTCCATCGTTGAGCCGTAGTCGAAGTCCAGCTCACGTTGGGAGCCCATGAGTTCGTTGTACTGCGCCTCCCACTTGGCAAGCTCTTCTGGTGGCGGCGGAAGCCCTGAGTCCTGAAGGTTGTCCCATACGCTAAGAGCGGGGCACAAGGTTAATAGAAAAGACTATAAACCGAGATGCACTCACTCCGCGAAGTCTGTCGCCACACGACCACTGTCCAGGTCGGCTCGGTCTCGCAAAGCCACTCTCTCCATCGCTTCCGCAAGGTCCGCCGTATCATCAAGCTCCTCTATCCGCGCCATTTCTTGAGCGCTGGGAGCTGTTATCGACGCATCGAGTGCAGCGAACGCAGCATCGAAATCAATCTCGCGCGCCTTCCCCTTCCCTTTGTCGACAGTTTGAGCAACGTCGGAGAGTGCAGGCATAGGAGACATCCACGGCTGGTGCATGGCGGCGTACATGGGTCCAGGAGACATGTACGGATGTTGCTGCTGGAATGCTTGCTGAGCCATCGACGCTGGGCTATGCGTCGGAGGGGCTTGTCCAAGCTCGGTCGCCCATGCTGACGAAGCTTGGGTGCTTTGCATTAATTGCTGAGGAGCTTGCTTCATGGCCGCGCTACGGTCGTGTAAGTCTGCCCATGCCCGATTTAGGTCCATTGGCGCGTTTCGCGTGGGCTGCATAGCGAGCTGAGGCGGAGGAATGTGAGGTGAGCTGAATGTGGCACTAGGTGAGGCGTTTGAAGTGTTGCCCTCGAAGAATTGACGGGCCAGAGCACGATCATGCTCGGCAGCTGCTTGACCTGTAGTTCCCGGGAGGTAATGCAACTGTGGTGAATCAGCGACAAGATTTGGTCGTGCAAGAGATAGTACGTACTCTTGAAGATGAGGAACCCGCAACACGATCCTACAACGATGTGCGTGATATTAGGAATGCGCACACCAGGCTCGCTGCCATAACGCACCTGCTGCACACTGCGATCGCCTTCAGTATGCTTCAAAACCTGAGACAGCGGATTGAATGGCACTGCACATTCAGAACCAGAGACCAATCCTTGCAGAGACATTGTTTGGTACAGAATTCCAGGACGCAAGGCTTTGCTGAAAACAGTGTGTGGTGGCAGCTGAGAAAGACACTTTCGGGTGCGCTGCTGCCGCCGAGCTGCACGAAGCATGTGAATCTAGATCCGTGCGCCATCAAGCGCATCAAAGCCGCTGGTCAAACCCCGACCGCTTTCACTTTCACCTGGCTTTCACCTGGCACAGTACGAGTTTGAAGAAAAATCCAGCCGTGTTTCACAGGATTTACAGATACCTGAGAACATCGCCCACTATCTCGCGAGCTCTCGGGTCTGCACCCAGCTACTTTTCAGTTCTGCGGCAACAAGACTAATAAATTCATGACTATGCATATAGCAAAGTATTGCAAAGTGTTGTGTATGAGATGATGTGTAGAGTGATTGCATAGGTTCCCGACACTCAAGACCAATATCTACTGCGAAGGATACATGATAATAATTAGCTACAGACAGACCTAAGGTACATCGTGCGCACCAGCCACAGCGCGATACTCGTCCGCCCGCCATCACCTCCCGGAGTCGCCCTCATGGTATGTTGGTGGCGGCTCCATCTGAATGTACTCCATCACGCGGCGCAGGTTCTCGACCTCCTGGCGGAGGCCAATGACCTCGGACGGCGACACAGGGGTCACGTTCGTGCGCGACGAGGACCCGACCGTCGTCGGCGGGTCGCGGCTCGACGCGGCCCCGCTCGACGTCGTCGTCGTGTAGTTGGACGTGCTCGGGTCGCGCTGGTGCGCCCCGCTCGGCGTGCGCGCGTAGCCCGGCCGCGCGTCCTGCGCCTTGCGCGACGGAATCAGCTCCGGCACGCTCGACGTGCGCGCGTCCGTGTGCGTGTTGCCGAAGCTCGACGAGGTCGGCAGCGGCGGGTCGTACGGGCGCGCGTACGTGTACGGCACCGCGTCGTGCGGCTGCTCGGGCGCGTAGATCACCTTCTCGCCGCCGTCGTACGTGCCGGCGTTGGACCGGCGCCGCCAGAACCACACGCCGAGCAGCAGCAGGAGGATGAAGCCGCCCACGCCGCCCACGACGCCGCCGACGATGGGGCCAATATTGCTGTGGTGGCTGCCCCCGCTCTGGGCCGGTTGCCCGCTGGACGACGCCAAGCTGGGGTCGACGTTGATAGTCACGTTGGGTACGCTGTTGGAAGCATGTCAGTTTCAATAAATGATCTACAAAAATGGTATGACTCACGCCAGAGCAAGGCCGGCGAACATCGCACCGACGCCAGGGCTGTGGATAATCGGCACATCAGTCATTGCTGGCTACGATCTTCTGAAATACGACGCACCTCGCTGCGTTTACGATGCCAGTCCCCTTGCCGTCCGGGGTAAACTGCGTCGGGAAGATGGTGCCGGACTTGTTTGAGGATGCAACGCTCCATACCTGGTCGATCATCGCGTTTCGAACGGACGTGTCGGTCGTAGTCATCGCTGTGAACAAAGTCCAAGCTAAAGAAGGAAGACTCAGTGACAGATAGGCGTCGAGGGAGAAGAAGAACAAACCTGTGCTCCCGTTGGTATTTGGGTCGCTATTTGCAGGGAGTCCATCTAGAATTGGATCTGTTAACATTGTGAAGTGATGTAAACAAGGGAAGACGTACTCGGATTTTGCTGCACGAGCGAATTTAGGTACTGTGTCTCCGAAGTGTAAAGCTAGACGTTCCATCAGTCTCGTACCGTTTTCAAGACAAACTTCCGAATACCCACCGAATTGTCTATCAAATTCGCCCCCAGTAACTTGTCCGCATAGAGGTTATATTCCAGCACCCAAGACGCGTCCTCGCCGAAATCGTACACAAGATGCTGCGTGTCCGAGGGTAGGGCGTTCACCTTCCAGCTCACCGCAGCCGCTTTCGCCGCCGTCTGCACAGCCCATCACATGGCCACGTGAGCGCCGCGCTAGAGTGCGGACCAGAGAGGGGGCTCACCGCGTAGTGCGCCGCCTCGCCGTCGTTGTGCGCCGCGGCGGCGATCTGGGCCATCGCCTGGATGCCGATGATACCCTTCAGCGCGAGGTTGCTCGAATTCGCTTTCGCGATGCCGTCGGCGTCTTGCCTGTGCGGAGCATCAGCTGCGGACGCGGGCGGAGCAAAGACACGACATACTGAGCGGCGTCGACGGGCGACGTGTTGTTCACGAGCCAGTCAGACCATTTTTTCAGGGTCGAGTACTTGAAGCTGGTGTTAGGATGGTGGAACTGAATTTTGTGGGAGATCACGCACGTAATTCGAGATGAGCGAACCGTCCCCAGTCGCTCGTGCATGTGCGAGGGTCATGATCAGCATGTTCCCTGTTTCTGTAAAAGTATATATCAGCAAAGATTGCCAAGGTATGAAAAGCCCATCGCCTTACGTTCCACACCCTGCTCGTGCGCTTGGGAGTTGCCAATCGCCTTGGGATAGGTAACACCTAGAATGCTGCTATAAATTCGGAGAACATCAAGTCATACCACAGCGTACTAACCGATATCCCTGGGAGCATACATAAACGGCCATGCCTCAGACGCAGCGAATTCAAACACCGGCTCGAGCAGGAACCCGGCATACGTCGCGTTCAGCGAGAGGTAGAGCGGAAACGATGAGTACATCACTTCGACAGGATTAACCCGACTACTCACGAACGTCAGTCTTGCCCTACACAACACAAACACCAAACAAAGTGCGCACCCGCTTGCCCCAATGTCCTTCATGAACAGCTTCACGTCCGATGCATTGAGGTTCCCACTCGCATCTGCGCCGACCGTCAGCTCCGTCCCTGCGAGCGCCTGCCGCGCGGAGATAGCCACGAGGTCGGCGTAGTGCGACGAGATCGCAGAGGCGTTCTGCATAAGGGCGGTGTCCAGCGCAGTCGCGCGCTGGAGTGCCCCGGGGAAGTCTTGTATGAACGCTGTAACCTGGAGAACGTGAGCCGCGCAATGATGGGGGATGAGTGGGAACGTACTGCGTCTGAAGCGGAGGCGTATGTCGTCCGCCAGTACGGGCTCCTTTTTTCTGTTTCTCCGCTCGGCTTCTTGTACTGGACCGCCGGGTCTCTCGTCATGCCCATGGCCCACACGACGGGGTCGGTAGTCGTAGTCACGCTCCCTAGATCAACCGCTATGCCAAACACTGGGAATGGGCTGCCAACATATCTCATCAGCGTGCTGATGCTACCCATGGATAGCAGCCGAGCTTACTTGGTGATTGAATGAGGAGAGGGGAACACTGTATTCGGCAGGCGGCCATTTTGGCTGAAGTTGCCTCGGGAAACGCCATCCAAGTCGGTCATATATGACATTTGTTGACTCTGCAGACCAAGACATCAGTCAACCTTTCCAGCGTCCCAGTGGACGATGCGCACCGTCAGCATGCCGAAGTACATTGTGCCGCCCTGAGTTTGGTTGGTGACCTCCGTGAAAGGCTGGGGGGATTGAAGAGAGAGTTGGTGAAAGAATACGGTACTTCCGGATGTTGAGGAATATTGCATTGGCACACCGGCACCGCGATCTCCCGACAGCCATTCTATCTCAGAGTTTTCAGAACGAAGGATTCCACAGACAAGGAAATCGAAAGCGTACCACCACTGATATCCGAATAAACCTGTACTGCATGAGATTGCCCGTCGTTAGATTGCGCTTGAAGAGATATGTAGGAAAAAGGAAGCGATTGCTTGACTGGGTCCGAGGGCTCGATGGGCGAGAGGAAAGTGATCGTGAGGTCGATCGGGCCTGACGTGACCTCGAGAATTGTACGTGTCGGCGTGATTTGGATGTTCGTGAGCACAGAAAAGTTCAGTCCACCGGGCGATCCGGCATCCCCTAGCCATTTGTACGTGGCTGCATTGTCGACGCGGACGTGACCAGCCCAACCTAAGATGGCCTACGTGTCTTTTAGAGCAGTCCCGCGGTAGAAAGAGGACGCGTTCGGACTCACGCCAGTAGGGAAGAGTGGCCAGACCTCTGGTGCTCGTTTCGCGGTAGGGGTGAAGGGGATGTCCGTTGCCGGGAGCCAACTACTGAAGTACGGAGATCGCACAGCGAGGGGCAGCCAGGACGACCACAGGGATGGGTTAAGCTGTGAGTGAACCGCAGTGATCCATGACAAAATGTGAAGCAGAGGAAAGAAAAGGTAAACGGAAGGGAACATGATACGAAAGCCCCGGCCCCGCCTGCGCAAATGCCGCACGAGCAGGAGTGCGGAGACTGTGAGAGTACGAGAGTGAGAGGGGGACGTTGACCATCATCATTGCCTGTCCTCGCTACGGAGCCAAGGTGCATCCCTGCATCGCTTGAATAGCAATTTAGCGTCCCAATCAAGCAGCTGGCTCGTCCGTTGATGAGGGCAGTGCACCGACGTCAAAGATGCCGAGTTGCGACACCATCTCGCATCAGCCAAAGTTCAAACTTCGAGCTGCGAGCCGGCGGATGCGATGCGACCTGGGCGAGAGCGCTCGTTCCGCCCGACGCCAAAGTCCGTCTGATGGCGCATCACTTGTGCGTGGACGACCCCCGACCGAAGTGCCAGTCGCTTTGAAGTTGCTAAACCACATAAACTGGCTCACCAAAATTCACTGGCGATACCAGTGCCCTCATCCTATCAAGCTTTTGAGTTACTTCCGACGACGAAGTAGACTCGTATTGGTCTGATTTCATTTGGATGTCATCAAACCATAGGTATTCGATATCCCAGGACAATTTAAACCCACAAGGCCTAGCTAATATACAGCACCGTACTCCTACACGCAGGTACTACAAGCGAGGGCGGCTCACGAAGCGTTACTACCCAAGGTACGCATATCCGTATCTGGTATCGATATTCTTCTTGGTTCACTCGCCGAGAGCATTCTTCTGTGTACAGCGAGGCCATCACAGCCCAACGGACAGGCATAGTCACGAACGCATCTGTACAAGCGTCGAGGAGCTTTGCAACTCTGTGCCCTATCTCCTCTCCCTTCTTTTCCCCCTTCCATCGTAGCTCGAACCACCTCCTGATATCATGACATCAATCCGCCGTCGTCTTCAGGCTCGAAGACCTCTCGATAGCGACCGCCAAGCTCTCGCTACTGGAGCGGACCTCCCATCCGAGATCATCGATTGGATATTACAGCGAGCCATAGCGAATTTTCCCAATTTATGGCGACGAAGCAGTCAGTAGAGCGGAGCGGGCGAGGATGCTCGGCGCATACAGCCTTACGTGTCGCCATTGGGCGGCTCAGTGTCGGAGCGTCATCTTCGGGGTGATACACCTTGTCTCTTCGGAAGATCTCGGACGATTACTTTGGCTCATTGAGCACCAAATTAGTGGACTTCCAAGGATTGAGGAATGTATCAAGTCGTGGGACGTCCAATGCAGCGACGCATGGACACCTTGGCTGCATAATCTTTTCTTCAAAGTATCCCTACGCGCTCTGTTCACGCCTACCACCATCGACTATGTCCACCTACGTTTAACGAGGACATTTGTCCCCACTTCGGCCAATTCCCCGACGTCTGCACACGCTCCTTCTTCGCTATCGACCTCTCTTCCCCGAACAATACCGGGGCATTTTTTCCGATTCAAATGGCTTTTCCTTAGCGATATTCGCTTCCGGCATGCGACAGACCTCCTTCGACTTATCTGTGGCATACCCAGCTTACACTGCGTTGACTGCCACAACGTCACTCTTCATGAAGGACTCGAGATTATACTGAACAACACGACCCGGGCACGGAGACACAGCCTTCGGGAAATGTCCGTGAGCAGTCGTGGGAACGTCGAAGTTGAAGCAACGCTTCCATTTTGTGGTCTCTGCTCCACCGTGGTACACAATACGTACCCGGACATACTTCAGAGTCCTCTTAGCGAGCTGATCGTGAAAATTGGGCGATGTATGATAGATTGGTATGACAAGGATGGGTCTTCGATGTTTGCGATGACCTTTGAAGGTACAGTGCAATACTTTATGTTTGATTGATACTTTACGAGAGCTCAATGTTCACGCTTGTAGATGGGTGTCTGAAATTGCGCTGTAATCGGCCAATGATTCCCTTTCTTGAATTACACGTTCACCTTCAACGCATTATCGATCCTATGTTCGACAGTGGGCCACAAATTACCTTTATGGCAAGGATGGATCTGCCCTTTGAAGAGGCCAGGAACACAAACTGGTCTGCGATCGACGAAGTGCTCTCCGCCTGCGACAGCATCCGGAAGGTTTTTGTGGACGTCGACTTCTCTAACGTCGACGTCTTCCAGTGGTTGCTCGGCAATATTGCGCAGGGTAGATTCTTGCCTAAGCTCAATGCCGATGGTAAGCTGCGCGTCCGGATGATGGACGAAGATGACGAGATGGAGCTGCAAGAGCAGTTTGACATGCAGAAAATCCTCGCCGCTCCGACCGAATACAATGTGGACAACCGCGTTGTTACCCTTACTCGATCTCAGATTGTCAATCTGTGGATGTTGGAGTCTGAAGAAGAGGAAGAGTTTCTCGAAAGCATTCTAGCTGCTGATGACCAGCACTTCGCAGGAAGACAGGAAACACGAATCAGAGGCGAGATTTGGATCACAGGAGATGGACTCAGAGCCAGAAGCAGAACCACAGGAGGAGACCGAGAGACAGGCTACGGCGGAAGCGGTCACCGAGTTGGTGGCTTGAAGGGTCGTTTCAGCAGCGACAGCATGATCCAGATTACCAGTTGTTGATGAAACATGGAGAGGAAGGGAGAGGAGCGGGACAACGAAGGCGAACATGGGCGAGTGTATAGTCAAAGTAATTGATTTATTCCAGACTGCGTTTGTTCCTAGCGTATGTGGACTGTTGAGTCGACGTTATAATGATATGTATTGACTTGTGGAATGAGCAAGTACATGTCCCCGGCTGCCATGTAGTCACGGCGGTCAGACTTCATAGCGAAGAGGATATCCGATATCCCAAGACAATTTGAACTTATAAGGCTTTGTTATCCCCGCACATAAATATTCAGTAAGTGAATATGTAAGCATTCTCCGGCGCTACTGTGCTTGCATGCATCCGCAGATCCTGCGAGGACAAAGCGTTGACTTTCACCTCAACCATTGACGTCTTCCTTAACAAACCTGACTTGCCAGTATGAGAAAGTCATCCTATGTCATTGCATTTTTTGCAGTCGTGTTCACCCTTACCCTGGTGCGTATCTTGAGACAGTGACATGCACGCACAACGAAAGATATAGGTATAGCTGAACTCGCTGCTCCTCAGAACCTGATTTCCATCCGCCGACCTGACTGGTGGGTATAGACATGCAGACCTACATGCATTCTTTAACCTTTCCGTAGGCTGCTTGTGCACACCAACTTCCTAGGCCAGAGAATCACCACGCAGTACGGGCTCACCCGCCTCTGTGAACGCCAAACAATCCCACTGCCGGGCACCCCGGACGGCACGAACGTCGAGTACTCAAACTACTCATGTCGTCCTTTCCCTGCTCGCAAAGCGGACTACTGTGAGAAGGAGAACAAGCACTTCTGCATCCTGTGGACGACGGCGGGTTTCCTCTCGGAGATGGGCGCAGGCTTTGCCGTCGTCTCGTGCCTCGCGCTCGTGTTTGGAGTGACGACGCACTCGAGGAGGCGGAGGATCTGGAGAGCAGTAGCTGTTTTAGTTGGTTTGCATGGTGAGTTTGGTTGTTATTCCCGATGCTGCAAAGCCTGACGCCTCAAAGCTGCCTCGTTGATCGCCACCTTTGCGATCATAACGGATACCTACAGCAATGCAACCCTCCCCGTCCTCGATAGAGCCCGGCCAGGTCTGTTTGCACGGAGCTTTGACATTTTGCTTTCCGTTCATCGAGGCTCTTCTTCTAGGTGCGGCTTACATTCTTGGCGTTTTGGCCTGGATCTTCGCCGTATTCGCCACCTTCGGAATCGTGACCACGGGTATGGCTGCAAACCGTGGGCACAGATGGGCTGCCGGAAACAGGGCCTATGAGCCTATTGCTGGGTAGAAGAATAACTGGCAGGCCTCCACAGCATTGCGCCAGGACATAACGTCGGATTTGGACAGCTGTCTCATAACGAACAGCGACGGCACTTCAGATAGCAGATATTTCTCGTTATTTAGAGCTATTTTTTCCTGTTGCTGCACCCTTAGGTTTCGATCCCGGAATTCTGCTTTTGCCGTGGCCTCTGTACCATACCAAATGAACAGTTGCGAATTTATATATGCCTATGTTCAGTCGAAGAACGAGTCGTCAGGGTAGTCAACCTTATCGTACAGCCTCAACGTCTCATTCCAATCCCTCTTTCTCCGTCTCCTCAACGAGAAATACTTCGTCTTGCTCTCCCATCGCCCACGCACGCGCCCCTTGTCCCGCTTCCACTTCACGTCCGCCTCGGAGTCCTGCGCGAAATGCGCCTCGGGCGCCGCCGGCAGGCCAAGCGTGTGCACCGCGAGCTCGAGCACGCGTGCGTGCAGATCGCGGCGCGTCGCGCGCATGAGCACGAGCTCGCGCGGGCCCATGCGCAGCAGGCGAGCGAGCGCAGCGAACGCACGGAATGCGGCGACGGCGTCCTCGAGCCAGCGCAGGGAGACCCACATCACGAGCGGGACGAGCACGGCGGTCACCGGCGCGATGGGCAGCGTGAGTAGCACGGCCGCGCCCCAGACGCACACGCCCGAGAGCAGGCCGTACACGAGCTTGTACTGTGCAATCTCGTCCCAGGTGTCCCAGATCGGCCCGCCGGCGCGCTTGAACTCGCGTACGCCGATGAAGGTCGTTATGAAGACGGGCAGCCAGAGCAGAAGACCTGGCAGGGAGATGGAGAAGAGGAAGATGGACCAGGTGAGCCGGACGAGCAGACGGTAAAGGATGACGGGGCGGGTGAGGGGGCGGCGGATGCGGTCGTCTTTGACGCCGTGCTTGGAGAGATTGTCTTGATAGGCCTATCACTGAGTGAGTACGCCGGAAAAATGACGCCGCAACGTCGACTTACCTTCAGGTCAGCGCTCAGACACAATATTTTCTCCTCCAACTGCTTTGTTTCCCCATCACCTTCACCTTCAGCCTCGCTCGCGCTCGTGGTGCCACCGGCAGTCCCGTTCTTGGAAGCCTCGGCAAGCTTGAACACCTCGAGAAAAATGCGTACGACCCGGACGTAGTCGCCAAGGCTCATCTCCGTACCGAGTGGTGCATAGATACTAGCAGCCAGTTTGGCGTTGCGGACGAGGCGCCATGACGGGGCCGACAGGGTACCTGTGGCAATCTCATGATGCATCTTCGCGGTAAGCGAACGGATGTGAGTGTAGTCGACGGGCTCCAAGAGTTCAGGGTGGGTCTTTTCGTAAAAGGAGAAATGTCAATAATGAGAAAGTGCAGCGATCATTGGCATGCTGACAGCAGGTGTGAACTTCATAGGTGGATGGAAGGTGACGAGAACGTCCGAGCGAAAATGTTGACGATGCCTGCAACATATATGTTATTTCACGCAAAGAAGAGTACCGAGATGGCTACGAACATGTAAGTGATAGAGCATGTAAGCACGGAGACCTCGAAGTCTGGATTGTCTCTGTTCCTGTTGAGTACGTCTGAGACAAGGCGTGCCACTATACAGGGCTGCCATGAGTGCGTCTGCCAATTCACAAAAATGTATTAAACTCACCGCCTGTCTTCAAGGGAGCAATAGTCGGGTGATACCGACTTCCGCCTTCAGGGAACAAACAGACAGCATCGCCTAGTTCCAACGCCTATAACCAACAACAGCGAGTACTTGGTCAGGCACTAGAGATAAAATCTATTGTGAAGTCCTACCTCTTTCAAGTGCGACATAACCTCTATGTTGTCAATTGTGCCATCTGCATGGTCCTTCCGTCGTTGAATGGGAACAGTTCCCGCGGACTCGATCAGCCAGCTCGTGAAAGTAGGTTTTCCAAATTGTGTCGCCTTAGCTGTAAGGCGTAAAAGATTTCTTTCCTATTGAAAGAGGATTGATCCAGTTAGGATTGTTGGACATTGTGGTGTCAATTGAGTCTAGGCAGACCTTGGATGGGATAGACGTCACCAGAACACTGCTGGCAAGTCAGGACTGTCCATAGTCGAAAACAATATCGTGACATCGTACAGAGCGTCCGTCAAGGAGTTGCTGTGGTTTGCGCATACAATACTACACAGTTGTAAATGATGTGTGAGTACTAATTACGTTGCAGGGGCACCCGACTTACCAAGGTTGACCTTGCGGAGGAATGTTCTCCGTTCCCTCAACCACTATGGTTCCATAGAATATCTTGAGAACGAACTTGAAGAGAAGACTGTATGCAAGCAGCCAGGGTACATGGTTGCACGTCAGGTCAAATCTCCCCGTCGTTTCCTCAGCGTGCACGCACCGAATCAGAAAGTACGACCATGGAGTCTCAGAGCCCTGAGGCATGCACGGCGGTCACGAAGCTAGGAGAGTCGAGGAGGTCGTGGTAATGAGGGAAGTGGGACATCAGCATGGCCGCGTTGGGAACGCAATCATCGCCGAGCACAGGCGAAAGTCGCTGCGTCTGTGGCGTCCCGCCCTTGCCCATTTTTAGCAAAAGGCGCCAGCGTCTATCATTATGCGGCATCACCGAGGCGCAAAATCTTGCTGAAGCGCCGCACACTCTAATTTACCAATACCTCCTCTTCACCAAAAGTCTCGCCGACGCCATGGCTGACAGCCTCGAGCAAGCACTCTCTAAAATACGGCCACACACGTCGTCGAATCTACCACATCAGAAAGCACCAGCGACGCTACTCAGGGCCTTGGAACAGACGTTTCGGGAACAAAACACAGAAAAGAGCTCAACTGCCTACTTTGCCGCGCTCCTCACCACTCTCGATGGCACGCTGCAAGCATCACGAACCTCTAGCCCTGCGCTAGGCGACGGTGATGTCCTCCCTGCCGAACTGTACCTCCTTGCGCTGGTCACCCCTTTCGTCCCGCACCCCGTCATTCGGTCAAATCTGAATACGATCATTAACCTCTCAGCGCCGCTATTCCCTGCCCTTGTCCCTCATGCACCACCTCTGCGCTCTCAGCTTACATTCTACGCGGCGATATTTGGTGCTCTGGAACGCCCACAACTTGAGACACCAGGTCTCCGAAACGCGTTTGGCTCGATTCTGCATTTATGTCTGGATCCCCGGCCAAAGGTGCGCAAGCGTGCGGCCGAGTTGGTGAAGGATGTGCTGGCTAGCCCACCGCCTCCCATGCTTAGCCACCCGTACGCAGAGAGGACGTCGGAATGGGTGAATGCCTCGCTAGAGGAATTGACTTCCGGAGGTATGCCTAAGTTCAAGGGTAAGAAAGCTGAGGTAGATGGATCCGACACTGCGATCCATTTACTCGCTTTCTTGCGCCCGGTGCTTTCAAATCTCCCACCATCTGTGAGTCCTCTATACTCCTCACAACGCGCTAATACCGATCTGCGTTTGTAGTCCCTCCCGAACATCTCCGCTGCTTTGCTCACCCTACCACGGCTCGGGAACCCTTACCTCTCGCAAGCTTCATATTCCATCCTTGCCGACCTCCTCTCCATTCCTGTGGATGAGCCGACTAACAACGCTCAAAACCAACTACAGGATATACTCCGAGTTGTGCTGTCTTCATCTCCGTCGAAGACAGACGTCGCTATTGTCCCTGCATGGACCAATTTGCTTGCGACATCTATGCTTGCATACCGTGCTGCCGAGCCTGACGCCTGCGCGAATAGAATAGGGGAAACATGGAAAGCTATTTGGTCATTCCTCGAGTCCTCCGACGCTACGATTCGGAAGGCCGCGGCAGACGCTCTCGAGCAGATTGTGAAGTGTCTTACACCCGCCTCGATTGACGCTGCCCTCAACGAACGCGGAGAAGCAAATGCCAGGTCTACCCTCAGCAAGATCGTTTCGCAGGCAGCAAAAGCGCTCGGCGCGATTACCTATGCCTCAGCGATACCTCAAGTACTTTTGGTAATCTCGTCTTTGATTGCGGGTTTGCGATACAAAGGGGCTTCAAATAGTGACCCAACTGCCGCAGAGCAGCTTTTGTTGCCCGTCATCGTCAAGATCGCAGAACTGCGGGTACAGAAGAGCTTCGAGTTTAAGGAAGCCGCTGACCAGACACTGAGCACTGCTATGCAAGTGCTCGGCCCAGAGGTTCTACTTCGCGAGCTACCACTCAATCTCGAGCCTGCTGACCGGTAAGTACTCGATGTACGCGATGGTCGGACATATCTAACCCTATCACCAGTCAAGCCGGCAGAGAGCCTCGTGCATTCTTACTCCCCATGCTCGAATCAACCTCACTCCTCTCCTCTCTCACACTTTGTGTCGTACTTTGTACCCCTAACCGAGAGGATGTTCGACTTGCAGCAGAAGGCAGAAGGCGAAGGACGAGCGTCCGAATCGAAGGTGTGGAGCGTATTGGTGGACCAGATCTGGTCTGGACTTCATGGCTACTGCTATGGAAGCCTAGACTTGAAGACTGTATGTGAAAGCGTCCTGTATGCGCCTATATGCTGACACCGTCGCTGCAGGCATTCAACGCGCAGTTTGCGCAACTCCTTTCCCAGCTTCTCTACTCGCAAGCTGAACTGCGGCCGTCGGTCTTGAAGGCTCTAAAGGTCGTCGTGGATTCTAACGTCGCCTTAGCCTCCGGGGACTCGCTTCTACTCGTCAAATTTCCAGAGGCAGTCCGTGCCGCGCCTATCAGTCAGGCCCAGGCTACCGAGAATGTCGTCTACTTGCGTACACAGGTGGAGAGCTGGTTGGCGGTTTTGTTCAACGTGTTCAGCAGCGCTGGCCGGGATAGCCAAGGACCCGTTGGCGATGTGATCAGCACATGGATGGCTATTGCCGACACTAAGGTTACCTATTCTTTTCGATGTAACGTTTACATGCGCTGATAGGTTCTGTTGCAGGATGTCGCAAAGGCATACCACAAACTGATCGCACTACTGAAGCAGAATCTCAAGGCCGCTTCGTCGCAGGGCGCGGGAACGTCACGGGATCCTAGCAGTGTAGTTGCTATGACCTTGGACCTTCTGGTTCTCTTGCTTCCGTATCTTCCGACTACTGAAGCCCAAGCTCTCTTTGAGGCCTGCCTTTCGGACGAGATTCTTGAGAGCAAGGACAACGCAGTGCAGAAGCGCGGCTACAAGATTTTAGGCAAGCTGCTCGAAGGTGGTAAGGTCAGCGTGGACGCGCAAGTCGTGATCGAGAAGCTCGACGGATTTTTGGACGGGCTGGCTCCCGCTGCGAAGAAGGACCGGTTCATTCTGTTGAGCCAACTAGTCGCCCAGATACCGCCCACCAGTCTCCATCTTATTCCTTCCATTATCCCAGAAGCTGTCCTCGGCACGAAGGAGCCGTCGGAGAAGGCCAGAGTGGCTGCATTTGACTTAGTGGTGGCCATGGGTCGCAAAATGGCACAAGGAGGAGTTGTTCGCCGGAATCAGGTCGAGGACATGGATGAGAGCGGTCAAGGCGAAGGTGCGTCAAACCTATCTCCGGCTTTGTATATTATGCTCACGCACTTCCGCCAGTGGCTGCAAGTGTGGAAGAATATGTCACGATGATTGCGGGTGGTCTGGCGGGTGCAAGCCCGCATATGATCAGTGCAACCGTCACAGCCATTTCAAGACTTGTTTTCGAGTTCAAGGGTAAGTTGGTTGACCGGTTAATTGAAATGCGACTGAAATTAATGAGTCCTTTAGATGCTGTCACACCTCAAATGCATACCGAAATTCTCACCACCCTGCTTATATTCGTTACGTCAAAAAATCGGGAGATCGTCAAGTCTGCCCTGGGCTACATCAAGCTCGCAATCCACACCATGCCCGTCGACCTACTCCAACCGCACTTGAAGCAACTTGTGCCTGCGCTCCTCAGCTGGTCACACGACCACAAGAATCATTTCAAAGCTAAGGTCCGTCATATCTTCGAGCGGATGCTCAGGCGGTTCAGCTGGGAAGATGTATACTCGTGCGCCGGCGAAGAAGACGCGCGCAAGGTACTGCTCAACATCAAGAAGCGGAAGGAGCGGGCCAAGAGGAAGAAGAATGCGAATGCTCAGGAAGAGGAAGAGGGCGAAGACGAAGGCCCGTCTACCAAGCCCGCGACGGGTGATGCGTTCGAGGACGTCCTTTACGGTAGCGAGTCAGAGCTCGACGACAGCGACGACGACACTGCGCCACAACAGACGCGAGCTGGACGCAAGGCCAACAACACTGGCGGCGCACGGTTGAGGGTGGATGATGATTCACCGATGGATCTTCTGTCTGGTGCTGCGTCCGGTATCACAAGTGCGCCATGTTTATTCGTGCTGACTGCGCGTTCACTCATTTATTTTGTCTGTCTATAGACGCCCAGAACAAGAAGCGCCGAAAACCCGGCCAAGACGCCTCACGATACAAGACCGACGACGAGACGGGCAAGATGGTCATTGACGACGAAGACGGGGGCGAGCACGACGAAGACATGGCCCAACAGGACGTTGCTGGAACCGCTTATCGCGAGGTCATCACTTCGGCAGACGGTTTCACACGCGGCCCGAATGGACGCGTGAAGTTCAACAAGGACACCAAAAAGCGTCGCCGCGATGATAACGAGGTGGAGGACGTCGAGATGGCCGACGGTCAGGCTCCTGCGGCAAAGAAGGAGAAGCGGCGCAACGAACCCAAGTTTGGTCAAGAGTTCAAAGCGAAAGTTCGTACCTCGTTTCTATATGTCAAATACTGCTCACGGCGCACGAACAGAAAGCTGGAGGAGATGCTAAGAAGGGTGGCGTTGATCCCTATGCTTACATGTCGTTGTCGCAAGCAGCGAAAAAGAAGAGCAAACGCGATCGAACGGGCATTGTTGGGAAGAGGTAATAGTTTTCTTCATGCATCGGATGCAGGCTTTCTATGCAGTCTTTGGTCGTTGATATCTAGCTCATCCCGTTCATCTACTTCCAATATCACGCACATTTCTTTGTTTCTTCCACCGAGAGCGTGGGCTGTAAATCAAGCACTTTGGGGTATCTTTGCTAGATTGGTTCACACTCATGGGAAACTTTTCGTCAGCTGTCACAAAGTTGACGCACATGCGATGGAACGTTGTAGCGGTGGGTCAATGGTTCTTCACCAAACTCGAAGTCCAGAAGGCTAATCTTCTGTTGCAGCGTGGGCCACCTAATGCAAACATAGACTTGTGACGGCATAAGTTGCTCGTGACCGCTCAGCAACTTACTGATCCGCGATGCATGGTCCATAATATGACCAAGGCCGTGGAGTGTCTTCATACCTGCCAGTGCTCACCGCAACACACAAGCATGTCTGACGACCCTTGGGCGGTAGCTCCCGCTACGCCCCTACCGAAGTTCCGGGTCGCAATATGGTGCGTTCAGCTTGGCCTTCATTACCGTTACGCGCTGTTATTTTGGTTCTGTTCCTTCTAGCGGCGGTGGTATAGGTGGCCTTACGTTAGCTATTGCGCTATCCAAGTTCTCCGACATTGAAGTCGCAGTTTATGAAGCCGCAGGTAGTTTCAAGGAAGTGGGGGCGGGTGTGATGATGTGGGGAGGACGTGGAGAGTTCTGACTCTAATAGGGTTGGATCAACAGCTCCGAGAGGTAGCAGGCGTTCCTGTAGACGGCTCCGCGGGTGAGTGCTACCGCGAGTAGAACGAATAACACCGCTGAATGGCTGTGGATGTCAAGATCCCAACTTCGGGTTTGACTATTGGAGAGCCGATCTACCTGGGGAGGGCCACAGAATCCACCTACTAGATTTGCCTTGTGCGTTTTATGCTATAATTTGGAAGAGGTGGTTTTGACACAACCACCGACAGATGTTACTCATCTCTATCATCGTGCGCATTTCCTCGATGCATTGGCTGCTCGTTTGCCCGAAGGCGTAGGCCATCTTGGGAAGCGGTTACATTCGTACACCCAAAGCTCGCCTTCAGCCCCCATCAAGCTCACATTCGGAGATGGTTCCACTGCTACATGTGACATTCTCATTGGCTCTGACGGTGTGAAGTCTGTTGTACGCCGTCGCATGTATGAAGACATGGCCAGCGCAGGCAAACCCGAGTTACGGAAGTTCATTGAGCCCTTCTGGAGCAGCACCGTGGTATATCGTGCCCTCATTCCCAGCGAAAGTCTTCCTATTCAGAACGGCCAGAAACACCGGGCGTTGAGATGGCCGACTATGGTGAGCGAATCGAATCCTGGAACATTGTACCTTACTGACAGTCTAACGTCTGCTAGTACTGCGGAATCAATAAAGTGAGTTGTGTATGTGTGTAGGGCGCGTGCTGCATTAACTGATAATTGCATTTGCAGCACATCGTATGTTACCCCATTGCCAAAGGCAAGATTGTCAATTTCGTGGGAATGAAGGCGGAACCGCAGAGGGAGGGCGAGCCTTACGGTCAGCCTTGGGTCACGCAGAGCTCTGGGGAGGAGGTCGCCGAGTGCTTCGAAGACTGGGTTCCTGAAGCGCAGGAGTTAATCAAGGTGCGTAAAGACATGTGGCTCTTACTGCAATTTACTGAGTAAAATCCAGAGAGTGAAGAATCCATTGAAATGGGCCGTACACCAGCTACACCCACTCCCAGCCTACGTTCAAGGCCGTGTAGCCCTCCTCGGAGACGCGGTATGCTAGAGACGGCATTCATTACACAGATGCTCATGAAATACGTCTTTAGGCTCATGCGATGACTCCGCATCTTGGGGCCGGAGCCGGTCAAAGCATCGAGGTACGTATTTTGACTTTCAGATTATTTTATTGGACTAACCTTGGGCTACAGGATGCATACATCCTTGCCGGAATACTCGGACAACCATCCGTCACGCTTGGCAACGTTTCGCAGGCTCTCAAAGCCTACGAGCATGTCAGGCTTCCTTTGCAACCAGTATCATGCACGGTTCGCGGACTGCTGGCTCGTACTACGAACTTCGCAGCGTGCACAAGGACGATATCGCTGCTGTAGCCCCCGCAATTCAGAATCAATGGGGCTGGGTCAAGAGCGAAGATCCTGCAGACCAATTGGACCGGGCTCTGAAGTGGATTTCAAACCAGCCTAGGGCCAAACTCTAACCAATGATCATGTCGATGTGTGTGGGGTTGGGTGAGGGCTATTGCGTAGTGACTACATGCAATGCGGATGTTCGGCTCAATCCTGTCATATGCATAATACTTGGTGTTTCTCGCCGTACCATACGTTGGATCCACAACCACTGTCAAACAGGCTCGTGGTCGTGCCGGTAAGCTATGTAGGACATCGTCAGTACGGTACCGGTGGTTATAACAGAACCTGGTTCGTGGTCGTGCCTCGTATTTTGCATTCGCGCAGCTCTGACATCAATGTTTGCACGTAGTCTATAGCCGTATCGCCCCACGGCCCGATGCCGTTCGGTGATAGTCAGATGCGTCAAGCGTCCGCGTCAGCAACTGGTCTGGGCATCGAGGTACGTTCGCAGGTCCATTAGGCTGATGCTATACTAGTACTGATTCGAACGTGTCACCGGGATGCATAGAATCATCCCTGCTGCGAGTCTTGGTCACACACCAGTAACCTTCGAGAATCCCCCGCGAGTTGTCATAGCCTATGAACACGATCGCTTGCCACGCATACAACACTGTGTGAGTCTCCGAGCAGGCAAGCACGCAGCTCTACCTCACCAGGGTAGCATAGCAACGATAACACCATCTTGAAACTAGCTGCACAGAACATGTGGGAGCGGATAGGCCAGGCCCCAGCTGACCTGCTGGATAGGGCTCTGATGTGGATGGCCAACGAGTTCGAGACAGCAGCCGGAGCTCTCTTTGTAAACCAATATGCTGACACAACTCCCGCTTGATTAGTACGGTGCTAATAGAAAAAACGGATAGAAGGTTTGCAACTGGGGTATCAACGTTTGTTACGGACTGCGTGAGAGCGGTCAGGTGGAACGGCGAATGTACTTCCTCACCGCAATCAGCAAGCGTAATGAACTAATGGTTCGCAAATGGTTCTTCCGCGTCAATACAGTGAATTGAGTTCTCACATTTCCGTTTTGTAGAACGCAGAGCATTACTTCTTTCAACGCAATCATACTTCTCCGCGCCGAACAGAATCCGTGCGGGCGTGCGGGTCACTTGGGGGTTTTTTTTTGGCCGTATAAGAACCAAACGAAAAGTAATGTCCCATCTGAATCTCCTGAGCGTAGCGAAGTGCTGAACATGCACAGCGAAGGATCTCGGTCTGCTACTGCGCCGCCTTCAAAATTTAGGGTGGCAATATGGTGGGATAATGTGCTATTAAATCCTTAGATGTGCGCTGACCATAACGCCCTTCAGTGGGGGAGGATTAGGCGGCCTTATTCTTGCGATCGCTCTTGCGAGATGTCCTGACATCGAAGTGAACATCTACGAAGCTGCTACCAGCTTCCAAGAAATTGGAGCAGGTCTTATGATCTGGGGCAGGGCCTGGAAAGTCCTCGCTTTGATCGGTCTGGACAAACCTTTCCGGGAACTTGCAGGTGTTGCGACGGATGGCTCCGAAGGTATGCTGCTCACATAGGCTAAAGAAAGGCAAGACGGATAATGACAGAAATTAGATCCTCATTTTCACTTCTTTCCTGCGCCGTTCAGACGAAGGGCCCGAAGGCCGGACATATCATCAAATGCAGTTCTCGCCAAGGCGTGAGTATCCTAGTATTTTCGGAAGCTGAATACCGTATGAACCGCTCACTCATCTCAAGAGCCTACTCATCAATATCACCGTGCACACTTACTCGGTACCCTCGTCAACCGCCTTCCCGATGGCATTCACACTCACCTGGGCAAGCGTCTCAACACATACACCGAAAGTGGACCATCGGATCCTATCGAGCTTGCTTTCGACGACGGTTCTACCGCAGCATGTGATGTCCTGGTTGGTTGTGACGGGATCAAGTCAGCCGTGCGCCGATCCATGTTCCAAAAAATGGCCAAAGCAGGACGACCAGAGATGTTGAAGTATATTGAACCTGTCTGGACCGGAAGCACCGTCTACAGAGGTCTTATCCCTGCAGAGAAGTTAGTACGAAAGGACGGGGAGCTTCACCCTGCACTTAGAATGCCCATGATTGTGAGTTGACATACCTTCAAGCACAAAAGCAAGTTTGACTAACGGGCTAACTCCCTAGTGGCAAGGGAAAGGCAGAGTAGGTTGCACTATGCCCATGAGCATCTCCAGCTTTTGCAATTTAGAACAAATGTTCATTTCTAGATTTTGGTCAGCTATCCTATTGCTCAAGGAACGATGACGAACGTTGCTGGCATCGTCAATAATCCGGCACTCAATGGCACTCCTTGGGACCAACCGTGGGTGTCATTCTGTCCGCCGGAAGAAGTGGCTACTAGTTACACCGGGTTTGAAGCCGATGCTCTGGAATTGGTGAAGGTTAGATGCGACGTTCTGCTCAAGTCCATCGACTTATACACGTTTTTCTTACCGCAGCACGTCGAGAGCCCTACAAGATGGGGCTTACACAAATTACGCCCCTTACCTGCGTCCGTGAGCGGAAGGGTGGCGCTTCTAGGAGATGCCGTACGTTCCTGCTCGCTACGACAGCCGGGGAGATTGATCACAGGGTGACTGTAGGCGCATGCAATGACACCTTTTCAAGGCGCAGGAGCGGGCCAGGCAATTGAGGTGGGTATCTGTCTGCGATTCATTCTGCCTAGCTTCTGATATATAATTATAACAGGATGCATTCACCTTGGCTGGATTGCTTGGGCATCCGACCGTGACCAAGTCGAACATAAAACAGGCTCTGCAAGCATACGAGCATGTCCGCCTACCGTTTGCGAACGAGGTCCAGCATCGCTCGGACAGGATGGGTGAACTGTATGCCCTCACAAGCGTCAATTCTGACGACGACAGCGCTCTTCTATCAGAGGTTTATGCGCAGTGGGATTGGCTCAGTGCCGAAGAACCTGAGGAGCATCTGGAGCAGGCGTTGGGCTGGTTGAAGACGCAAGACGGCTTGGCGGCAAGACCAAAGTTATGAAGTGTTTCGTGACATACATAGTATCTGTACACTAGTCTCGGAGATGTGCATGTAGTTTGCGCACTAGCCCATAAAATTGTGAGTAAATAGGCTCTCTGGATACATGAACTGGAGATGAAGAGATGGTTAGGTGCTGTGGTAAAGATGGTCTGCACGGACTGCTGGCTGATTGGCCTAAATGCTGTACAATTGGACAGTAAGGACCACGGATAACATCTCGAGATGGCTGAGTGAAGTGAGCGAGAATGGCGTGAATGTTGACTGAAAGTCACAAATTTCGAGCAGGGTCTTCCTATTCCCTATACAGGCACCGTTCGTCTTGTCTCAAAATGCATGATATTGCGCGCGCTGGTACATTGCGGAAGACGTGCGAGACCGAGAAGACCACAATGCGCTACTTCTTCAACTTCTCGACCAACTCGGGTACGGCGTCGAATAGGTCCGCGACAAGTCCAACATCTGCGACTTGGAATATGGGAGCGTCTGGATCCTAGAACAGGTGCGCAAGGTAAGATAGATTTCACCGCTGTTCAACAAGAAAGACCGACCTTGTTTACTGCGACAATGAGCTTAGAGTCCTTCATACCAGCTAGATGCTGGATAGCGCCGGAGATTCCGAGAGCCATGTAGAGCTCGGGGGCAACAACCTTTCCGGTCTGCCCAACTTGCAAGGAGTTGTCCGCGTACCCGGCGTCGACAGCTGCTCGAGAAGCACCGATAGCAGCGCCTAAAGCGTCGGCCAGTGGCTCCAGGGTAGCATTGAAGGTCTCGGCGTTCTTCAATGCGCGGCCGCCGGAAACCACGCGGCTTGCGACACCGAGCTCGGGGCGGTCAGACTTAGTGAGCTCCGTTCTGACGTGTTCGGTTTGTGGTTCTGCGACTTCCACGGGATCAACAGCCTTCGCCTCCACTTCTGATCCATCCGCCGGCGCGACTGGGAATGCGGTGGACCTCACAGTGAAGAACTTCAGCGGGATAGATGATGGCGCCCGGACGGTCGCAATGGCGTTGCCTGCGTATATTGGCCGTGTGAACGTTGTGCTGTTCGATGAACTGTCATGTTCTAGTGAGGTGATATCCGAGACGGCGGGGACATCGAGCTTGGCGGCTACACGGGGAAGGATGGACTTCGCGAACGCTGAGTGCGCGGATACAACATGCGTGAACGGGGACCCTTCAGATAGAATCTTCTCGAGCAGAGGCGAGACGGTTTCTGGTAGTGGTGGTGCATAGTTGGGCGACGAAGCATGCAGAACTGCCGAAAGACCCTTCAACCTGCAAGGATCACCTTAACTCAGAAACGAGTTTAGGTGAATGCAAACAGCCCCACGTACTTCTGAGCCTTCGGTAACACCGCCTTTACTTCCTCCGGAGACCCTACAACGAGGCCTGTTACCTGTCCTCCTAGCTTCTCCGCTGCGGTCAAGGCGGAGAGAGAGCCTGCGTCAATGGTGCCCCCTCGATGCTCAAGAAAGACGAGTGCATGAGGACCCGCAGCTGTAGCGTATGTCCTGAAAACTGCAGGCTTGACCCGGAGAAGTGACCGAGACCGCAACATGGTAGAGTGTAAGTTTAGCAAGAGCGTAGAGTCAGTTCCCCGCATACCCTCGCATACTACCGGGCCGCATCAAGAGGCCCGCAGCCGGAGATATGGTTGGGGTTAAGGTTGCCGCTTTGCAACACGCAAGCGCCACTGCGTCTGAAGCACTTCGATTCCAACCACCATGTTGCGCGAAACGAGGAATCAAACGTGCAAAGAAATGGTACAATTGCGTCTCGCTTTCTTAGTTCTACAGACTGCATGTTTGGATGCCTATGCCATACCTGCAGCTTGTAGGTTGTTTTTTGTTGGCTAACCTCGAGCTGGCTTCGTTCTTCGCTAGTGCATCGTCGTTTGAACATGGCGTGTACTTTTGAAGTCCTGCAGCCATTTCATACCATCCCGTTACACTTTTGACTAAGGATCCGCAGCCATCGCCGCTCATGCCTTGCGGCGAACACGATGTCTCGGCGTACGACATGTATCAGGATAGTAGGGTTCTCCGGCGCTGAGATCCCATAATCGTCTCCTCGATTACCAGAAGGTTCGGGCCACCCTAGCATATAAACAGCCAGCTTGCTATCGCCTTCAACCTCCTTCTCTCCCTCTCTCCCCTCAATGGCTACCATGGCCAAAAGCCCTTGCCATTTTCACAGCCGGCCTGGGGGCTGCCGCAGTGGCAGCTCCTGTAGATTCTCGCACGTCGGACCTCCTGGACCAGACCGAACGACTACGACAAGCGGCGGCAGTCCGTCAGATGCCCCAGCAACGAGACCTTCGCCTTTCTCCAATCCCACCTCTGGCAGCCCAGCGCCGCCTGGAGTATGCGGCTTCTACTGGAGGGCAGGTGATTGCAACCGCGGCTTTGCCTGTCGCTACAAGCACGAAAAGGATCCCGCTGTGGTGACGTCTTCCTCATCATCAGCCGCTGAAATTCCCTCTGCACTGGTACCATTCTTGACACATGCTGGTATGGCCCGGTTGTCCAACGGGGGCAGCGATGCTCTTATTACAAGCAATACGAAGCCCAAGACGCCATCTGAAGTCCACAATTATCTAAAGATGTACCTGTATGACAACTATCAGTTTCGCCACACTTTCGATATGCATGGGTTTCTTGCGTTATTGTCAGACGCTACTACAAGCAATGCGACATGGGTGAGTCGCAAATTATCTGCTATTAGCATACGTCTACCCAAGGCTGACAATGACATGTAGACCGCAGAGGATGGCCAGGTATGTTGTATCGCCCGTCGCTGTTGACGATGTGAATGAACACTATGTTTTCAAGTTGCTGCTTGATGCTGTTGCAAAGGTTTGTGGCAAGCTATGACTCAAGTCGCTCACTCTGACCTCGTATACAACTGTACTAGGGCAATGGCCTCCAACGGATCAATGACATCTTGAGCTGGGAGAAGGTTTCAGTCCAAGCCAGCAACGACAAGACCGCGCTGTCGTTTCACCGTGGTTACATCCCCCTGATACAAGTCCGTATAATACTCAAACTCGCTCGCACATTTTCCTAACTTTCCCTTCCAGTATCTGTCTTCCGATTTCGTCATCAAAAGCGTTCTCTCGCATCTCATTAAGTAGGTAATATACCTCAGGAGTGAACAAATGTCTGACAATGGATAGTGCATTATACATGGTCCTGATGGAACATTTTGATCCCTTCGCGCAAAACGTGAGAGTCGTGTATGGAGAAGATCATTGTCGGCTCCAAGTCTTTCCAGGAGCCGGGAATGAACTTCTCCAGAGGCACGAAGAATGTTGGCGGCGCCCAGGTCTTAGGGTCGCTGGCTATCGTTCTTTTACAGTGAGTCATGTGCCATGTTTTCTCTCTTTGGTATGCTGATGATTTGATAGGTGTCTTACCCGCATCAAGAATGCCACAGCCAAACATCCCAAGTTGCTCGACTTGGTGCTCGACTTGAGTGTTTGGACTGAGTCTTGGGCGGCGGCGATCACTGCCACCTACCCAACTTTCGACGATCCCATCACTTCCTCCCCAACTCAAACCCGTGAACAGATTGCACAGTATCTCAAAGCGAAGGTTGGACAGCTGGTCTCGATTGTCAACAGGGAGCACGCAAGGGCCGAACGGGTGAAGCAGCCGAGCCATATCTTCGCTGGCGCGGACTCAGATGAAGGAACCCTTGCTGCTCTTCACAACAGCTACGTCGGTCCTGGAGAGATTCGTGCCGAAGGCCCGCGCCATGACAATGACCACGTTGAGATCAACGATATTAGGATTGCACCGACGAATGAGGAACTGAGCTCCAGGGTGCCACCGTTTCTTCCATCGACGCTCTACGGTGCACCGCATCCCTTACCTCTTGGTAGTGTTGAACGTCTACTCGACACTCAATTCAGGCTGCTGAGGGAGGAACTGACGTAAGTGACTCTCAGCATCTGTGAATTCTGGTTGTTCATTGCGGTACAGTGCTCCGCTTCGTACTTCGGTTCAGCTTGTCTTGGAAGACCTCGTGTCCTCGAAGCCTGGTACGCAGCTTTCTGAGGTCATGAAACGAGGTGGAGGAAAATACCGAGGCCATTCGGACGGACAAGACGCTGTCCTCTTCAATGTCTACACGAACGCCGAGTTCACAGGGATCACGCCGGACTGGAAGGGCCTGTCCGTTGGGATGTCCATCGACACTCCACCAGGCCGTGCACGCGCAGCCGAAGCCAGCCGCAGGGCATGGTTCTGGGAGGGCATGAGCGGCAAGAGACTTATCTCCGGTGGATTGGTTGGGCTGGTCTGGCAGCGAGGCACGGCAATCGACGTTCACCTAGGCGTCATCTCAAGCTCGATCCGTGATCATGTCTCCTCCGCGAAGCAGAGCGCAACACGCATCACGATCCGGGTCGCCTTCTTCGACTCTGATGTCCAGCTACGCATCTTGCAGGAGCTTCGTCGCCCAGCAGAGGAGCGCGAGGGCGTCAAGATGCTCGTCGAGGCTACCGTCATGTTTGCCTCCGTCAGGCCATTCCTCGAGGCTCTGTATCGCGAACCGACGAAGCTTCCCTTCAGTCGGTATCTCTCATTACATCCGTCCGGTGAATTGAGCAAGATCTCTATCGATCCACCTGCGTACGCCAAAATTCCGGATTTTACCTTCCAGCTTGCTTCGTTGTTCCCACCCGAATCTGGCGTCGACAACCTAGAGCTCTCTGTGACAACCCCAGAATCCATTGAGAACGCGCGGATGGAGTTGCGTAGCCGGAGCCGTCTCGATCCAAGCCAAGCCGACGCCGTTATTGATGCATTAACGAGAGAGGTTGATCTACTTCAAGGGTGTGTTCACTATTTTTCAGTTTGTTCACAATGTCTCACTTGACCCCGTTTCCGAAGACCCCCAGGAACTGGCAAGGTGAGTATTATTATGTACATGCCCGTTTTCCCCTTTACTCATGCTATTGCAGAGCTATACGGGCGTCGAGCTGATACGTGTTCTGCTCGCGAATGGAGCCGGTCCTATTTTGATGATCGCTTTCACCAACCACGCCTTAGATCATATGCTCTGTTCCGTCTTGGACGCAGGCATCACCAGGAAGGTTGTTCGCCTAGGTTCCAGATCCTCCGACGAGCGCATCTCGAAATTCTCTATTGAGGCCATGGAGGAAGTGGCGGGCAAGTCTCGCCTCGACCGTGCTTTTGCTGGCAACCACCGAGGGGTGAAGGCTGCTGAGAATCAGATCAAGGAGCTCATGGAAGAGTGCATGAAGACCGATGTTGGAATACAGGACATCCTTGATCATCTCGAGCGCAGATTTCCTGTCCAATTCCAAGACTTCATGCAGCCGCCGCCATGGATAGGGTGGTTCCATAAAGTCTCCAAGACCAACAACGCTGGATGGACGCAGGTCGGTAAGCGTGGTCAAGATATCCTGGTGGATTATTCCCTCTATGGATACTGGCTACGAGGCGGCGACTTGGACTTTCTCGAGCAGTCTCAATTGCAAGGACCCTCCGCCTCTCAACTGCCACTCTCGACAGACTTGCCTTCATCAGAGAATGGAAACCCCATCCCTCAGCGCACCAACCAGTTCGAGCTCCTACAGGCCGATCCAATGAGTGACGACTCCGACTCCGACTCCGACTCCGTCTACGCATCTCTTGCGGAAGAGATGGGCAGCGACGACTTCGAGAATGTCGCCCCAGAGGAGGCCTGGGTGTTCTTACCCGTTCGCACTGATGGCTTGACCCCGCCCGAAGAGCTCGAGGAGTTTGAGGCTCCCGCACGTCCCGTACCAGTGATAGCGCCAGCCGCACCTCTGCCTATACCAACATCTACTGCACAGCCTGAAGATCCCTCATTATCCCTAGACGACGGCATCAACCCCTCTGACTTCCACAATCTGCGCGAGTTCTTTGAGTTCTGTGGCTATACCGAAGCCCCCCGGGTGCCGTCGATGGATCGCCCTCTCAACATACTCCTGGACCTTGATGAAACATGGACATTGTCGCGGGCCGAGCGGGAGCGTCTGCATGAGCACTGGGTCGACGAGATGCGAATGATCGCGCAGGATGCGAGGATCGCCGAATTTGAGAGGCTTCGTCAAATGCACGCGGATGCCCTCAAGAAGTACAACGAAGGCAAAGCAGCAGTAAGTGGTACAAGGCTCTTTACCGACGATGCATACTGAAATAATCAACTTCAGGCGCGAGTAGAGCTGCTCAGAAACGTGGACATCATCGGTTGCACGACGACTGGTGGGTATATGCGCTTATGTATGTAGTGATCTCCATTAAGTAAGTCTTCCTTTCATAGGTGCGGCGAATCTCACTGCAATGCTTGAGGTGGGAATGAGTACTTTTTGCCTGCTCCCCTTGGATATTGATGATTATGCTATAGTCCATCAGGGCCAAGGATCATGCTGGTAGAAGAGGCGGGACAAGTTCTGGAGGCACATATACTCGGGGCATTGGTGCCCTCCATCCAACACCTCATTCTCATTGGAGATCCGAAGCAACTACGACCGACCATCAGCAACTTTGGTATGTACGGCATGCTCTACGCGCTCTCATTAGTCGTTCTTATATGGATTCACAGCGCTGTCCACGGAGCACAAGAGTGGCGGGAAGATATTCAAGTTTGACATGTCCCTGATGGAGCGTCTGTCGAGTGGGGGCTTCCCTATGTCCCAAATAGATGTTCAACGGCGCATGCGACCTGATATCGCTGACCTCGTACGGTGAGTGTATCTGGGCCACTGATATCTGGGTGCCTCCAACCACAGTGCTAAAACGTTCACACATAGACGGACACTATATCCCAAGCTCGAAGATCACGCCTTGGTAAAGGAGTACCCGTCCGTGAGGGGAATGCACAAGAACCTGTTCTTCTTTGATCACCGGCACAAGGAGAATGGCGGCGAGGACGACTCCATCTCGAAGTTCAACCAGTTCGAGGCACGTTAAATATTTTGCATCGAGATTGATGCTAACATTGACCTTGATGTTAGGTTGATCTCATCGTCGATCTCGTCATGTACCTCCTCAGGTAAATCACAGGTCTGGTGTTCACTTTTCAGCACATTTTTTAAATAAAATCTGTAGACAAGGCCCGTATTCTGCGGAAGGCGACATCGTCGTACTGTGCGCATATCTAGGGCAACTCGCCCGGATGCGCGATGCCTTGGCGAACAAAGTTGCTGTGGTCATCGATGAGCGAGACCAACGTGAGCTTGCCGACCGCGAAGGGGACCAGGAGGACCAGGAGGACTTGCCCACTGGTGTTGAGCATGTCAAAGTCACCCGCCGGGTACGTAATGTGTTCTGTCGGTCACAACCGTTCTCTGACAGTACACTTCAGGTCCGACTTCGTACTATTGACAACTATCAAGGCGAAGAGGCGAAGGTAAATATAATTGCTCCTGCTTTTGCTGTCATTGGTGCGGGTTTTTGACATCTTTCAGATTGTCATCCTGTCCCTGGTCCGAAATTCGGGCGGCGCTGAAGACGATGGAGCTGTGCATGGACATTCGAATATGACGCGCGCAAACGTTGGCTTCCTGAAGGTACGCGATCGTGATGCACTCCGTGCTAAAAATACTTTGCTTACGCTCGAATCCAGTCAGAGAACCGAACGAATGGTGGGTAATTCGTATAAGCAGATCATATCATTGGCTAATTTCTTCCTGTTCCAGTCGCTTTGTCGAGGGCGCGTGAAGGCCTTTACATCCTTGGGAATGCGCGCGACCTCAGATCTAGGAGCGGCATGTGGCGCTCGGTGCTTGAAATTTTAGAAGAAAAGGACTGCATTGGAACTTCGCTCCCCGTAGCTTGTCAGCGACACCCGGACGTCCAAGAACGCGTGTCGAAACCAGGCCAATTAGCTCGTATTGCCCCGGATGGTATGTCGGAATCATACCGCACAGATAATGCCACTGACTGCGATGCACCCCGTAGGTGGTTGCCTCCGTCAGTGCGAGCTCGCGCTTGAGCTGCGGACATCTCTGTCCGTACAAGGCACGTAGATCGCAGTGCGAATCTCGAGAAAATGAAGATCTGACATATCGCGCAGTGTCACTCTGACGACCCCAACCACAAGACTGTAAAATGCGAGCAGCGATGCACCAGATTGTGCCCTCGAGGACATCCTTGCTCGAGACCATGCGCGGAATCATGTGGGCAATGCGAGGCTTCGATCGCCAACGTCGAACTTCCGTGTGGGCATGTCAAGGGTCAGGTGTCTTGGTAAGTGGTTGCATTAGCGCTCTGGGATTCAAGTTAAGCTGGTTGTTTCCTCATAGCTTTGCGCTGGATGATCTGTCTCAAGTCTTCTGCGATGTCTTACTGAAGAAGCAGCTCCCAAATTGTGAACACGAGGCTGAGATGCCTTGTTCGGCGGACCCCACATCGTATCTCTGTCGCGCACCTTGCAACGGAACCATGACATGCTGTGGCAGAAGCTGCGGGGTGCAGTGCTCGCGATGCCAACAGTTGAATGCGGACGCCGACAGGAAGATGCATCTCCCACACCCTTGCGAGAAGCGGCTCTACTGCGAGCACCAATGCGACAGGATGTGCTCAAGCGACCACGAGTGTACTACGCAGTGCACGGCGCCGTGCCGCCAAGCGTGCGCTCACGCCCGCTGCCGACAGCCTTGTAGCGTTCCCTGTGCTCCTTGCCAGGAGCCGTGCATCTGGTGAGTCCCAGTAAGAGTACAGAACATGGGGACGCCGGTTTACCATTATGTTATAGGCAATGTCCTCATCAACAATGCCCCGTACCTTGCGGCTCGGTACGTCTTCCTTTGCATGGCATGACAATTTTGTTTCTCACACGTGAGATTTAGATTTGTGCTCGCCTCCCTTGCGACATTCGTTGCAAGACGATCCTGCACTGCGGCCATCAGTGTCCTTCGGGTCAGTACTTCACTTCGTTACGATGAACAGCCCATATCTCATCATCTGTTCAGTGTGTGGAGAAGACTGCGCCATTCAAGTTTGCCCAACATGCTTGCCTACGGAAAGGAAGGAGGGCGTCATAGTTGATCTCATCCTCTACAGGTCGCTGGAAGATGTGGACCCCGACATGGAGACCTTGGACGAACTGCTCATCACGATCCCTAACTGTGGACATGTCTTCACTGTCGAATCGTTGGATGGGCATGCATCGATGAACGAGTACTACAGGCAGGACAACAACGGCAAATGGATTGGGTTGGAAGCACCTCCAAATGACTTCAGGAAACCGCCTACATGCCCAACATGCCGCACTGCCATCACCTCGAACCGCTACGGCAGGGTGTACAAGCGCGCCGACCTGGACATTCTCGAGAACAACGTCGCATTCCGCATGTCACAGGCCCTCGCCACGATCAGCCGTGCGCTCGAGTCGGTACAGACACCAGCCCTCAAGGACAAGCTCAAGGCAGAGGCCGACGGTCCTAACCTCTCGCTCAAGCAGGCGTCAATGAAGGGGACATCGGCGCGTCAGAAGCAGCAGAAGACGCTGCTCCAGCAAACCCGCAAGACCCCGCTCCCCGTCAACACTCTCGACCCCAGCGATATGAAGCTACACGGCATCCCGATCGTGGAAGTCAAAGCGTGGCGGTCAACGGTACGCAAGCTACTCGACATCTACCGCGATACGGTGGCACTGGCTGGCATCCGGTCTGCGCACGTCCATGCCTGGGAGGCGTCCTTCACATATTTGTACCAGAAAGAGATGGAGCTCGCCATGCAGAGCCCAGAGACGGCGCCGCGGAACCCACATGAACACGCTATGCGAATGGCTAGGCTCGGCGTTGGCCAGCCCCAACCCCGCGCGGACAGACGGTTCCTTGTTGAGGCCTTCTGGACGTCAATCCACGTTCGGCTCGTGCTCGCTGGCCTGGCGCAGACATGGGTCAAGGCGCTATCGGAAAAGTCTGCAAAGTATCCCGCGGAGAACAAGCAGCTTTGGAGCATCTACATCTCCTTCCTCTTCCGTTCGTGCATGCACGACGCCCGCATCGCGCTCGGCATCACAGGAGCAGTCCGAAAGCCACCGGCAGACAGTCAAGACGTCGCTGCTGCTTCTGCGCATTGAGCTCGAGCATTTCCAGTTCAATGTCGACGCGGCTCAAGGGAAGGACAAGTCCAAAGAGAAGCGCGAGGAGCTCGCGGAGCGCGCCAAGACGAAGTTGCAGGAGGCTCAGGCCCAGATCAAGGCGATCCGCCGCGCACACATGACCGTGAAGCGCAGCGAACAGACGCAAGAGCACCAGTGGCTGGCCGTGAACTTCGGCAAACCCGCGGAGACTATCGTTACGGAGTGGGAGAAGCTGGAGCGTTCCCTCCGCATGGATACTTTCTATGAGCCCATGTCGCTCGAAGAGATGCAGAGCGTTGTCCGCGGCCTCAACTTCTGTACGTCAGCTCCTTATATCTTTTGCCCTCATCCTCCTGACCTCGACGTTCATCTAGCGCATACCGGGCATTTCTACAAGTGTCCAGCTGGTCATACCTTTGTCATCGCGAACGTGAGTGGTTGGCATTTTCTGGGGAAATCGGGGCTGACTTGAACTCTCTGCAGTGTGGTGGCGCAAACCAACAGGCATTCTGTCCCGAGTGCGGGGCGGCCATCGGCGGAACGGGACATACTCTGGTCGCGGGCAACACTCGCGCCATGGAATATGAGGAGATCTCGAGAGCGCAGGGCGTCGTTCGCAGTCCGTGGAGTTGGGGAGTATAGGCCAACCACTGTAGTTCTGTCCGATGCACGTCTTTGTCTCGTTCGTGATGCTTTATTGACCATCATCCGTAGGTATTGCACTCATCTTGTACTTCAGCTGTCATCGTCGTCGTATCGCCGCTATCTTGCTTTGCACCGTAGATCTTGTTGTAACTTGTACCATGCCGTAGATTATTCATCGGTCATCACCTGATCCATTCCCACCAAGCAATTTGTTGAGACTCTGAGAGCAGCACGTCTTCCTCGATTACATTATAGTACACGGGCATGATTCCGTCGTCGACACGCTCACGTACAAGATACATCCTGCCCGCTTTGTTACATATTGCTTCAGTCGATTACGTACTGTAGATGTGATATATATCCAGAGACTTTCTGCTCTTCATGAAGACTGGATAGTGACGGTACTGTCGGGCTCTGTGATGACCAATTGCACTTGATGAAATGACGCAGAATGGGAGAGAGGAATGCACGCACCGATGTAGTCGATGAGATCCTCACCGAGAGACTGTAGCTGGGTGAGGTACGACTCCGGAATCGTCGCGGAGAAGCCCTGCGATGGGACAGATGGAGTTAATAGGATACTTGTACAACCAGAAGATAATGTAGCTACCTTCAACAGCGACCCGTTCTCCCACTTGTCCTTGATCTGACCACCTACACATCACGCGTCAGCAGGAGCTTATGTAGCAGCGCATCTCCGCGACAACGCACCATTGGCATTCACATCGTCCGCATACTTATTGATCTGCTCTGCAGTCGCAGTCTTCTTGAATACGACTATGTACTCTGTGGTTCTCAAGTCAGTTTTCCCACTCAGCCATGCACATCAAGCGACGCACTGCCGGACATGTTTCGTGAAAGGTTTGCAGAGGTTCGGGAGAGGATGGTAGAGATGGCGGTGGAAGAAGAGCAAAGACACTGCGGAAGGCGGGGGGCCGGGGCACGCCACAAGATATGGAGTTAATCAATTAGACGCCTTATGACGCGTGCAGTGCGTGACGCGTCAGAATCACTCTACTGACGCGTACCCGGAGCTCGCGAGTTCGAGGCTGGCTGAGGGAATGGTGTATTGAAACGAATGTGACTGTCCATGAGATACAGGATGATTCTGCAACCTCTGAATAAAGGACTATTAGAGTATCTAAGGTAAGTGTAGAGTTCGATGGGTGGGTATCAACAAGGGATAAGGGGCAAAGCGGACAGTCGTGAATGGTCGTGACAGGTCATGAAAAGAGAAATGAATGGGGAAAAATGAAAGAGTCGAGGCGGAGCCCAAGTGGAGGTATCATCAACAGGTTTCCAGTGGTATCATATTGCAGTGCGGTGGAAAGAAAGAAAAGAGAAGCTTCAGCCTAGACAGCGGTGACAGTCTCAGCGCTATAGGTTGTGTGGACGGATGTCGGCGTCGGCGGGACAATCGCAACCTCAGGAAACTCAGACCGCGTGCCGTCATCGTTCTTCTCGGCGCGCTCGTGCACTGGACTGTCTTCGACAGGTGGAGATGTGTTGACCTCCGGTTCGCCAAACGCCGATTCATGAATGGCCAAGGGCGGAAGAAGAGTCGGTGGGGATTCAGAAGCTGGACGAGATGGCGGAAGTTCGACGGAAGAAGTGTCGGGGGACGCCGGCTTGTCAATGAGAGACGGCTTGGCGGGGTCCTCTTCCGGCGTGGGTTGGGTGGCCGTGGTAGGTGCAAGTGTGAAATCCCAAGGACGAGGGACCAGCGCAACAGGAATAAGCCTGGGTCGCGATCAGCGTCCGGTAACGTAAGGAACTAATGAAGGGACCTACCAAGTGGCAGCGCAGACGACACCCTTACCTTGGTCTTCGCGCTTGATCAAGTTGAACTCGGTGTCGATAAAAGACGAAATGTAGCGGACAAAGGGAAGAATCTCCCGCGCGCCTTCGTTCAGGACGGATAGAGCGGTCAAGACGTTGATGACCGAGTGCGCAATCGAGGGAGCCTTGCTGAGATACTCTATCGACGGAGGCGGAAGGCATACTTCGAAACCCCACCAATCTACATATCCGTTAATATAGAATGCATCCAAGAGAGTGAACGTACTCACAAGTAAGCACGGAGATCCTGTCCGTGGGCGGATGGATCCCAGAGTGGTCAGGTAGTAGAGCCTTGCCTGTCGCGTAGCCCAGAGCCATGAGCTGCGGCGTCACTTGCTCAAGACCTTGAATGACTGTCTTAGCCGTTGGGACGGCACCGCTGAACAACCCAGGCGCGTCACCGGGCTGCCCAAAGCCCATGTTAGGCGCAGTCACGAGGTTGACCAACTCCATCTCGTCAAACATCGTCCGGAGTTGTGTGATCGATGCGCTGTATACGCTCGCGGCATCCGATGGAACGCTTCGTTCTGTGGTCTCCGCCGCCTCTGTAGCAGGGTTGAGCTTGGAGAAGTGTCGTGCGTCCGCTTCCGTGTCGGTGTACTGGAGACACACCGCGTGGATAGGTGCCGCCGGTCCCAATGTAACGTATTCAGGCCCTGCATGCGGCTCGGAGAGGGGTTCGTTGCTGGCAGGCAGGGCACGCAGCTGCGCTATGACGCGGTTCGCGCTCTTCGTCTTCAGTAGCTGCGACTTGACCTTCTCAACCTTCGGTTTCGAGATGGGCTTCGCCTTAACTTGGGACAACGTGATTCCCGAGGGTCCAACTATGAGCGTGCGCACGATCACCGCGCTCTCCTTCGCCTTCTTGTCTGCACTCGATACGCGTACGGCTCGCTTCGTACGGTCCTCCGCAACCTGGAGCTTCTTCTTGTGCTCCTGCTCCGTGCTGAGAATAGGTTTGTGTTCTTCGCCAGACATCTGACCATTCATGAATTTGAATGAGAGCGGGTGGAAGGAGAAACGACGTGGGTTTGGGAGTACGTTCTCCTTCTCCGACACGATGGGCTTCAAGGCGGGCACTTGGTCCTCTGACTCGGACGACTCTGCGGCTTGGGGGGGTGAGCTGGTAGATACATCTGCTAAGGATGATGCGGGTGGGAGAGAGGTCGATTCATCGGTCGGCGCGTCTCGTGGCACGTCGGTAGAGTAGATCGACGCAGACGGTCGTGGGTCCGCTTGTGCCTCTGTCGGTGTCTCCTGCACTGCAGACGCAGAGGCCTCAGCTCCAGGTACCTCAAGCTGCGTCACAGGCTCAGGTCCTTTCTCTGTCTGCGCCGCCTGCGCTACGCTCGCACTCGCCTCGGTAGGCTTGTCTGGGGAAGCGTCACTCGGTTTCACCTGAGCGACGTTGACGTCGGACTTGTTCAGCTTGCTGCGCGAGCGGGAGAGCAGCCCAAACATCGTGAAGAGATTGAAAGAAAGGACAGGTTACGGGCAGAAGTGGTCTGCTGGGACTGAGAGAAAGCGGTGGGAAGGGTTGAAAGAGGTAGACGGCTCAGGAGGCTCTTATACGTTCCCGTTTTGGCAAGTCACCGGGAGAGGAGGGGCGTGGGAAGATCTTCGTGTACAGGAGATCGGCGGTCCCCTTCGTCAATCCAGCGCGCCGAAGCGGGAACGTCCCCTAACCTCCTGCTCCATCAGCGATGTACTTGCCTGCTTTTCCCAGCACAAAATATCCCAATAAGTCGCGTGAAGACAGTGGCATGTTGGGTACTGCATCGCGAAATGCCACTGGCATAGAAAGTGGGTATGACAACAGTCTCATGCTACCATTGCGTCAGCATTGTTTTGACTGCGTTGCACAGGGATTGGTACGAGAGAGAGCCCAGGAAGTTCTGTCGGTGGAAGAGGAGATAAAGCACTCTTATATGTCTTATTTGGCCAGTAGGCAGCGAGCTGTTGAAGACAGAATACGACTATTTATGGTTCACCATCTCAGCCTTTGTTTTCTTCGCTACGCTCGCGCTCGCGTCGGCAGGCGCGTCTGTGGGAGCTCACTCGATGTCACCTGGTCGTAGTCGGTGTCGGACTTTCTCGGCTTGCTGCGCCAGCAAAAGTGCAGCGCAAGCATCAAAATGTGATGAGAAGAGCAGACAAGTTACTCACGAAATCGAATGCGCTGGGAGTAGAGGAGAGAGTGGAAATGGCTCGGAAGAGCGGAAAGTTCTTATAAGCTTCCCCCTTTTTGATGAGCTGCTGTGTGAAGAGGAGCGTGGGTAGATCTTAGTCTCGTTCCCGACTCGTAAAGAGGTTGCTCGCAGCCAGCGCGCTTCGCGCCTTGTTACCGTTTGTAACATAGTAAGCGGAGTTTGAAAGACGCGCTGCAGAGCAACCTCTTTAGAGTCTGGTGACTTTGGATCATCGGGGTGTAGATGAAAATCACGTGAGCCCTAGTAAGCAAAGTTCGTATAGGGACTTCAACGGGGTAACAAGGCTGGGCTTACCTGGCGCCTATACACCTGCTACGTTTTAGAGGTCGGTAGCATACTGCAGCGCAAACTCCGACAGGAAAATTACTCGGATGTCTTGTATATTCATGAGAATATGCTAATCATGTCTGGTATAAATTGCATGGTGTTTATTCCAGTACAGATTCCCAGGTACCTGAAAGTGGGCCTCTGGTGACCATCAAGTGCTCTTAGAGGTGTCGTTACAAACTCCTTACGATGCGTAGGTAGATCTAGCTGCACGGGGTCGGTCCCCTTCGTCTACCCAGCATGCCAAAGTGAACATGTCCCCTAAGGAATTCCTGCCACGGGTGACGCAGTTTTCGCTGGCTTTCCACCGCCAAAACCCCCAGAAGAGTGCTGTTTGGTTTTAAAAGCGCAGGGCGAAAGAAAACATTCACTGATACAGCCAAATTCAATTGTTTGACCTGCTGACCGCTTGTGAGTTCTTGTTCTCAAACTGACGTGTTCAGCTGTCGATGAACATGCAAATTCTAACAAAATAATGACAGTCCCTTGAAGAACAAACTGAATAGGTCTTATCAAAGAGCAGCGCTGCTATTTGTCTTCGGCAATGAACATGAGTGGCCCTAAAACGGAGCATCGTGCGTTTGGCGATTCGAGTCGGCACGTCGAGCGCATGAATGCTCGTCTACGCGCAGGGGGAGTCAATCTCAGAACAATGACGGATTTTATGAAAAATCCTCGCCTATTCCTTACTCTGAGTACGCTTCCGCTCTTCTTGAACACCACGCCTCGGATCGAACGTCGAAGGCCTCTCACATGGAGCTCAGTCTCATCGTCGCATCTCTGGATGTGCCATTTGATGATGGAGTATAGGGCGCTGTCCTCGACACGAGATTTGTCCCTGCTGTTCTTCACATCATATTGGACAAACAGCTATGTGGCTTCACGGTGGAAGAGCTGTTGAATTGTCCCAATCCCGAGCCGGATTCAGAGGACAGTGTGATATTGGTAAGCAGCATACCTTCGTTGCAAACACCACTTCTTATCTACAGCACCTGAAAGTGCTACGTTCACTGGATTTTCCGTCTTCTTTCGCTAAGCTTGGAACACATCTCAGGCAAATGCCAAGCCAATGCTGCTTACGCGTCTTCGGAAAGGATTCAAGCAGACGTAGACCTCGTTCTGAAGAAGTTACCCCAACTATGGCAGGCTATATGGGATGCCAAGCTGCTATTTCTTGATCCTCGATCCCAAGTCACAGTATACCACAAGCCTTTTTCGCAATGGACAATGATATTCCTTGAGCGAATGATGAAGGCCGTATCAGTGTTAGAGCGCACGCGGTAAGCGCAAAAGTCCTTTATACCAGGACAGTTGCTGATGTGATCTTCTGGTAGTCAGTCTTTCATTGTCACTCAGGCGCAAAACTCTCGTATGCCAAACATCCTGCTGGCGCTATGGGTCGCCATCGGTGACCCAAAGACACGGGCCTCCACCTGCGATCTTTTGTGCAGTGTGATGCAGTCAGCAAATATGCGTGCTGATACGCCAGCTTTCGATGCCCTCTATCGTGAAGCCGTAACCGGTTTTATTGGTGCAGAACAGCTGTCCCGGACGCTCCTCGCTGACCTGAAGTGGTGCGCTGAAGCTGATCCAGAAACCATCCTGATGCATGTGGTGTAGATGCGCGTACACTTGGTGCCTCCGGATCGATACATTAATCTGAAGATTCCAGAAGAGCGCGCCTTGTTACGTGGATGTCTGGCGCTATGCAGGTCCCTTATTTGCCTCGGCCGCCAATCTTCCCGTGAGGCTGAAATAATATTTCAACTCATATGCGACATCTACCTGGTGTAAGTGACGACCTTTTCGATAGGAGGTTGGCTATACTCATGTTCAAGGCTCAGTGCCACAATCGTCCATGTTGACAACTATCCTGGTGTGCCCCCCGAGCCGATGGTCCATGCCCTTGTCCCATGCATTACCCTATGCTTTACCTTGGCGCCGCGTGATCGCAACGCAGAATTTGCATGTAAGTGGTCTTTCGAAGACGCTATTACACTCGGAGAGTGAAGCGCGTAGCAATGCGCTGCAGCTCGCTCCTTAACGAGCATCTCAAGGCTCGAAATGCAGTAAGCCCCAAGATTGGGCTCCTCCGCCGCTTCAGCTGCAAGCTCTGGCAAGCAACGGATGTCGAGATCCGGAGAGGTCTGCAGTCCGACCAGGCGTGGGCGCCACTATCGACTGCATGGCGGATGCTCGGAAGGCGACTCGAAGAGAGCACCCACGGGACTGAACATCTTGTCAGACCCCAGGCACAGCGGGTTTACGAGCCGCTCGAACGTTGTAGCTGGCGTGATTGCCTTTGCAGTGTCCACAAACCGGTACATCCATTCAAGGCGTGTGGCGTACTGCAACGCAAGATGTCGGATGAAGTAAGTCTTGCCATGGTACCTTGATACTCGTACCTTCGCAAAGTTCTGACTCGGAGTGCCTTTGATAGAGACTGGAAGGAGGGCCAACATGGGAAGGTTTGTCGGTGGGGAGATAAATCCACACACACAGGCGCGCTCGTGAGGGCGGTGGAGATCTTGCCGAAGAAAGGTACTGATGAATATTGTATGTTACACTCAAATACAGCTTATGTAGGGAAGATGTGTTTGGGATTGCGAGTTACCGTCGATGACATACTCCCATGTGCTTGCCCTCGGACCAGTCTCTGCGGAAGGAAGTCAGCTTAGTCCGCGCGAGCATGAATTGAGACAATTCAGCTTACTTCGCCTGGCACCGCGCGTTGCAATATGACACGCGCCAACATCCCTTGCACACCTTGAGTAGATGTATAGGCTTGTACACGCTACACAGGCATTCGTACCAGCCGCACCGCTCGAGCGGCGAGAAAATCGACTCTGCGCTGAGCACGGTATGTCCATTGGTACTGTCCTTGTTCACTTCAAGCCGCCTACCGAGTTCGCGCCACGCAAGTGACAGGGACATCCAAACGCGGTCAGACCGAAGTAGCCTGGGAACTTGCTCATCCGCCGATTGCCACGCTTTACGACTGGATTGACGAAGTAGCTTGATTTCCGGAATCGCCGCTTTCCGAGTGCGGGCGTTGCTGTGTTCATTAAGCAGCCCGCTACAGCATTGCACCACGGCCTCGAGCTCTCCTACAATGACGTGAGATCATGCCAAAGCTCCCGTCACGATAGTGGGTCAAGCATACCTATGAATCCTGTATCGCCATTACGCGTAGTAAAAACCACACATCTTGTGACGAGCGGAACGAGAGCATGTACGCTCGGTTCGGGGAGAAGGCCGGGATAATTTCCTGGTGGTACGACCGTGCCGCTTGTGAGTCGTATGTGAGTACAGTTGGCCCCATTCGAGCTAGGAGTTACTCACAGAAGATAAGAACAAACAAGTCGAAAGGCGGACTCGTCTCCAGAGGAGAATGGGTTCTCCGCACAGATGACCGCCCTGCACAGGGACAAGCAGGTACGAAAGAACGCGCGCTCTTCTGCGATCGCCATATCGAACATTCTGAGTCCTGGTCTGATAAACAATCGTAGTTGAATGACTTCCTGCAACACGTGCGACGCCCGAGACGGGTAGGTGGAGTTCCAGATGACATCTTCTACTAACGTTCGGGAAAGGTCAGCGGCGCCAACGAAACCAGCGATAGTGTCTTCGTAGAAGGCGTCCAATGCGGGGTTGCTTGCTGACATTTCACCTGAGATCATGACGTCCAGTAACGTGGACGACGTAGAAACTCGATCATCCCGAGAATCATCAGATACCCAAAGAGCCAGGAGGACATTCGCCATTGCATGTGAGCGCGCTATTGGACCAACCGCGGGTTTGCTAAGCGTAATGTATTTCAATAGACACTGATGATATGGCGGGACAAACCTACCGTAACGTGTGGAGCGCGTTGGTCCGGCGCACAATCTGCAACAGTAGCGGATGGATCATCTGCACGAACGGCTTTTGGTATGCAGTGACTTCCGATCGGCGGTCCAGAAACAATGTCTTGATGTCCCATAACCTTTGCCACAGCTGAGGAAGCTTTTGCAGAGTGCGGTCTATTTCGTCGAGTGCCCTCTTCGAAGGGGTACAACCAGCTTCGTACTTGTCGGAGAGATAGCACAAACAGTTCTTGAGTACGCCGAAAATTCCAAGAGAATAATGCTGGTTGGTCAGTTCGTTAGATACTGTGATTTTTGTCTCTCATAGCTCAAGAAGTGGCGTACCAATGCGACGTTTTCGTTATGAATTGCGGTGTAAGCGTCCCTACGTTGGTAGTTGAACAGCTCATCTTTTGTAAAACCGCATAGATGCTGGTCCAAAACGATGTGGAGCACAACATGGATGAGACCTGTGCCGAGAATTGTTGCCCAAAACCCATCATTTCCTGAGGAAAGCGAGGAGGAAAGTTTGTTAAGCTCGAGATGATAGTATAATGCGGTGCGGGCAGTAACGTTGATGTGATTTCGAATGAGGATGCCGGTAATCGCAGATGCTGGGAGCAAGGAGCCTTTTCAAGGGCTCGATCTAACAGGTCCTTTTCAGAGAGTTTACCCGTCAAGACCTCTTCATTGAACTCGTCAATCTTGGCCAGGTCTTCTGGCGAGGAGTAGTATGCAGCTCCTGGTGCATTCATACTGCGCTGCTCGAGGAGCACAGATGCGGCGGTGTTGGTTTGACTTCAGCGTTCGCCTTTTTCTCTGCGATTGTGGTGAGTCATGTGCTGAAAAGTTGAAAAGTAACATCGAGTTAACTCACATGTGCTAATTGCCGGTGCTGCCCTAACTTGATGGGTGCAAGACTATCCGCTGCAAGTCGCTACCACGAGTCAGGACGCAGGATGCTCTGCATATGTGAAACAGTGTAAGGAAAATCTCCTTAAACATGTAAGTAGATTTGTATGAAAGCCAGCACTCACGCACGAAACCGCAGGGCCACTTGTTGGTGCCACTCGTACTTCGTAGGTTATGTTGAATTGTTGCGACAGCCTGAGTTATAAGAAGCCTCGCTTGCTAAATTGGCGGGCTAACCAGCACCGCGCTGGAGGGCTGACGGAGCTTGGAGAATGCAAGTACACCTCTAGATACTGTACTGGGCAATTGAAGGAACTTGTTCAGGCGCGCTACCTGTGGCGCATTCAGATTTTCCCACGCTCTGCAATGCCGCGAATCTTCCGAAACGGGTAAGCATGCGCCCCGGCAACGACCGACGACCTTGGATCCATGGCCATGCATACATGATCGTGCGCGAGCACTGTAATGAGAGGGAAAATATAGTCATTGCAATGCATGGCAAACCACAACGAGGCTTGCTGAGTTTAATCATGTAGCCGTTTCAACACGTTGGTGACCGCAACCTCCAACCCACGACAACCCAGAAATGCTGCCCAAAAAGTTGCCTTTAACAATGCTCACCATCCCTTAGGTAGCGTCACAGGTGTCTTCAGCCACACCCTTCCCTGCTCATCTGCGGGCGGCAGTCGTCCACCACGGATGTTGACTTGCAGTGACGGATGCAAGAGCCTCGGCGCGCCCAGAGTGTCATCTTTCGCTTTCCGCCACTGCACAAACCCGGGCGCATCGCTGAGCTTGGCATGCCAGACGGCGCGGTGTTGCGCAACTGTAAACGCAGTGGTGGGTGCGCGCGAAGTCGGCGGATAGTCGTGTCCCACAAAGAGAAGGGTGTCCGAGGGGAAGGAGAGAAGCTTTTGCATGGTCTGTGAGAGAGAATGGTTAGACGGCTAGGATGGAGGTGCATCGCAGTAAACGTACAGAATGGAGATCATGGGCATCTCCGCCTGGGAAGTCTACGCGCGCGGAGCCAACATCTGGCTGCATAGACACAGTTCAGTTCAGAATGGGCCCAGGAGAATAGACGCAGAGGCGTACGTTAAAGATGGAGTCTCCCGTGAAGACGGCTTTCCCGAAGACGTAGCCAACATGGTCAGGTGTATGGCCGGGAAGGTGCAGAACACGACATGTGAGGTCGCCAAGCCTGAACTCCTCGTCGTCGCTGAAGTATGTATCGAACGTGTTGTCGATCAACGCGGGATCTTCAAAGCCGTACCTGGGCGCGAAGGTCTTTTGCACCTGTGTAATGCGTGCGCCGATGCCAACGGCGGCCTCGCCGCCGAGACGACGCTTCAGGTATTGAGAAGAAGTGAGGTGGTCCGCGTGCGCATGCGTTTCGCTGGGAAAGTCTCAGAACTGTGATACACTGATAACGCAGAAGACTCACAGGATGCGAGTAACTTTCAGGCCTTGCTGCTCAACGAACGCAAGCAGCCTGTCCGCCGCCTCGGTCGAAATAGCGCCCGACGCTGGGTTGTAGTCCAGTACGGGATCGACAATTACAGCTTCAGCCGTGTTCGGATCCACGAGAACGTACTGCCATGTGCCCGTCGTTTTCTCGAAGAACGAGTGTATCTTGGGTGTTTGTGCGTCGGCGGCGTCGTGCTCCATGTCCGCGCGCATATGAACTGGGGTGAATGTCTGAGAAGCGTTGATGCGGGAAGCCGTCGCTGCAGCAGTAGATGCAAAACCAGTCGGTGCTTGGCGGGAAGGGGAGGTGCGGCCTTTGAGCGGGTAAGATGTTGAGATGGTGTGGAGAGACGTGCGACAGGTGTTGACCGTCTGTACCAATGGACCGACGGGTGCCCGTCGCACAGCGACTTTAAGCAAAGACATTATCAGGATACGTAATATATGCGTTTTGCGACGTAGCCAATATATATCCTGCGCACAACGCCTTAGCAAGCCCACTCCGAATTCCTACTTCTCTCCGTGCAGTGTAGACTAGTCCAGGGGGTGCATGAATCCGAATTGTGTTTCCGAATTGGCGGGCTGCGAGGGCCCTAGAGTGCACCAAAGACGATCAGGAGGCTGTGAATAGGAGTCATGCGTGCTGTAAGAAAGATGTGTTGCACGGCGAGCGGCGAGGCGAATTCGGATAGTCTATTCGGAATTGAAGACGGCTATTCGGAATTCGGGCGATAGGCATTCGGATATGAAAATTTGGGCTGATACCGAAGGAGGCGGGCGGGCGGTGGACGACGACGAGATTATGTGTGGGTGTAGGACGTGTAGACAGGAGCAGGAGTGGTGGGTGGTTGTGGGTGCCGTTGATGTGAGTATCTGAAATACAATTTGCAAAGGGGCGGGACAGCGTCGGGCAGGCGTTTGGACGGGGAGGTTCCCATCAAGATCCGTTCTGAGATATTCGGAATACCTGCCATTTTATTCATCACTAGATCACGGCTCTCACGCCGCCTTGGCTTCCGGTCCAATGGCAAGCCCAGGATTCGGATGTGCCGAGTACGGCCATCAGCGCCACGTGCGTTTTCTGCTAACAAGGTCTCGACGATTGGACCAGAAACGAAACATGCGACGGTCACCGCCTGGGCTGGCGTCTGCGAATTCCGAATGAGTTGAAGGCCCATGACTTCGCCATGCCCCGGCATACCTGACTGGGGCCACGGCTGTGTTGTATAAGGACGTACGAGCCATGCAGGCAATCGCTGGATTTTCCCCGTCCTCCCACACCGTTTTCGCCCCCTCCGCTCGTCATGTCGCTCATCCTACCACGGTCGCAGTGGAAGAGCTGGAGAGAACGTGTCAGGTATGTGCTGGCGCACCTTGATAATATCCAATGTTAACGATGAAAATGAAGACATTTCACATGGGCGTGGCACGCCGTGATCATGGGGACAGGAGTGGTCTCCGCCCTCCTGCACCTATTCCCCTATCACAATGATTCGCTGGCCTTGAAGGTCATGGCCCTCATCTTCTTCCTTCTCAACCTCATCCTTTTTGTGTTCGTGTGCACCTGCACCGTCCTCCGATATATCTGGTTCCCAGAGGTATGTTTATATTATGTCCAGCACAGTCCCGTCTGTATAGACTGCGTCGTGGCCAGGACCATATTCTATGGGCAATGGGTGTACCTGTGACTCTTCTTTGCAGGTCCGCTGCTGCGATGCGGTATCATGGACGTATTCGCTGGCCATAGACCTGCTCTATACTACGAGATGTGCTGTCCCGCTAGCCAGCAGATGCTAAACATGCTGCCAGGTCTGGTCAATGATGATTCTACATCCCGCACAAAGCCTATTCATAGGCTGCTTCCCTATGGGCGCAGCGACGCTCATTAACGCTGGTCTGGTGAGTACCCTATTTCTTTTTTTTTTCATGTGCGCTCTTTTCTTACCCACGCCGGCTAGAATGTGCACAACGACTGGTCTTCCGGCGGTACGGCTTCCAACGCTTTTCTCTGGACGCTCTGGGGTTTCTGGTGGTTGGACTCCCTCGTCTCATACGTGATCGCCTTCGGGATGATCTACACCATGATGGTCCGCCAGGACCACGCCCTCTCCAAAATGACCGCCGTCTGGCTGCTGCCCGTCGTCACCCTCATTGTCGCGTCATCCACCGGCGGGCTCCTCTCCAACACCATCCGCGCACAATCGCACACCGTCGCGATCGTCACCGCGGGCTTCTCCTTTACGATGGTCATCATCGGGCTCTCCTTCGCTATGATGATCATTACGACGTACCTCATCCGGCTCATCACGTCGGGCCCGCCCGACGCCGGACTCATCCTCAGCGCGTTCGTCGTGCTAGGCCCGCTCGGCCAGGGCGGCTTCTCGCTGCTCATCAATGGACAAGACCTCGCCGAGCTCGTCCCGCTGCACACCGGCAGTGGCGTTTTCCCCGAGATCCAGCTTGCGGGGCAGATGATCTTCGCGGGTTGTTTCCTCGGCGCGTACATCCTCTGGAGCATGGGCTTCGCCTGGATCCTCATCGCACTCATCTCGATCGCGCACGTCGCCAAGGACAACAGGCTGACGTTCAGCATGGCGTACTGGGGGCTGGTCTTCCCGAACGGGACGTTCGCGCTTCTCTCGGTGCAGCTCGGCAAGGTCCTCGACAGCCCGTTCTTCCGCGCCTTTGGCGCGGCATGGTCCTGCGTTGTGTTCTCGCTGTGGCTCGGCATCTTCATACGCAGTGTTCCGTCGTTCATCGACGGCACGATGTTCAAGGCGCCGTATGTCATCGACGGGCCGTTGGCGAAGGAGATCCCGACGTTCGACATCGAGAAGGACACGGCTGCGGCGTCCTCCAGCACCTTGCCCAACAGCGCTCATCCTGATATTGAGAAGACGATAACAGAACGCCCACTTTGATGATTTCCCTGGACTGTGAGTTTTGCGGTCAAGCGATAGCAGCGCTCTGTAATGCTGACTGAATCTATAGTAATGACGTGATATGAATTCCCTACGCCACTGTACTATGCACATTTTATTTATCTGCACTGCATATCATACGCCTTGACGCTTCTTAATTTTGAGATATCTGGAGGATCCTATAGACAGTTCATTACTTGCGAATTCAAGTTGGAATAAATCAATGACTTACATGTTTCTCCTTCAGCCCTCACGATTCAATCTAAAATGGCCTCGTATAATCCGTAAGCACTACACCTTGCCAGTCTCCTTCCCAGCACTCCCTTTGAGTAGGAGGAAGGGCGTGAGAAGTTCTTGGCCCATTCGGGCCTCTCTCGCCGTTCCTCTACTCTGTAGGGAGGCTGGCGCCATATTGACGCCAGCTTATGTCATCCCGGATTCACGTCCGGTCTCGCCGTGACTAGGCAGAGGTTCTGCTCTCGTGTGCTTGAGCTTCACGTATACACCGCCACAAAGCTTGTATATGGATACCAAAAATGCTTATATATACCTCTTGCATGCTTTTATTTAGCTCAGTCAAAGTGACAGTTGCATGCAGTGACTTGGAGCATTGGTATAGACAAAGAATCGCAAGCAGGGAGGAAATAAATATGTTATTAGCAATTAACTGTGTTAAAAATCCTGCTAGCATCACAAGCATACATGTTTACATGTATTAATGGCAACGGGAAGGCTAGACTATGCTGAGTATCACTCAAATCTTGCACAATGCACCAGGACGTGCAGCCGCCGCCCCGGAGCACCTTCCCCATTTGGATTTCCCGCGCGACCGAAACCGGCCGTCTCATGTAGACGCTCATATATGGCGCCAGCCTCCCTACAGAGTAGAGGAACGGCGAGAGGCCCGAATGGGCCAAGAACTTCTCACGCCCTTCCTCCTACTCAGAGGGAGTGCTGGGAAGGAGACTGACACCTTGCATTCAGTTCCCTGGGATTCAACGTTCCACGCCAGGTTCTCAGGACCTATATTTACTGGTCTCCCCGGTGCCACACAGCGTTCCCGGATTTCGGCCAGCTTCGGCGATCAGCGCGCGGAGGAATTCGTGCCGTGCTCACAAAGCCGAAGCGCCGACTGAACCGAAAACAAACTCTGCGTTGAACAAGCACCGTCATCGCCTGGGCCTGCGTAAGTAAGCGGATTCCAAATGCGCCTCCCCATGCAGTCAACGGGCGATCGCTGTGTTGGCTTCTATACAAAGAACTCTCTATATAACCTAGGACAGTGCGATGGTCACTGAGCTGTTTTCCCCTCACCCGCTTGAAAAAGTGGTAGCCCCCTACGTTTACGATGCCGCTCCTCCTCCCATACTCCCAGTGGAAGAGCTGGAGAGAACGTGTAAAGTGCGCAGCCGATACGCAGCTCTTTGAAGTTTGAACTACAGCTTACATGTACTTTTTTCTAGACATTTTACGTGGGCATGGCACGCAGTGATCATGGGCACGGGCATAACCTCAGCCATTGTCCACCTCTTCCCCTACCACAACGACTCTCATGCTCTCAAGATCATCGCCCTCATCATTTTCCTTCTCGACCTCGTTTTGTTCGTATTTGTGTGCACTTGCACCTTTCTGCGATATTATTGGTATCCAGAGGTACGTTTCACGAAACTTCTCCAGCCGAGTTTCGCGTCATGACGTGGCTCACACACTGGCAACACACGTAGGTTTGGTCGCTCATGATCGTCCACCCCCAAAGTCTATTCATAGGCTGCTTCCCAATGGGTGCCGGCACCCTCATTAACGCCGGTCTTGTAAGCAGCCTCCGCTTTCCCCGTGCCTCCTCAGTGCTGACCACCGCCTTCTGCAGAACGTACACAATGATTGGGCTTCTGGCGGCACCGCATCCGATGGTTTTCTGTGGGCGCTCTGGGGCTTCTGGTGGCTCGATTCGATTCTCTCCTACGTGGTCGCCTTCGGCTTGATATACACCATGATGGTCCGCCAGAATAGCAACTCCCTCGCGAAAATGACTGCCGTCTGGCTGCTTTCCGTCGTCCCCGTCATCGTCGCGTCGTCAACCGGCGGGCTTCTGGCGAGCGTCATCCGTGAAAGATCGCATACCCTCGCAATCCTCACGTCGGCGTTCTCCTTGACCATGGTCATTGTCGGTCTTTCCTTCTCCATGATGATCACTACGGCCTACCTCATCCGCCTGATCATCTCGGGCCCACCGGAAGGCGGCCTCGTTCTCAGCGCCTTCCTCGTCCTCGGCCCCCTCGGGCAGGGCGGCTTCTCGCTGCTCATCAACGGACAAGACCTCTCGGAGCTCATCCCGCTGCACCTCACCAGCGGCGTCTTCCCGCAAATCGCGCTGGCGGGCCAGATGATCTTTGCGGGCTGCTTCCTCGGCGCGTACGTGCTGTGGAGCATGGGCCTCGCCTGGATTATGGTCGCGCTCCTGTCCATCGGCCACGTCGCGCGGACGGGCAAGCTCACGTTCGGGATGGCGTACTGGGGCCTCGTCTTCCCGAACGGAACGTTCGCGCTGCTGTCCGTGCAGCTTGGCAAGGTCCTCGACAGCCCGTTCTTCCGCGGCTTCGGCGCGGCGTGGTCCTGCGTCGTGTTTGCGTTGTGGCTCGGCATCTTCATACGCAGTGTCCCATCGTTCATCGACGGCTCGATATTCAAGGCGCCGTATGTGAAGGATGCCCCGTTGGTGAAGGAGGGGCCGGCGTTCGACGTCGAAAAGAACGCACCCACGAGCTCGACATCGTCCTCGTCCTCGTCAAGCACGCTTGCCAACAGTGCGCAAGGTGCTGACATCAAGAATATGACTGGGGAACGCCCCCTTTAGAGATTTTGCTTCTCGGTACGTTTTGTTTTTCGTTCATCGCTCTCAGCACGAGGAGCTCACTGGCTGCTCACAGGGACACTTGGCAGATGAACCATCACTGTATCACTATCATCTTATTTATTTCTTGTATATTGTACGTAGAGCGATCCATAATGGGACATAGGCACTCCGAGTACATTTATAGGCAAGGTATTATACAAGTTCCATCTATGCACGAAAATCCGTCAATCCGTGCAGGCATTATTCAAAGCTTAGTAGCCTCTGTATCTCGACCGTCCTGGCAATGCGATGACTTCATCAGCAGCAAAGCCCTCCGTACTTGCTCCTCGGGGTCTTCCCCGTTGATCCACTCCCACTGTCCTTCGATTGCTGACACCAACGCTGCCTCATCTTCCGCATAATTGCCTCTCAACGTATGCAGCTCTCCCATTCTCTTCGACGATGCCTGCACGGCGTTAGCGAAGGGCAATCGCACGTGTTCGTATGCCTTCAGGGCTTGCTCGACGTTTTGAGCGCTCACGGACTGGTCGCCGAGTACGTTGGCCAGGATGAACGCATCCTAAGGTATACCGTGAGTTCCTTCATATTATTATACCCTCGAATCATTGACGACAAGAATGCAGGATAATACCTCAATGGCTTGGCTTGCTCCTGCGCCATGGTATGGAACCATCGCGTGCGCCTATGACGATTATCAGCTCTTTCCTCGAATCACGAACACAAACCGGGGCGCCAGCAACTTACAGCATCCCCGAGCAACACAACATTGCCGCTCACGTAGGCGGGTAGTGGGCGTACTTGATGCAAAGCCCACTTTGTCGGCTTCTCAACGGTCTGCGGTATGCCTCATTTAGTAAATACGCACTGCATCATGTCGAACAGGAGGTATATGGCACGAACCTGCACCAGCTCTTGCACGTAGTCCTCGAATCCCGAGAAGCGATCTGCGAGTTCCTCGCGCGTGCACTCCTCGACCCAAGGCTTAGTCCATGCAGTGTCCTCAGTTCCGGTTCCACAATGGTTCCTGCAAAGTTCAAAATGCTGCCTTGAGATATTGGATAGCCAATTACTTGCTTCGAAGCAAGTTGTGTATCAGATACACGAAGGTAGGTCACTAACGCGAAACACTTACTCGATTTTGTCCTAGATACTAGTACTTTGCGTCAGCATTTTGCCAGAGCATTGTGCCACTCCCATTACACATACCAAAGTCGAGAGTGCGAGCGCCGGATGCTTGCTACCATCCGGCTTCGTCAGCTTCTCCGAGGGTATCAACCCGCGGTACGTAGTCTCGCCCGTCCACATCGGCTCAGCGTATTTGCGCATGTCTGGCTGCCCTGCATTGGCCAGTGCCGTATACATGTGCCCGCGGACAGCTGATTTGATCCCGTCGCAGCCTACGAGGACTTCACATTGCGCCTCCGACCCGTCCGCAAAGGAAAGGGTTGTGGTCCCCGAGGATCCGTTGGTGGAGTAGGAGACAAGCCGCTTGCCGAATTGTGCCCTGCCCTTAGGCAAATAGGATGCAAGCACTTCGAGAACATGTGCGCGATGGAAGAAGTAGCATGGTTGTTCTGAATTACGCAAAATGTATTAAACGGTCCCCAGTGGTTCATGGATACTTACGAGGAAATCTCAATTGGTAGATGGGATGACCTTCCGCACCCAGGTCTGACCGGCGAAAGTCGAACTCGTAGCTCTGATCTGAAGAAGATTGGTTATGTCTCATCCAGCAGGTGGGCATCGCACGGAAGCGCACCTGGAGAGCCATCAGTCGGGGCACCTGCAATCTCACGCAGAGCTTTGTCCAAGCCTAGGAGAGCCAGGGCACGCCAACCTCGGCCCCAGATAACTACGCCAGCCCCTATTTCGTGGAAACTGCCTGTAGCTTCGTACACTGTAACTTGAATGTTCGGGTGTCGCGATAAACCAACTGCGAGTGCGACCCCGCCTATACCGCCTCCACTGTATCTACCTACGATCAGCGAGCGAATCATGAGACGAGGAACAGGATATGCGTACCAAATTGCCACTCGAAGTTTTGGTTGACTCGGATTCATGTTATTATGCGGGCGAGTCTCGCGTGTGGGAGTGGCACGGTTCACGATCTTCAAGGAGGAGAACGAGCAGCGACGATTATAATAAAGCCGAGATCCTCAGCTGCGTCCTGGGCGCTTGAAGATATTGCAGGACCATCAAGGCCAAATTCCTTGTGGCTTCTATTACGGAAGATCATCAAGATTCGCGTACTCTGGAATGTATTGGTGAGTACATGACCTATGAGCGTCCGAAAGTGAATGGTTGCGCACGACACACCGAGATACCATCAAGGTCACAAGGGTGGATCGTCTCTGTACATTCTAGGTAACATTGGACAAAACGCAAGCTCTTACGAAGATAGCAAGGCTGGGGGATATGAGGGTCATGCTGTATAATCATGCGCATGCTGCGCCGGCCGCCGTGGTTGTAGACACTGCGCGAGATGATTTAGTAATACAAATACTCTCCGGCGTGATTGCTTTCGACAACTTCCAAGTCAATGCCACCGCCATTCCGAATGACTCGAGCCTTATCCCAAAAATTGTGATCATCTCTAAGGTCAGCAATGCTGTGGCGACTTTGTGTAGTAGTTCCAAATCTTCTGCCTCCTTGGCTTGTCCTGGTGTAAGGTGTCGCTCGGGATATGCATCGATGGCTTCAGCGGGAACCTCAATCCGGAGGACCCGAAGCTGCGTGAAAGCCAAGAAATGCGGCAAATATTCCTCCTGAACAGAAACGTCAGCGAGTCGAAGGCATTTGTACTCTGAAAACTACTGACAAGCTCAGTATCTTTAGCGGGAAATGTCATCAGCTCCTCCAAAGAAGGAAGCGCACGAGCCAGTTCCTCCATATCCGGAGGCGGTGGCGCGTGAGCTACTGCGAGGGCCTTCAGCGATGAGGTTTGACTCAGCGCCGTCAGAAGAGCCGGACGCCAGGGAGATGGGCGTGCAGCATCCAGATCTTCATCCTCTTCCTCGGCTTCGTCGTTATTCGCGCCATCCTCCCCGTTTTCACCATCTTCAAAAATGCATCTTCCCATTCGAATTGTTCCCATGGAACGATCGAGCGGTCGAGTTCGGGTATGGTAAGGCGCTGTAAGTTTTTACCGACGTTATTCGTGAGGAGCCAGACGGCTTGAGACGACAAGCACCGCAGCGAACGCAAATTTGGAAGAATGCTCTCTTCTGCATCAGGAAAGGGGTTTCAATTACATAGTTGATGTTGTCTATGGTACGCACCCGGAGTTATCCATTGAAAGAAAAGATATGATAGGCTAGTAGAGCCTATGATGCTCTACGGTACATGATCCGCTCTACTACGGTCTCTGAGAACCGCGAGTAGATGCCTTCTTCTCGAGGAGCTTCTAGTTGGCTGACTAAGTTCTATTAGAGTTTATGTGAGCCTATGCGAGAAGCCATTCGCTCTGGCATTCTATCCCTGAGCATGCACGGAGCTGAGGCTCTGCGCCTGCACCTAAAATTGTACGTACCTTGGTCCTTTTCTATCGCCCCTTCACTAACGGCGTGACCCGAGCGCCCGAGAGGCCGATTCCGGGTCTTCACGCGCGACGTACAAAAGACGTGCTGTCTGCCATCGCCTCTGAAGTCCGCATCTCATCTGCATACACCACAGTAAGTCCCAAATTTTACATGTATTGCTACTACTATCAGCAACACTCACGAGTCACTGACTACACTGAAGTAGCTATGCATGGACAGCAATGTCCAGTGGCTTACAATGCTGTCAATACTCCAGCAGTGGTGGCTTTCTGGACTGCTGGTGAGTCCTTGTGTTGCTGCGAACAAGGACCGCCCCTCAGCACTCACTCTTCTCTACAGGCTCGGGACTTCAGGGTTTCGTATGTGCAGCTGTGTGTGTATGTAAATATTATCTTCTTCACAAGAATTTGTAACTGACCTCTGATGCACGAAGCCCGAGACCTTGGCCTCGAGTACTGGTACTGGTAGCGTAACGGACCACAGTAGATACTCATCCCTGTTCTGTACTGCGGTTCGCTGCTATTTGCAATATAATTCATGTGTAAATAAACATCCTAGAATTATGTAATCAATAAGTCGCTCTCCCCCAATCCGGCATTTTGATTCACGCGCCTTGTAGCTGCTGTTCATAGTGAGTCATAGCAAAGGCACAATAGCCCCCTGTTACAGCCCATAGCCAAAACCTGGGTATGTAGTACAATATATGTCGAGGAAGTCAATGGTGCTATCATTGCTATGTGCCCTATCTAACACAATATAAACTAGAACCTCTTTTGTGATGTGCTGGGACAGAGTCGGGCGGCAAAGGTTTATTCCAGCTTCTGCTGATCATTCTCGGTGCGAGTTCCAGCTCTTCGATGGTCGGATGGGCCGCAAGGAAGTTGAGAAGAACATCAGGTCTACAGCTGAATCCGGAAATAAACCGAAGTGTGCGCAGATGTGACCGAAGCGGAGTGTAGCAGAGGAGACAGCGAGGCGACTTTGAGGGCATGCGTGTAACGTTGCAGGACGAAAGTGAGCACCTGTGATAATGTCAGACCGATACCTCGCGGAGAGGGAGAAGCCTTACCTCGAGTAATTCGCGATGAGCATTTCACTCAGGTCATGCATGACTAGCCTGAGAAGGTCCAAATCGCCTTCGGGGATGTTGGTTTGAAGACTTAGCAACTTCAAATCACAAAAATCTAGAAACTGAACGACATGAAAGGCTGGACTCCCAGTTAATTTTTATCACGTACTGTTGGCTGTCTAACAATGGGCGAAGTGGAGCGATGTTGTCGATCGAGTGGAAGTGTCGCGTCCCACTTCAGATCGATGATCTCGAGGTTTTCCACCGTCCCGAGCTCATTGAGAGTGCTCCATAGATCTCATTTCCCGCTAAGCACAGGAGGAGAGTCCCTGGCCCACCCAAAATGCCGCAGCGAGTGCAGTCTTTTGACCGCGTCCACAAGCACCTGCTTGCTCACCACCGCGTCTTGATAGTGTAGAAGTGCAGCGCATACAGCGGCGTACACTCCTACTGAGGCCTAGAGGAAGCTAGGATGGTTACTCACCTGAGCTGGTTTGGATACACCGTTAGTGGGTTGAGAGTTGTAAGAGTCTTGTTAGAGTATGGCGCAGAGGCTGCCTTATATACGATACTGGGTGGCTCACTACAAACAGACACAAATAGGTACCAGGACAATAGACAATGGGTATCGTCATGGTGGAACCTGGTAGAACAATAGAGAAGATGTGAGCAGAGCGCTTACGGCGTCTATCCGACTCAACACTCCTCCTAACCTAGCACGGCGTACTGCCTGCGCTGGTTTAGTCAGCGCTAGTTAGCAGCGATGCGAAGTCTGAGCATTGGTTGGAACTTCTCAATCTTGACCCTGCCCAGATTCTTGGTAAAGATATCTGCGGGATTGTCAACGCCAGGTACGAAGAGTACTTGACGTGGCCAGCTTCGACAACATCGCGAATGTAGTGGTAGCGAATGTCGATGTGCTTAGTGCGCTTTCAGTAACGGGATTTTCCGAGACGAATAGAGCGCCCTGGTTGTCGCTGCAGATGGGTACTTTCTCGAAGTTGTAACCGAGTTCAGAGAGGATATTTCGAATCCACATGACTTCTCAGGAGCAGTCGCTGAGTGCCATGTATTCGGCATCTTTAGTCGACGTTGCTACAGACTTCTGTGCGAAAGAGCTCCAGTTAAAAGCTCCTCCTGCAAGCATTAGCAGGAAGCCAGTCCGAGAGCGGCTGGGCTGGAAGCAGCCGCCCAATCTGCATCGTGTACGCCACTAAGCCTAACCCGAAGA